>KV001421.1:3776-17577 GCA_001598015.1 Dorcoceras hygrometricum | reverse complement strand
GTGGCCTGAGTACTAGAAGTGTTTTAGGTAAATGAGTTTACCTAGTTACACTCGCGATGTCACTATTTGATCTCCAAGATGTATGCATAGCTATCGGATCTTCAGCGACTCTCGATTTACCAATGGTCGTTGATATAATCGGGATATATGGATTGAAAGGACCATACTGTATGCTAACCACGACCAACTGGTTCTTGCAGGCACTATCAGTGATACCTAGGGGATCATGGGGCGATGTTGCTAGACGCTCTTACCATGATCCGTTGGGAAAGTCCGGAATTGTGATTCCGGAGCCACAATGGTTGTGGGCCCACGGCTAGCTGTATCCCTGAACCATTGAGGGTCACACAAGTACTGGATTCGAGATTCCCGCACGGATACTGAGTTCAATGTGTTGTGCGAAGGAAGAGGATTTTGGGGTGTGCGACTTCCTAAAAGTCAACAGGGGTCAAATCGTGATTTCCCGCTGTTGAGAGGCAAAACGGTCATTTTGCACTGGGGTTCTGAAAAATAATTTTTCAGATCATAGTATTCTGTTTTTGAAACTTAGTCGATCGGTCCGATCTGATCGGCGATCGGAGTCATGATGAAGTCACGATGATAGGGATGAACGGAATGTTCATACGTGGGACTCGGGCCCGTTGGGCCGGTCCAAGACTATGACTATGTCTATTTAATTAGACTTAAGCTTCATTATAACACAACTACTGAACATTAAACCCTAACCATAGCTCTAGTAGCCGCCGCCCCCACCTCTCCTCAAAGCCGCCGCCGCCGCCTCTCTCTCGCCGGAATTTGTTCCGGCCAACTTGACGAGGAGAATCCGTCCGCGCCGATCTCGTCAGGCCTTCTAGTGCAGGCTGACGAAGGAGTCTCGTATCCGGTCATGGACCTGATTGACGTTATCTACCGCCGCCTACCGTGAAGTGCCGGTTTCCTTGCGAAACTGGTCGGAGCCAGGCACGAGTTGCCAGCAAGGTAATCAACGATAAACACCCTATGAATGTCATAGCTTTCATGTTTGTATTGAATTGTATTGATCGTCTCCCGGCAAATTTTTGTTCTTCCGCTGCCTCGCCGGGAGGCGTGATCCGGATCCGCCGTGGTTCCCCAACAGTGGTATCAGAGCCAAGGTTCGGATCTGATCAATACAATTGTGCCATATTGTATCTAATCTTGAATTTCAGATCGAAGAAAGAAAAAAAAAATTTTTTGAAGCCCGCCGGCCGACACCGTGTGCGGCGCAAACCAGCTGCCGCTGCCCGCACATGCGCGCGCAGCATCGCGCATCGCGCGCGACAAACCAACGGCCGGCCAGTGGCGGCCAGCCTTGCGCAAACGTTGCACAGATGATGCACCGCTGTCCGTGCGGTGGTCGTGCCTCGTGGCCGCTGCTTCGCGACGCTTGCTGGGTGCTGTGGCGCGATGGTGGCCGGCCTGCTGTTGCGCGATGGTGCTGCTGGATGCGCCACTCTCGGGCGAAGCTTGCTGGAAGGTGCCGCGCTTGGCGCGATTGTTGGCGACGGCCGCCTCGTGCGGCCGCCGTCCGGCGAAGCTCCGGCGATGTCGTGACGGTTGATTTCTTATAGGGTTTTGTTCGGGCCTGTCTCGGGCAGCCCGTGAAGTTATCGGGCCGATATTCGATATCGAACCCGTTTTGGTCGATTTTGAAATTTTGAGATTTTTAGGGCTACAATTGTTTTAAGCCCAATTTGATACAATTAAATTGCAAAATACGATTTTAATTTTGAAATATGATTTTATAAATTAAATATGATTTTGTTGATTAAAATTTGATTTTATCGAAAAAATACGATTTCATTTATAAAATACGATTTCGTAATTAAAATATGATTTTATAGACTCAGAAGATCCGCTGATATTTTGTTTTGAAACTCCAGCTGTTCATTTCTGATGGCAGCCACTTGCCCATCCAACGCATTTAGCTTGGCCTCTTGTGCTCTTTTATTCTTCTTGATATCGAATAAATCTTGAAAGATTGTGCCGACTGGAGCCATCAAGACTTTCTTGAGATCATTCATTTGCGTACTCTGCCTCTCAAGAACCTCACAAGCATTCTGAAAAGTTTGGCGAATCCAGGCTTGCTGTTTTAGAAGATCCCCTCAAACAATGAATTCAACATCATTGACCTTGGATAGTATTTCGCAGGTAGACTCATGAATGCGCTGAGAGATAGAGGATCTGAGATCTTCAAGAGCATTGGTAAACACATTAGAATCAACGGGTGCGGATGCCTGAGTACTTGCATGGTCATGCACAGGTAAATCCGCAGAGTCGAAGTGTAAAGAGACGTCAGAAGAGGAGGAAGAAGAAGATTCTTGTTGAGGAGAAGCGGCAGTAGAAGAATCGGGACTCTGTACAAAATATAGTCTCTCCTCCTGGACAGTAGGCGACAGAATTGGTGGTCCTAAGGCATAAGCATAATCCGGGGGAGATGGAGACCTGTACACTGTATCCCCACTAGAAGACGCTGAATCAAATTCTGAACCGGATTGACCACTGGAACCACTAAGAAATTCTGCAAATAATCGGTATTTACACCTTGTTCAAAATCATCTAGAAAGTAATCTGGAAACAGCTCAACACCTAAATTTCCTATAACTATATCTGAAGAAAAACTGGCAGGCCTCAGACGCCCAGACACACTAAACTGAATAGCCTCTGTACAAACTCGTTGCCATGCCCAAATTTTTATCAGCAAAGGGCTGATCCCCAATATCGTGCAGGCTCTATCAAGGAAACCTGGGAATCAAAATTTTCTGCAACCACACTCTCAGGCAGCCTCTTCCTATCTACAAAAAGTGACAACTTGCAATTGCTCCTCCAATAACCAGACCCTTGAAGGGGCGTCCAGACTTCATCTATCAACACCATTGGTCGCACCCAACAAATAGATTTTGCGATGGAACAAAAATGAGCAAGACGAACACCACTACGGTCAATGGAATCAATGACAGGAAGAGAGGAGTTTGGTTGTACCATTTCAATTTTGTGCTCTTGTTGCTGTTCTTTGAAATCTTCAAGAGATTGAGAGTGAGCAGCAGACAACAAACTAATAACTTGGACGGCCATATCAGTCCATGGTTGATCAAGTGCAAGATATCTGTGATAAGATTCCAAAAATGTGCGCAGGAGAATTTCTCGATAATTTGTAAGAACATACATTTGCCTCCTTACAGCGGTCGCCAGTGTATTGGTCTCTGCCCACTCCATCATCAACTTTTCTTTCTCTTTCAAATCCTTCAACGATTCCATATCAGGCATAGTATTAAGACTGAATGAGGCAAATAAATCAACAACAGCTTTCATCACGCTATCACGCACCCGAACCAAAACTTCAACATCTCTGCAAATCAAAGCAACAATTTCGCTAGCAGGGTTTTCTGTAATCTGTTCATCCTCTACCAGTATAGCTTTTCCCTTGTCCCCAATAGAAGAGAATTCACCAAGCCTGATCATGGTGACTTCCGCAGCAGTAATTGAGGGCAGCAACATGTCATTGGAAATTTGTAACAGAATATCATCGAAAGACATGTGCTCCTCAGCACTTTTCTTGCTGCTGGCAGCTGGCGCAACAATTTCTCCAACATCTTTACTCGTGCTGCCGCCAGTTTTTTCAACAGTTCCTTGAATATCCATGCTTGGCTGTCGTCAGCTTCTTCAACATTAGGCGTGCTGCTGACAGCTTTCTCAGGATTAGTTGAAGCCACCACTGGCTCATCAACTCGAGAATCAAAATCCAGGAAAGACGAATCCAACCATTTATCAAAATCATCGCCAATGTCCGTCTCATCAACATGCTTGTCTCCCTGTTCCGTCTGGGCAGGCACGTGGCTCACTTTGTCAACAGTTCCCTCAATAGCGTCCTCTTCATCCTCATCCTCTGAGACCGTCGGTAGAACCAATATCCTCCTCTTTGATTGACGTTTGGACGCAGGAGGTTTTTCGACAGGGGCAGCAATGGTTGGCTCAATCATTTTAAGAGGAACCGCACCCTGTGCGATAGAGATAGGGCTTGCTTGGGAAGAGGGAGGCTTGCCCTTCGACGTGCGCTTTTTCTTAGCGATAACCGGTTCCTTACCCACAACGGCTGATCTCTTCTTAGACCCTACTGTTTCAGATACAATCTCTACAGGGGCATCACTAGAGGATTCCAATTTCTTCTTGGACTTGGATGCCCTCTTCACCACGGCCACAGGCGATTTGCCTCCTTCCGATTGCCCACGAGCATCGGCAGTTTCATTAGCAGTAATGTATGTGAGGACGACCTTGGGAGATAAGATCTTTGATGCTGGAAAGGGAGTGGCGTTACCCATCGACAGTACGGGGTCACTATTCAACAACACAGAAATTTGAGCCCCAAACCCTTTCGCCTTCTTCACTGATCTGTCTACCATTTCCTTCAACACGCTGAAAAAAACCTTTCCCCAGTTAACTTTCAATCCAAAATGGATCGCTGGCATCATCTGAAAATGTTCATTGGTGACAGCATCAAAAGAACCCGCTTTCACAGTAATCGATTTGGCCAAAATATTATTCAACAAGCGATACTCATGCTTCAGAAACTTCTTGTTTCCATGAGTGTCGACATGCTCTCCAGATAGAGAAAAGATGCGTCTAGGATCGCACACTTGATTCTTGGAAACATCGGAGAAGTTCGAAATCCCTTCGGTTGGCAGCTCAAAGACTCCTGCAAATCGAGATGGAGTAATAGTAAAGTACTTGCCTGAAATGGCTCCAGTAATATCATTGTCCTGCACGAGAGCTGTCTCAAAGAACTGGACTATCTCCGACAGAAAGAGCATGGGTTTACAACCCAGAAATCCACGCAGGCCACTGTTCTCCAGAGCTTTAAACATTTTCTGCATGCCTTCTTGGTCGGGAATCTCCAGAACAGATTCGAAATCGACCAGATAAGCGTTGGTGAACGATGATGAAGCCATTAAAGTAATTTGAGAGATTTAAGAGTTCCTACGCGAAATTTCTGCGAAAGAGAAATACGAAAGCACAAGAATGCACGAGAGTAATTTTGCAAAGTAAGAAATGTTAGAAATGGCGGTGCTGTAAGTAAGTATGGAATGCGAAAAGTTTAGGAGAGAGAACGAATGTTGGTGTGACGCTTGGAGTGAAGGACAACACGTGTCAATCATCCATGGTGCGTACTATTTTTGAAATGATTTTGAAAATATTTTACACGTACAGGGAAAAAGGTTAAAATATTGACGCGCCAAAACTTAAATAATCACACCTAAGCAAAACTGTTTTTAATATATCATAGGGATGGAACGGGAACTGTCAACAGTTAAGCATCAATTGTATACAGGAGATATCTGTTGACAGATCTCTTCTGTTCAATCGACGTCACGCTTAATAAAACAGCAACCATGTTCCCCCTAAGACAAATAACTTACATCAGTAATGCTTACGTAAACATTGCTGTTTCCTTTGAAGCGTAGACTCGTGACTGACGTAAGCATTGCTGTTTTTCTCCTTTACGATGGAGCTTACGCAAGCATTGTTGTTCCCCTTAATAGAAGAACTCATTGCTGACGTAAACAAAGCTGTTCAACCTGCAAAACTAGTTAACGCACAGACAATCTCATGGCAATTCTAAGAGACCTAATATGTTTCTAAAGTAAGAAAACTTAGCGTCGGGTAGAGGCTTCGTGAAGATGTCAGCAACTTGTTGCTCCGTCGACACATACTCCAATCGGACGTCCTTCTTCATTACGTGGTCTCTTATGAAGTGATGCCTAATGTCAATGTGTTTTTTTCTTGAATGCAGCACAGGATTCTGGGTGATCGCTATAGCACTTGTGTTGTCGCATAGAATAGGTGCTTCAGAAGCATCAATGCCATAGTCTTTTAATTGATGTTGTAACGCCTAGGAATTTTGCTACCTAAATCGCATGCCTTATCATTTTATTTAATTATTTGCATGATTATTGTCTTATGATTTATTTGACTTGGATTTCGAGTCATTTTAGAGTTTGTATTAGATGATGCAAGGCTGGAAGGAAGACAACGGGGACACCGAGGTATTGAGGTTTTCAATGAAAATTATTTCGAAGCCGTTTAAATTGAGGGACTAAAGATTTTATTCTTTTAAATGAATAGCATTTTTGCTACAAGAAGGACAAATTTTACACACACTTGCAACATTTCAAAAACAAATCTTACCTTATCCCAACCCCATATTTTCGAAAATCATAGACTAGGAGGGGAGTTTATTTTACCAAAGTTTCATTCAAAATTTCTAAGTGTGGAGGAGTAGCACTTTTATATATTTAAATAGCAACTTTGAGTATTTTTTTAAAAGCACAACTTAAACCATTTATCTACCAAATTTTTCCTAAATTACCCTCACTAACCTACCACCATTATACAAAACACTTGTTAACCCTAGTCCCCCCCCCCCACAAACTCACGCCTCCCTCTCCCCAAAACACAAAAAACTCTCCCTCTCCCTCTCCCCATTGCCTCTCCAATTTTGTGGTGGCTTAAGGCTTCTCCCTTGGCTTGGTGTGGTGTTCCTTGTCTTCCTCAAAGCCTACATCACTTCTTGGTTGTAAGTTTTTACAAATAAAGGCAAGTAAAAAATGTTCTTTGATGCATCTTTCAAGCAATATTAATTGTGTGTGTAGATCTAAAGGATTTGATGTTTTAAATTCAAAATATGATACTTCTTAGACCTCCTGGAGAGGAAGCGTTGGATTTTGTGGCGGCACGGAGCATGAGGAAGCCGCGTCTTATTTCATTCATGCAGGCGAGGAAGCTTATCGGCGACGGCTGCCCGTCGTTCTTAGCCAGCATTACAGCGACTACGGCACAGGAGGGACCTTCTATTGCTGATGTGGAGATTGCTAGAGAGTATGCCGATGTATTCCCCGAAGATGTTTCTGGGATCCCTCCAGATCGGGAAGTGGAGTTCTCTATTGAGTTGCTGCCTGGTACAGTGCCGATCTCTAAGGCACCGTATCATATTGCACCCACTGAAATGAAGGAATTAAAGGAGCAAATTCAGGAGTTGCTAGATAAGGGATTCATTCGCCCCAGTGTCTCTCCATGGGGTGCCCCAGTCTTATTTGTGAAGAAGAAGGACGGCGGCATGAGGCTTTATATCGACTACCGTGAGCTGAATTCGGTGACTGTCAAGAACAATTACCCGTTGCCAAGAGTGGAGGACCTATTTGATCAGTTGCAGGGAGCTTCGATATTCTCTAAGATAGACTTTCGCTCTGGCTACCATCAGTTGAAAGTGAGGGAGGCAGATGTGCACAAGACGGCCTTCAGGACTCGTTACGGCCACTACGAGTTCTTGGTGATGCCCTTCGGATTGACGAACGCGCCAGCGGTCTTCATGGATCTCATGAACCGCGTATTTCAGCCGTATCTGGATCAGTTCGTTATCGTATTCATTGACGATATTCTTATCTATTCTCGGAGCAGGGAGGAGCATAGCCGACATCTGAGAACAGTACTTGGAGTCCTAAGGGAGCGCCGACTATTTGCAAAGTTCAGTAAGTGTGAGTTCTGGCTAGAGAGAGTGGCGTTCCTTGGACACATCATTTCCAGCAGTGGAGTAGAGGTGGATCCGTCTAAGGTCGAGGCAGTCAGAGACGCACAAACACACACTGCGCGGTGTGCGACATCAAGCCATTGGTTCGACCACAATTCCACCACTTCGAACCACGACCAGCCACTACTAGGACCACCATGAACCACTTAAACATGAGCAAGACCCCTCAATCATCCCATGAACCGAAGCCATGCAAAAAGGATCAAAACCGTGAGGTGCACATATGAGTACAAGCATGATCATGAACATAAACTTTGAGATCTGAAACATTCACATAAAATTCATGCATAATCTTTGTAAAAACAGTATATTATGATTTATATGGTGAGAAAAGAAAGAATATAACATGCCTTGGTTGATAGAGAAGAAAAATACGTGATACCGGGGCGGAGGACAATGGAGACGACCACACCTTGAGTTCCAATGGAGAAACTTGCAATTTTCAGCCACCAAGGAGAGTATGGAGTCTGAAGTTGGCTGATGAGAGGAGGGCTAGGGCAAATTTTCGAGTTTAGGTGGAGGGTGTGTGAAAAAATGGGCTAAAAAGCCCTTCCACCTTGTTTTATTTAAAAAAATATAAGCCCATCATTATACTAGCCCATCCCTTAATTAAAAAGGCTTAAAAACATTTAAATATCAGCCCCCAAGCCTTTAATTTTCGTAACATAAGGCCTCTCAATTTTAAAAGTGTCATAAAAGTCATAAAAATGGCCCGTATAGGCGAAAAACGGGTCCTCCTCGGTAACCGTGCATAAAATCTCATTTTCTTGGAGATTGTGCATAAAATAAAAATATTTTTCTTTAAAATATGTCTAAGTGCTGAAACATTAAAATATTTTCGATTTGGTCGACTCCGGACTCGTCCCCACTTATCGGTCTCAAACCGTACCGTAAAGCGATAAGCACACGTAGAGCATAAAATCATCACATAAACACATAAATGACATGCAAATCATATAATCATAAGGTTTTCCTCCTAGTCATGCATTCAATTCACGTAATTAGGATTTCCGGGCGTTACAACTCTCCCCCCTTATAGAAATTTCGTCCCCGAAATTAAGTTACGTACTGGAAAGTTCTGGATAGCGCGTCCGCATATCGGCCTCGGTCTCCCAGGTAGCCTCATCTGCCGAGTGATTCTGCCACCGGACCTTGACCATCGGAATCCTCCGCGCTCTAAGCCTGCGCTCCTCTCGCGCTAAGATCTGAACTGGTCGCTCCTCGAAAGATAAGTCTGGCGCCAACTGAAGCGGCTCAAAGTCCAGCACATGAGATGGGTTCGGGACGTACTTCCGTAACATCGAGATATTGAACACGTTATGCGCTGCTGACAGACTGGGTGGTAGTGCTACACGATATGCTAACGTACCGACCCTCTCCAAAATCTCAAACGGTCCAATGAATCTCGAACTGAGCTTGCCTCTCCGACCGAAGCGCATCACGCCCTTCATAGGCGATATCCTCACAAATACATGGTCCCCTACTGCCAACTCCAGATCTCGTCGTCTACGATCGGCATAACTCTTTTGACAACTCTCCTGTCCTCATCCGATCTCGTATCCTGGTCACAATATCAGCCGTCTGCTGTACCATCTCTGGTCCAGTCAAAATCCTCTCGCCAACCTCATCCCAATGCACGGGAGACCTACACCTCCTCCCGTACAAAGTGGGGACATTAGCCTATCGAGTGGCCTTACCGCCGAGCTTAGCAGCTGTGCATAACGTCTTCCACATCTCCATGCTCAGGAAGTACGTACTGAACCCTTCGCATGTGTTGAACTTCGAGCCGCTACAGCTCTCACCGCAGATGACTTTTGAGGAGCGCGCCATTCGGGTATTAGGCAGACAAGACCGGACTACGCAACCGGACCATCCCCATGGTTAAGGTTTAGTGGCTGAACCACTCCGAGGAAGAGGCCACGTGGGCGGTAGAGGCAGATATCAAGGAGCGCTACCCAGATCTTTTCGGTAAGTTTTCGAATTTCGAGGACGAAATTCTTGTTAAGGGGGAGAGAATTGTAACGCCTAGGAATTTTGCTACCTAAATCGCATGCCTTATCATTTTATTTAATTATTTGCATGATTATTGTCTTATGATTTATTTGACTTGGATTTCGAGTCATTTTAGAGTTTGTATTAGATGATGCAAGGCTGGAAGGAAGACGACGGGGACACCGAGGTATTGAGGTTTTCAATGAAAATTATTTCGAAGCCGTTTAAATTGAGGGATTAAAGATTTTATTCTTTTAAATGAATAGCATTTTTGCTACAAGAAGGACAAATTTTACACACACTTGCAACATTTCAAAAAAAAATCTTCTTACCTTATCCCAACCCCTCAAATCCTACATCATCTTGGTTGTAAGTTTTTCAAGGTTTAAGGCAAGTACAAAATGTTCTTTGATGCATCTTTCAAGCAATAATTGTGTGTGTAGATCTAAAGGATTTGATGGTTTTAAATTCAAAATATGATACTTGATTGGTATTCTAACAGAAACTTTTCATGAACTTGGCAGACAAAGCATAGATCTATACGTGAGGGAAGGAGTGAAGTCGTGAGGGTGGGGTTGTGTCATTGAGGTTTCATTGAGTATGTGTAGTTAGGGTCTTGAGTGATCATGTTTCGTTTGTGGTCATGGGCTGCGTCCAAAAGGGTTATGGGAAGGTCCAGGGGTTGTTTGGGGTCTGGTCTAGTGTCTGGTCGTGCCCTTTGGTCGAAAGGAGTGGTCAGTTTAGAGAAATTTGATAGCACCTAGGCTGGTTTGCCCCCTGTGCGCGACCAGCGTGGTTGCAGACGTCTGGTTGGTCACACTCGTAACTATTTTTGAGATTTCTTTGTTCCAGAAGCTAGCCCGTCGAGTTCGGGTTATGTGGGTCCAAGTTTGAGGTCATTTGGTTAAGAAACGGATTTTATATGATTTTTACGGTTATATCGCGCAGAGTGGGTTCTTTCGGGGCATTTTCGGGAAAGTGAGGAATTTGAGTCTTAGGGGCTGCCAAAATTCGTGAATTGTTTTATTTGATGTTTTAAGCTTGTTTTCAGTTGATTTAAATCCTTTTTAGCATTTTTGTAATTTATGGAATTTTCGGAAATTATTTATGGTATAAAATCTCTAAAAATTATAAATTTAGTATGTTTGACTATTTTATGCCATTGTTGATGTTTATAAAATGTTTTATGAGCAGAAAGTTATGATTTAAGGAAATAAATATTTTTGAGGAACTTTTGAGGAATTATTTTGAGGCATGAATGAGAAAAATAAAATTATGAATGATGGGACTTGATTGCGGTTTTTCTATGACGGATATGGGGTCGGGAGACGTTCCGCTTGCCATATCAAAATGACGGGTCTGGGCTTCAGATAAGTACTGAAGTGCCTTTCCAACTGACGGGTCTGGGCTCCAGATAAGTACTGGAGTGCCTTTCCAACCTAGTGCTAGTGTTTATTAGCTTGATCAAGCGACTTGAGGTTGAGGGACCACAGTCGAGGAACGGAATTCACAAGGAAAAATGTTTTAGCAAATTTATTTTTATGCATGCAAATGTTTTAACATTATTGAGGATTTATATGCTTATGCTTTTAAATTTCAGAAAAGGAATTATTTTAAGTACGACTAATTTTATTTGCATGTGCATGTACTATTTATTATTCGTTATTCCGGAGTTTTGTACTTGTTGAATCTTTAGACTCACTATGCTTGTTGGATGCAGATAAGGCGGAAATTGAGATCGAGGGGCAGGATTCCTGAGTGGGCTGCAGTGGAGCTTGGCACATACCCAGCGACCTGCGTTTTTCCGTTTGAGTTCGGCAGTGATGTTTTGATTGTTGAGATACATTCTTTTAAGTTGTTTTATTTAGTTGGATGGAGTTTGATGACCTAGCATGATTTTAAATTATTGCGCAGATTTTAGTCTTGAGTGATCATGTTTCGTTTGTGGTCATGGGCTGCGTCCAAAAGGGTTATGGGAAGGTCCAGGGGTTGTTTGGGGTCTGGTCTAGTGTCTGGTCGTGCCCTTTGGTCGAAAGGAGTGGTCAGTTTAGAGAAATTTGATAGCACCTAGGCTGGTTTGCCCCCTGTGCGCGACCAGCGTGGTTGCAGACGTCGGGTTGGTCACACTCGTAACTATTTTTGAGATTTATTTGTTCCAGAAGCTAGCCCGTCGAGTTCGGGTTATGTGGGTCCAAGTTTGAGGTCATTTGGTTAAGAAACGGATTTTATATGATTTTTACGGTTATATCGCGCAGAGTGGGTTCTTTCGGGGCATTTTCGGGAAAGTGAGGAATTTGAGTCTTAGGGGCTGCCAAAATTCGTGAATTGTTTTATTTGATGTTTTAAGCTTGTTTTCAGTTGATTTAAAGCCTTTTTAGCATTTTTGTAATTTATGGAATTTTCGGAAATTATTTATGGTATAAAATCTCTAAAAATTATAAATTTAGTATGTTTGACTATTTTATGCCATTGTTGATGTTTATAAAATTTTTTATGAGCAGAAAGTTATGAATTAAGGAAATAAATATTTTTGAGGAACTTTTGAGGAATTATTTTGAGGCATGAATGAGAAAAATAAAATTCTGAATGATGGGACTTGATTGTGGTTTTTCTATGACGGATATGGGGTTGGGAGACGTTCCGCTTGCCATATCAAAATGACGGGTCTGGGCTTCAGATAAGTACTGAAGTGTCTTTCCAACTGACGGGTTTGGGCTCCAGATAAGTACTGGAGTGCCTTTCCAACCTAGTGCTAGTGTTTATTAGCTTGATCAAGCGACTTGAGGTTGAGGGACCACAGTCGAGGAACGAAATTCACGAAGAAAAATGTTTTAGCAAATTTATTTTTATGCATGCAAATGTTTTAACATTATTGAGGATTTATATGCTTATGCTTTTAAATTTCAGAAAAGGAATTATTTTAAGTACGACTAATTTTATTTGCATGTGCATGTACTATTTATTATTCGTTATTCACGAGTTTTGTACTTGTTGAGTCTTTAGACTCACTATGCTTGTTGGATGCAGATGAGGCGGAAATTGAGATCGAGGGGCAGGATTCCTGAGTGGGCTGCAGTGGAGCTTGGCACATACCCAGCGACCTGCGTTTTTCCGTTTGAGTTCGGCAGTGATGTTTTGATTGTTGAGATACATTCTTTTAAGTTGTTTTATTTAGTTGGATGGAGTTTGATGACCTAGCATGATTTTAAATTATTGCGCAGATTTTAAAACCTTTATTTTGTTAGGAGTTGGAATATTCATTTATATTTGTTTGTCTAGTTGTTACGCTTTATTGTAAGTTATGTGTGAGTTGGTGTTATTAGTTGTTTTTTTTAAAAAAAATTATCCAGTCTTTTTCCGCATTTAAGATCTCTTTTAAAACAAATATAATTAAGAAGTGAGGGACGTTTCAGTTGGTATCAGAGCATGGTTCTGGTTTGGGTTGTGCCTACAGCTGACTGCAAGAAACTCAAGGAGTCTCGCCTCGAAGTCTGTAAGTCTTAGTGTTTGACTGCTTTATATAATTGTCCAATTACTTTCAATCAATGTTTAATATGTTGTATATTGATGTGATTATGTTTTGAGGTTATATGCTACCTATATTATTTACTTTGAGGCATGTTGAGATTAAGTAGTGAAATTCGTTATAAACCCCAGATGCCTCCCAGACGACAAGTTACACCGCCTCCACAACCACCGTTGAGCTCCAGCGAGCAGGTTCTAGCTGGGCTTGTGCAGATTTTGAGACAGAATGCCGAAACAAAAATCTAAATCTTCACCAGCCCCAGAATTGTTCTTGCTCTTCTTCTTCTGCCTGCTCTTCATTCTTATCTGGGTGGAGAAGTAAGGGGTGAGTGTTTGGGGAAACACTCAGCAAGTGGGGGATACCATTCGAGCATACAAAATATACTTATACATAACAGGTCTCATAACAGAGCTTAGACAGAACAGAGCATGGCATGATCAGAGCAAAGCATAGCATAACAGAGCATAGCATAGCATAACATAACAGAGTATAGCCTAACAGATAGCACTGATGATTACTTCGTGTCTATGGTTTACTGATCAGTCCCTAAGTTTTGCTCCTCTAAGGGGTCGAGGCCATCAGTTACACACAGTAACCCAGAAATCCGAAATATTTCGTAAACCCATATAACGAAAGCAAAAATCAGTGCGAACAGAGTTTGACACGAAACAGAGATTTGAACA
>KV001420.1:9007-31641 GCA_001598015.1 Dorcoceras hygrometricum | reverse complement strand
GTAGGGGGCAGTTTGAGGAATCAGCAGGACAGAACGAGGATAGGCGTAGTGCTCGCAGTCATACTCGTGTTAGTGATGAGGAGGAGGAAGTTGGTGATTTGCCTCCCCCGGTAGAGAGGATGGATGTGGTGATCGCTCGGTTTCAGAGGATGAACCCTACAGTATTCAATGGTGATGAGTCCAGTGAGGATGCAGACTCGTGGCTCTGGAACGTCATCTTTCTTTTCGACCGATGTCAGTATGATGATGAGCTCCGTTTGAGTTTAGTGATTCTACTTCTTAGGAAGGCCGCAGAGCGCTGGTGGCGAGGCGCTTCTAGTACTTTGGAGGAGACCGATGTCGGGATCTCTTGGAACAGTTTTTGCGAGACCTTCTGTCAGGAGTATGTACCCGAGTCTTATGTGAACGCCCGGGAGCGGGAGTTCGACCATCTGGATCAGGGTTCCATGACTGTTCGGGAGTATGCTAGGAAGTTCTCTTCTCTGTTGGCGTACGTTCCCGATGTTTCTGGCCGGGAGAGGGCCAAGAGGACTCGATTTCTTTAGGGCTTGAATGAAGAGTTGTATCAAATGGTTTTGACTAGTAAGCCCAAGACTTACGCTGAGGCTGTGGACAGTGCCATTGACATTGAGGAAGGTTTGCGTAGCCGTCGTGCTCGTCGACAACAGGCACCGCAGGGTGGTCGTCCTGCTATTCAGGGAGCGCAGTCTTCACAGTCCTCCCAGTCAGCCTATCAGCCCCAGCAGCAGCAGCAGCCATAGGTGGCTCAGCAGTCTGGCCGTCAGAGGTTTCGACCCCGAGGTCAGCAATTCAAGAAGAAGTCGGGTTCTGGCTCTTCTGGTTCAGGAAGTTCGAGTAGCAGTGGATCTCGGACTGAGTTTTGCGGCTTTTGCGGTGGAAAGCATCCTTCCACGTAGTGTGTAGGTGTGCAGGGTTCCTGCAACCTTTGTGGTCAGTACGGGCATTTTGCGAGACTGTGTCCGTCAGCTGGATCACAGCAGATCGTGGCCCAGCCTCAGGGTCGTGTAGGTCAGTCTAGGGGCCGTTCTCAGCAGTTTCAGCAGCCCCGATTGTGTGAGACTCAGTTTAGGCCGTTTCAGCAGCCTGGCCCTTCGCGCTTTGGACAGTCGTCTCAGCCTTTCTTCTCAGGACCTCAGCATGCTCAGGTTAACGCCATTACGAGGGAGCAGGCCGAGGAGACACCGAGCCGGGTGATTGGAGGTACATGTCTTGTCTTTGACTTTCCTGCTCGTGTGTTATTTGACACCGGTGCATCGCATTCGTTTATTTCTGATTCGTTTGTTGTTGATCATGGTCTGTGTACCATCCCTTTGCGCGATTCCATTTCTGTTTCTACCCCTGGTGGTGTGAGCCTGTTCTCCCAGGAGGTTTTGTTGGATGGCGTGTTGCGGTTTGGTGAGCATGTCCTGTTAGCGAACTTGATCCGTTTGATGCTTTGGGATTTCGATTGCATAGTTGGGATGGATGTGCTGTCCAACTATAGGGCCTCCGTGGACTGCTTCCATGAGATTGTGCGTTTTAGGCCTATGTCTGGCGAGAAGTGGGACTTCTACGGCCAGGATTCTAGATCGAAGATCCCGTTGGTCTCAGCGATGGAGATGATTAGCTTGTTGTCTTTGGGGAATGCTGGCTTTATGATTTACGCTTTGGATGCGTCTTCTTCTTCCCGCGTTCAGCTCAGTGACGTTCCCGTGGTGCGACATTTCCCGGATGTGTTCCCGGAGGAGATTCCTGGTTTTCCTCCGAGGCGGGAGATCGACTTCAGCATAGAGCTGGTGCCTGGAACAACTCCGATTTCACGTGCTCCTTATCGTCTGGCGCCTGCGGAGTTGAGAGAACTCAAGGTGCAGTTAGATGATTTGCTGGAGAAAGGTTTTATTCGTCCTAGTATGTCACCGTGGGGAGCACCTATACTGTTTGTGAAGAAGAAGGATGGCTCAATGCGGATGTGCATTGATTTTCGCAAGTTGAATAAAGCCACTGTGAAGAACAAGTACCCGTTGCAGAGAATCGATGATCTGTTTGATCAGTTGCAAGGTTCTGCGGTGTATTCAAAGATTGATCTTTGTTCCGAGTACCATCAGCTGAGAGTGAGAGATCAGGATGTCGCGAAGACTGCGTTTCGTACGAGGTACGAAGATTTTGAGTTTTTGGTGATGCCGTTTGGTTTGACCAACGTGCCTGCAGTCTTTATGGATTTGATGAACCGAGTTTTCTGTTTGTGATCGTGTTCATCGACGATATCTTATTCTATTCGAAGACTCCTTTGGAGCACAAGGAGCATTTGAGGATTTTCCTTCAGACGCTGAGAGACCAGCAGTTGTATGCAAAGTTTTCCAAGTGTGAGTTTTGGTTGGATCGCGTCGTATTCTTGGGACATGTGATTTCAGCCGAGGGGATTTCGGTGGATCCTAGCAAGGTTGATGCCGTTCTGAACTGGGATCGTCCCAGGATTGTTTTCGAGATTCGCAGTTTCTTGGGTCTGGCTGGCTATTACCGTCGCTTCATTGAGGGATTCTCAAGTATAGCAAAGACGATGACTCAATTAACTTAGAAGGATAAGCTCTTTGTTTGTACTGAGCAGTGTGAGAATGCTTTTCAACTGCTCAAGGAAAAGTTAACTACTGCGCCTGTGTTGGCTCTACCGTCCGGTTCAGGTGGTTTTGTTGTTTGTTCTGACGCTTCGCTCAATGGATTGGGTTGTGTGTTGATGCAGAATGGTCGAGTCATTGTGTATGCCTCGCGGCAGTTGAAACCGCATGTGACTCGTTACCCTGTCCATGATTTGGAGTTAGCGGCGGTGGTCTTTGCGTTGAAGATCTGGCGTCACTACCTGTATGGTGAGCAGTTTGTGGTGTACTCCGACCACTGCAGTATTTGTTTTCGCAGCCTGACCTGAACATGAGACAGCGACGGTGGATGGAGCTGCTAAAAGATTTCGATTGCGAGATTAAGTATCAGCCCGGGAAGTCGAACGTAGTGGCTGATGCTTTGAGCAGGAAGGCTAGTGAGATTCTTGCGTCGTTGTACATCTCCAAGGATCAAGAACATCTTAACACTACGGGTTGGAGATTTTACCCGGCTGAGGATTGTGTGGTGGTTTCTTCTTTCCAAGTGGAGCCACAGATTGTTTCTACCATTCGAGCAGCTCAAAGGACTGATCCGTCTATCCACGAGTTGAAGTTGAAGATCAGAGCTGGCGAACTTGAGGATTATTCTGTCTCTTCCGATGGTTGTTTGCGTTTCCGGGGCAGGTTGGTTGTGCCCAATTTGATTGATTTGAAGGAGGAAATCCTTTGGGAAGCGCACTGTATCAGGCATAGTGTTCATCCTGGTGTACGGAAGATGTACTATGCTTTAAAGCCGCACTTTTGGTGGGCTGGCCTAAAGAGCGAAGTTGCTGGTTTTGTCGCTCGTTGTTTGAACTGTCAGATGGTTAAGGCCGAAAGGATGAGACCTGGTGGTCTGTTACAGAGTTTGGAAGTGCCCCAATGGAATTTGGAGCACATTGCTATGGATTTCGTAACACATCTGCCTCGTTCTAGCAGAGGATGCGATGCTATTTGGGTGGTTATAGACCGTCTGTCGAAGTCTGCGCATTTTATTCCCTATGGAATGACCTTCTCGTTGAAGAAGATGGCGAAGCTGTACGTTGATTTTGTTGTTAGACTGCATGGTGTGCCCGTTTCGATCGTTTTCGACCGAGATCTGAGGTTTACTTCCAGGTTTTGGAAGAGTTTGAAAACAGCTTTGGGTACCAGATTGGCGATGAGCACCGCGTATCACCCCCAGACAGATGGCCAATCTGAGCGAACTATCCAGACGTTAGAGGATATGTTGCGAGCTGTTGTGTTGGATTTAGGAAGTAGCTGGCAAGACGCGTTGTCTTTAGTTGAGTTTTCGTATAATAACAGCTACCAAGTGATGACTGGTATGGCGCCTTTTGAGGCTTTGTATGGCAGAAAGTGCAGATCGCCGGTATGTTCGGAAGAAGTGGGGGAGAAGCAGCTATCTGCCCCTGACTTTGTGCAGCAAATGAAAGATCATGTTGATCTAATTAGACGGCGGATGAAAGCTGCCCAAGATCGCCAAGCCAGTTATGCGAATAAGAGGCGTCGACCTCTTGAGTTTCAGGTTGGTGATCGCGTATTTCTCAAAGTTTCTCCGTTTCATAGTGTGATGCGCTTTGGACACAAGGAAAAGTTAGCCCCTCATTACATTTGTCCGTATGAGATTGTTGAGAGGATTGGCCCTTTAGCGTATCGGGTGTTGTTGCCGCCAGAGTTGTCTTCTCTGCATGATGTCTTCCATGTTTCCATGTTGAGGAAATATGAGCCAGATCCGTCTCATGTGCTTAGAACTGACGAGGTGGAGCTAGATCAGTCGTTGAGTTATCAAGAATATCCCTTGCAGATCCTTGGCAGAAAAGAGAAACAGTTGAGGAATAAGACCATTCCGTTGGTAATGGTGCAGTGGAGCAAACATGGAAGGGAAGAAGCTACTTGGGAGCTGGAAGAAAAGATGCAGCGCGAGTGGCCGCATCTGTTTGAGTAGCTGTTGAGCTAAATTTCCAGTAGTTTGTAGCTTTTGGTTGTATTTCTTCCCTAGTTGTTGTTATATGTTTGCTCAGTTATCTTGAACTCTTGGCCTGTGTTAGGCGAGTTTTGTTTTGTATCTTGCTGTTGTATCTGGTTTCAGAATTTTTGTTTGATTTCGGGGACAAAATCCTTTTTAGTGGGGGAGAAATGTGAGACCTGGATTTGTAATCAAGATTTAATCGTTGGAATGTATCGGTTTTTAGAGATTTCTGGTGGTTTAGATCTCTGTTGGTAAGTTTGGTTTGCATTTTCGGGTCTGAAATAGTATTTGGAGCAATTCTGGGAGTTTTTGTATTTTGATGTTTTGTGTGAAAGCTGGTTTTGGGTGAAAGCTGGTTGATTTGTAAAAACCAGTCGTAGCGTCTATTTTGGCAACGTGAGATTCCAAAACGTCGTCGTTTGAGAGAGATCTGGTGCGCGTTCAGTAATCCAGCCGTTGCATTTGTGTATTTGGCATTAAGGGCAAAAAGACAGCGTTTGGATTAGTTGGAGCGACGTCGTGTTGGTGAAGCGCTATCGAGAGATCTGGTCGCGTGTGTTCCTGGTGGTTGTTCAGCCGAAGCAGATGTCAACGCGGGTCAACATCACTGTAGCACGAGAAGGAAACATCGTCGTTTGGATGTTGCGGCTGGTTGTCCAGCTGCGAGAGATTTGTTCGCTACTGTAGCTTGCAGCTGGTGGAGGTTACTGTAGCTTGCAACTGGTATTGCGCGAGAGCTATCGACCAGATTTGATGACGTCAACGGTGCGACGCCGTTTTTTTTAGTTGCAACGCTGCGTTTTATATGTTTCGGCTGGTACCAGCTTTTGGAGATTTCCCGCGATGTTTAAACAAGTCGTCTGGTTGTCCAGCTTTTGGTTGAGAACCAGTCGTAGGTAGTGTTCTACGACGTCATTTTGATTTGCGTTGTTTGAGATTTCAGCAGCTAGTTTCGTTGCATCTGCTGGTTGTATTTGTTGTTGGTGCCTGCTGGTTATGTCGGTGGATGATTTAACCAGTTTTTGCGAGATGTATTTAAGGAAGACTTGGTCTTCGATTTCGAGCACCAGATTCCATACTTAGCGAAATATTCCTCGATTGTGTTCTTCGCTTCGAACCCTAGGTTACTGTTCACTGTAGCTTTTCTCCGGAAATTCCCATCGTTTCCGACCGTTGTTTGATACGTGCGAGGTAGCGTTGGAATCCTCTCGAGAAGCTCTATCATTCCCTACCACTTTTGAAGGCTGTGGTTGGCTAGTTGAGGAACGCGAAGTTGCTGCCCGATTGTGCGTTTTTTAGTGCAGGTAGAACTTCGTTCCTTTGTGATGAGATCTTGCTCCTAGCCTTGGTTTAAGCTTCCAGTAAGTTGTTTTGGTAGTATTTATGTTGGTTGAGCGTGGCTCCAAGCCGTGAGCTTCTGTAATTGGCCGTGAGTTTTGTGCAGCTTTTGAGATCTGCGTGTTGTGTATTTAGCAGGTTGCTATTCAGATCTGTCGGGCGTGTTTTGTAGTAATTGTTGCACAAAAGTATAAGGTACGGATCTGAGCTTGATGTAGCTTGGAATTGGCGTGAGATATTATGCGTGGCTGCTGGGATGTTTCGGTGAACCTATCTGTGTATTGCTTGCTGAGCATTGGTGTTTATGCTAGCTGTTTCATGTGAATTGCATACACGCATTTGTTCACGCATATTTCAGATCCCTTTGTGTATCGTATTTTGCAGCCTTGTATATTGTATTGCTGTTGTTGATTCTTACCAGGATGCGAGGGCGAGCGGCAATACCTCACTCTCATCTCCCTGCTGGGATCGTTAGCCACCATGCGTCGAGTGGTTAATTACCACAGTTCATGGGCGAGGCAACGGCAGGTTGAGTTGTTTGATGCATCTGGTATTCGGGTGTAGTATCACGGCGAGTGGCTCATTACCACACTGTGAACACACCCCGTGGCCTGTTGTTGCAGATTCTTGGAGCTGTGCTTGAGTTCCTTAGCTCCCTTGTTGGTCGAGCCTTCCGTTGTTATCCGGTGTCTCATGCATAGCATCTGCATTTTATCTTATGCATTCTTTTAGCTATATATGTTGCTCTCCGTACTGCGGCTTGACCCCATGTCCCTCTGGGACTTGTTTGTTTTCCTTGTTTGTGTGTTTTCAGGAAACCCAGGTTTTACAGCTGTTCGTGGTTATAACCCAGCTGGTGGTGCCCCAGGAGGTGGTTAGAGTATCCCAGTAGCGTATAGCGTATTTATATGTATTATTATTCCTAGCCAGGGGATGCCCTGCGCTTTGCTGTTGTATTGGGTTGTGGGAATTTGATACATGTTATTGTGTTGATGCTGTTATGCTATACTTTTGGTTGTTTTTATAAACTGGGATATATTTTGAGTATCGCTTTATTTTAAATTATATTGTTTTAAACCGTCAGGCCAAAAGCGAAAATTTTACCCGCTTTTTGATAGCTTCCGCATATGTTTGTATGATTTTACTCTGTTTAGAGCACGAGGCCTGACATCTTCACCCAGAAGGAGTTGAATATGAGGCAGCGCAGATGGCTGGAGCTAGTTAAGGACTATAATTGTGATATTAGCTACCACCCGGGTAAAGCTAATGTGGTAGCAAACGCTTTGAGCCGGAAGACTTCAGTGGTGGAATGCTTATCAGTCGAGCGACCACTACAGGCGGTGATTCAGAGATTCGGGTTGGAGTTTTATTCAGGGGGCTGTGCACCTAGCCTAGCAGCACTCACAGTTCAGCCGACTCATAGAGATCGGATTAGGGACGACTAAGCCACAGACGAGCAGTTACAGCAGTGGAGATAGAGAGATGAGGCCAGAGGCCGGGGTTTGTATATAGTCGAGGATGGGATCACTCGTTTCAGGGGTCGTATGTGGGTGCCGAATACTGAGAATTTGAGAGCTGAGATTTTGTCAGAGGCCCATGCATCGACGTACTCCATTCACCCAGGGAGTACGAAGATGTACAGAGATTTACAGACTCTTTATTGGTGGCCGGGGATGAAGAAGGACATCGGGTGATTTGTATCCGAGTGTTGACCTGTCAGCAGGTCAAGGCAGAGCACCAGTGACCAGCAGGGTTACTACAGCCGCTCCTTATCCGTGAGTGAAAATGGAAGAACATTACGATGGATTTTGTGGTTGGATTACCCAAGAGTCCCAGAGGCTACACGGTGCTTTGGGTGATTGTGGACCGACTCACCAAGTCCGCGCGTTTCCTACCGGTGAAGAACACTTTCACCTTGACTCAGTATGCAGAGCTACATAAGAGAGATTGTTAGGCTGCATGGCATACCATTATCTATTGTGTCAGATTGGGACACCAGGTTTACATCTGCATTTTGGAGGAGCTTGCACGCCACGTTGGGGACTTAGCTATCATTCAGTACAGCTTTTCACACACATACAGATGGCCAGTTTGAGAGAGTCATCCAGATTCTAGAGGATTTTCTGAGAGCATGTGTGATAGATTTTTAGGGTACGTGGGATTCTAGATTGCCATTGGTAGAGTTCACGTACAATAACAACTTTCAGGCGTCGATTGGGATGGCTCCATATGAGGCTCTGTACGGGAGAAGATGTAGGTCTCCTGTGCACTGGGACGAGGTTGGCAAGAGAGTATTGACTTGGGTCAGAGTGTTAGAGTATATGCCCAACTAGCCAACTTGTGGCATGTGGGTTTATAGACTCTTGTATATGACAATCTTTATATATATATGATATTCGCATTTATTCATATGGCATTCTTTACTTTCATTGTGTTGTATAATGATTAACAATTGCGTTGAGTAAAGACCTAGAATGCACTATAGCGTATGTTAGATGTGATAGTGGGTATGACGGCTATCATGAAACACATCTAATAGTCACTGTGTATTCTGAACATGTTCTTAGTCGATTGGGCCGTCAAAATGAGGATAAGGCCGCCCGAGCTAGAGACTAGTATCTGCGATGCGAAGTACCATGTTTCATTGGTAGGGAACATTGTGATGTTCTGAGCATACAGATAGATAGTGACCTGGTGATCTATCGAACTACCCTCGTTCGGACTTTCCAAGTGGTTACCATTTGTCGAGTGGATAAGTCCGAGGTCTTGGTTGTACTGATTAGTCCTCATGACACGAAACGTCATTGAGACTCTACATGATAGGCGTCTCACTTTGACTCGTTTGCCTACTCACTTGGGGTCATTAGGCGGCGGGATTGGGTGAGACCCCGATGCATGTAGGAGTCGATGCATCGTTGTCGAGGATTCACCGCTCGCAGACATGCGTGGATATCCTATGCTATCTGAGGGGATAATAGTGTATAAATCTCTGGCCAGAGTACTAGAAGTGTTTTAGGTAAATGTGTTTACCTAGTTACACTTGCGATGTCACTATTCGATCTCCAAGATATACGCATAGCTATCGGATCTATAGCGACTCTCGATTTACCAATGGTCGTTGATCTGATCGGGATATATGGATTGAAAGGACCGTACTGTACGCTAACCACGACCAACTGGTTCTTGCAGGCACTATCAGTGATACCTAGGGGATCATGAGGCGATGTTGCTAGATTGAGGGTCACACAAGTACTGGATTCGAGATTCCCGCATGGATACTGAGCTCAATGTGTTGAGCATAGGAAGAGGATTTTGGGGAGTGCGACTTCCTAAAAGTCAACAGGGGTCAAATCGTGATTTCCCGTTGTTGAGGGGCAAAACGGTCATTTTGCACTGGGGTTTTGAAAAATGGTTTTTCAGATCATAGTATTCAGTTTTGGAAATTGAGTCGATCCGTCCGATCCGATCGGCGATCGAAGTTATGATGAAATCACGGTGATAGGGATGAACCGATTGTTCATCCGTTGGACCCGGGCCCGTTGGGCCGGTCCAAGTCTATCATGAGTCTACTTAATGTAGACTTAGGCTTCATAACTCATAATTACTTGATAACACATTCAAAACCCTAACCCTAGTCTCTCTAAAAGCCGCCGCCTCCCTTCCTCTCCTCACGCCGCCGCCGCTGTCGTCGGAATTTGTTCCGACCAACTTGATGAGGAGAATCCGTTGGTGATAAAATCCATCAGTCTTCTAGTGCAAGCTGATCGGAGGGAGATCGTTTCCGGTCATGGACCTGATTAACGTAATCTACCGCCGCCTATCGTGAAGTGCCGGTTTCCTCGTGAAACTGGTTGGAGCCAGGCACGAGTTGCCAGCAAGGTAATCATCAAAACACCCTATGAATGGTTCATAGATTGCATGTTTTAGAATTGTATTGATCGTCTCCCGGCCCAATTTTTGTTCTTCCGCTGCCTCGTCGGGAGGCGTGATCCGGATCCGCCACGGTTCTCCAATAGGCAAACCACCCAAGTACTCATACATGAGGATTTGGGGATGTCCTGCTTACGTGAAGCAGACAGTGGGAGATAAGCTGGATACGAGATCCATCTTATGCTACTTCATTGGGTATCCAAAGAATTCCAATGGATACTACTTTTACTATCCGAGCGAAACAAAAGTGTTTGTTTCTAGAAATGCCACCTTTATGGAAAGGGAATTTCTACTTGATAGGAAGGGCAGAATAGTAGAACTCGAAGAGGTTCGAGATCCAATCGAAGTACCAAGTGAATCTCCTGCACCTCCAGAGCCAGTACCAGAAATGGTCGCACCTAGGATATCCGAAAGGGTTCCTAGGGCTCCTGAGAGATATGGTTTTCTCCTTGAAGATGATCAAGGTGATCAAGTTGTTGGATCTGATCCAAGAACTTTCAAGGAGGCAATTTCCGATGCTGATTCTAATTTGTGGCTTGAAGCAATGCAGTCTGAGTTTGGCTTGATGCATGCTAACCAAGTTTGGACTCTTGTTAATCCTCCCGAAGGAAACCAGAAATGGTCGCACCTAGGATATCCGAAAGGGTTCCTAGGGCTCCTGAGAGATATGGTTTTCTCCTTGAAGATGATCAAGGTGATCAAGTTGTTGGATCTGATCCAAGAACTTTCAAGGAGGCAATTTCCGATGCTGATTCTAATTTGTGGCTTGAAGCAATGCAGTCTGAGTTTGGCTTGATGCATGCTAACCAAGTTTGGACTCTTGTTAATCCTCCCGAAGGAATCTTTCCTATTGGGTGTAAATGGGTATACAAGAGGAAACTTGGGCCTGATTGTAAGGTAATGACCTACAAGGCACGACTGGTCGCGAAAGGTTACACTCAAAGGCAAGGTGTTGACTATGATGAAACCTTCTCGCCAGTCGCAATGTTCAAGTCGATTAGAATTTTGTTAGCCATAGCCGCATGGTACTACTATGAGATATGGCAAATGGATGTGAAAACTGCGTTCCTTAATGGAAACATTAAGGAAGAGATCTATATGACGCGGCCTCAGGGTTTCACATCTGTTGGAAGCGAGCATAAGGTATGCAAGCTTCAGAGATCGATCTACGGTCTCAAACAAGCATCGTGAAGTTGGAACCTGAGATTCGATGAAACAATTAAGGAATTTGGTTTCATCAAGAATCCCGAGGAGCCATGTGTACACAAGAAGGTAGTCAAGAGCGCTGTGACATTACTCGTACTTTATGTTGATGACATTCTACTCATTGGGAATGATGTAGGAATGCTGCAGTCACCTAAAGTCTGGTTGTCTAGTAGACTTTCGATGAAGGACATGGGTGAAGCATCCTATATTCTTGGAATACAGATCTATCGGGATAGATCTAAATGGATGCTCGGACTCACCCAAGCTACCTACATCGATACCATACTTAAGAGGTTCTCTATGGAAGAGTCCAAGAGAGGACACCTATCTATGTGCCACGGGGTCACTCTATCTAAGTCTATGTGTCCGAAGACTGATGAGGAGATAGAGAGTATGACACGTGTGCCATATGCCTCGGCAATAGGTAGTATTATGTATGGCATGATGTCGACTAGACCGGATGTCGCATATGCTCTTAGTGTCACGAGCCGCTACCAGGCCAACCCAGGCCAATTGCATTGGAAGGCTGTGAAGGATATTCTTAAGTACTTGCGAAGGACTAAGAATATGTTCATGGTCTATGGGGGTGGTGAACTGAAACTGGAAGGCTACACTGATTCTAGCTTCCAGTGTGACGTGGATGATTCGAAGTCAACCTCTGGATTTGTATTCATGCTCAATGGTGGTGCTGTCTCTTGGAAGAGTTCCAAGCAAGACCCCATCACGGATTCAACCACTGAGGCTGAGTACATCGAAGCATCAGCTGCTGCTAAGGAGACGATTTGGATAAGGAATTTCGTCCAAGAGTTGGGCGTCATTCCTAATGGAGTTGGTCCAGTCCCGGTGTACTGCGACAACACGGGTGCCGTTGTGCAAGCAAAGGAGCCTAGGTCTCACCAAAGATCCAAACATATACTGAGGAAATACCACATAATCCGGGATATTGTGGCTAGAGGTGACATAGCAGTTGAGAGAGTCGCCTCTGCGGACAACGTTGCTGATCCACTTACGAAGCCCTTGCCTGGACCGTTGTTTGAAAACAATTGCGAAACAATGGGATTGCGTTTGATGAATAGTTGGCTTTAGGGCAAGTGGGAGATTGTTAGAGTAGGTGCCCAACTAGCCAACTTGTGGCATGTGGGTTTATAGACTCTTGTATATGATAATCTTTATATATATATGATATTCGCATTTATTCATATGGCATTCTTTACTTTCATTGTGTTGTATAATGATTAACAATTGCGTTGAGTAAAGACCTAGAATGCACTATAGCGTATGTTAGATGTGATAGTGGGTATGACGACTATCATGAAACACATCTAATAGTCACTGTGTATTCTGAACATGTTCCTAGTCGATTGGGCCGTCAAAATGAGGATAAGGCCGCCCGAGCTAGAGACTAGTATCTGCGATGCAAAGTACCATGTTTCATTGGTAGGGAACATTGTGATGTTCTGAGAATGCAGATAGATAGTGACCTGGTGATCTATCGAACTACCCTCGTTCGGACTTTCCAAGTGGTTACCATTTGTCGAGTGGATAAGTCCGAGGTCTTGGTTGTACTGATTAGTCCTCACAACTCGAAACATCATTGAGACTCTACATGATAGGAGTCTCACTTTGACTCGTTTGCCGACTCACTTGGGCTCATTAGGCGGCGGGATTGAGTGAGACCCCGATGCATGTAGGAGTCGATGCATCGTTGTCGATGATTCACCGCTCGCAGACATGCGTGGATATCATATGCTATCTGAGGGGATAATAGTGTATAAATCTCTGGCCAGAGTACTAGAAGTGTTTTAGGTAAATGTGTTTACCTAGTTGCACTCGCGATGTCACTATTCGATCTCCAAGATGTATGCATAGCTATCGGATCTTTGGCGACTCTCGATTTACCAATGTTCGTTGATCTGATCGGGATATATGGATTGAAAGGACCATACTGTACGCTAACCACGATCAACTGGTTCTTGCAGGCACTATCAGTGATACCTAGGGGATCATGGGGCGATGTTGCTAGACGCTCTTACCATGATCCGATGGGCAAGTCCGGAATTGTGATTCCGGAGCCACAATGGTTGTGGGCCCACGACTAGCTGTATCCCTAAACCATTGAGGGTCACACAAGTACTGGATTCGAGATACCCGCACGGATACTGAGCTCAATGTCTACTTAAAGTAGACTTAGACTTAATCATACAACACTTTGACACAAACTAAAACCCTAAACCTAGTGTGCCAGCCGCCGCCTCCCTCCTCTCCCAAAAGCCGTCGCCGCCGCCGTGTCTCACGCGCCGCCGCCGCCGCCTTGCTTCGTCAGAAATTGTTCCGGCCAACTTGACGAGGAGAATCTGTCAGTGCTGATCTCGTCAGGCCTTCTAGTGCAGGCTGACGAAGGAGTCTCGCTTCCGGTCGTGGACCTGATTGATAAATCTACCGCCGCCTACCGTGAAGTGCCGGTTTCCTCGTGAAACTGGTCGGAGCCAGGCGCCTAGACGCCAGAAAGGTAACCCCGAGAAACACCATATGAATGGTCATATTGTGTTTGTTTCAAATTGTATTGATCGTCTCCCGACCCAAATTTTTGTTCTTCCGCTGCCTCACCGGGAGGCGTGATCCGGATCCGCCGTGGTTCCCAACACAGAGCTAGTGCAGCAGACAGTAGACATTGTGACTAGGATATGAGATCGGATGAGGACAACTCAGACTCGTTATAAGAGTTATGCCAATCGTAGACGACGAGATCTGGAGTTGGCGGTAGGGGATCACGTATTCGTGAGGATATCGCCCATGAAGGGCGTGATGCCTTTTGGCAGGATAGGCAAGCTCAGTCCGAGATTCATTGGACCTTTTAAGGTTTTGGAGAGGGTCGGTACGTTGGCATATCGGTTAGCACTACCACCCAGTCTATCAGCAGTGCATAATGTGTTCCATGTTTCGATGCTACGGAAGTATGTTCCGAATACATCGCATGTTAGCACCAGATCTATCTTTTGAGGAGCGACCAGTTCAGATCTTGGCTCGAGAGGAGCGCATGCTTAGAGCGCGGAGTATTCCGATGGTCAAGGTCTGGTGGTATAATAATGAGAGGATGAGGCTACCTGGGAGATCGAGACCGATATGCGAACGCACTATCCAGAGCTTTTTGGTACGTAACTTAATTTCGGGGATGAAATTTCTATAGGGGGAGAGTTGTAACGCCCAGAAATCCTGATTACGTGAGAATGAGTGCATGACTAGGGGTATAATTGTTTTTAGAAAATTATATGTCATTTTATGTGATTATGTGATAATTTATGTTTTAAAATGCTCATGTCATTTTAGTAGCCTGTTACGTGAGAATTTATGTTTTAAAATGCTCATATCATTTTAGTAGCCTATTTGAGTTCCGGATGCGTTTATGAGACTTGGGACGACCGAAGTGTAAGTTTATTTAAAATTTTTTAAGCCCTCATATTTTTAAGAGCTAAAACTTATTATTTTGAGCAGCATTTACGAAAGATAATATTTTTACGTATATATGTCGAGGGAAACCCGTTTTTAGCCTATATGGGCTATTTTAATAAACTTTACTATATTTTAAAAATTGGAGGATTTTATATTACGAAAATTAGAGGCTTAAAGTGTAAACTTTGAGTTTTAATTAGCATTTTAACAAGTGGGGGCTATTGAGGAAAAACTCTTATTTTCCTAACTCAAAATATTGAGAGGGGTCCTTTGGTACACATTCATTTTACAACCCTAATTATTTTGAAAACCCTAGCCTCCCTCTCCCTCGCATCCTCACGCCTCACCCCTCCCCTCTAGCTCGAGTTTCTTCAATTTTGGTGTGATTTCAAGGTTTGTTCGTCCCAATATCTTGTCCTCCGCTTCGATAACGCGTATTTCTCGTAGTTCTCCAAAAAAGGCACGCTCTATTCTTCCTTTTTCTCACCATTTAAATCATATTATGATGTTTTCAAATGATTTTGCATGATTTGTATGCGTTATGTTACGATCTACGTTTTTATCTACGTTTTTCGTTTGAGATCCATTCATGTATCACGATTTTTAACACGTACTTGATTCATTTCTTGTGATGCTTCGATCATGGGCGGTTCATAGGGCTAAGGGTTGGTCTTTTCAGGATTCATGGTTGGGTTTGGTTGGGCCCGGTAGTTATCCCATCTAGATAGGATCACGTGGATCCAAACAGGGAGTGATTTGGTCAAGAAATGAGTTAGTTACGAATTTGATCAGCACGTGTCTTGGATTGTCGTCTGTGAGCGACAGTAGAGTTGTTGGGGTCAGATAAGTCTCTATATGCGGTCCGTGTGGTCAAGGTTGATTAAAGGAGATAGCTCATTGAGTTAAGATCATGCAGGTTCAACGGAGAGCGATTTGGTCAATGGACGAATTAGTTATGATTTTTATGGCTAGCACGTGTCCTGGTTGCATGCTGCGCACGGGCAGTGGGTTTGCATATGTCAGGTTGATCATGTCGGGCATCCTAATTGATTATGATTCCAGTAGATAGCCCATCACGTTAGGGTCACATGGGTCCAGACGGGGAGCGATTTGGTTAGGAAAGATTTTTAATGAATTTTACGGTTTAGCCGCTCAAACTGCATCTCGTTAGGACAGAAAATGTAAAATCGGATGTTTGAGGCTTAGGGGCAGTCTAATGTCATGAAATGTTTAAATGACGATTTTAAGTTTATTTTTGATGTTTTAGCAAATTTTAATGTCTGATTTCTAAGTTATAGGATCGAGTAATTTTAACAATTTTGAAATGTAATTTTTAGTTCAATGGGCCAAGTTGAGTTTTGGGTTAAGTTACATATTAAGATCAGGTCTAGGCATTGGGCTTAGATTTAGTGGGCCAGTCACTTGAACCAGTCCTTGACCGGAGGAGAAAATGTAGAAGCCCATAAATATATATTTAATTATATATGTAGTATTTTACGTATATCATTATGCATTTGTTTAAAGGAAATTAAATATATATTGATGGGTTCATTCTTTTAAATTGCATGTTTTCTGACATACACGCATCATGAAATCTTTATGAAATGTTAAGGTATGAAAGGAAATAAAATATTTTTGAGCGATCAAAGTGGTTTGTGGCGAGTAATGATGAGCGGAATCGGGATGCCGGGTCCGATGAACCTCTGTTAATGTTATAATGACCTTATGGATCCATGTGTTCACGGCATGGTGAAGTGGCAGCATAGAGATGTGAGGGATCCCGAGGTAAGATCGGGTGAACCGCATCGTCACGTACGTTGGTTCTTATGATTGATCAATCGTTAATGTAATGGCCCACACATCATGGATACGACTCACACGTCTTTTATGTTATGATATATTCATGCCTCATTATGTTATGATATACGATCATGTACTGTTATGAATAGTTTTGACGCCATGATTTACGATCATTCATGCATGCATGTTTTAAAGCTATTTTACGATATTTATGTGATTGCATGTAATTTTATTATATGTACCTTGTTATTATCAGATAGAGCATATTGGGCCTTTAGGTTCACTAGGTTTAAATGGTGCAGGTGATACTGCAGATGATTTTATTCAGACTGGTGGTGAGGAACTCTGATCGCCCGCTGCATCTTCTACTCCGTGATCACTCAGATGCTTTCACTTATTCTATTAGACATGTTCAGTTTTCCGCAACTTTTTACTTATTCTGATTTTTAAGCCTGTATGAATGATTTAACCTTTAGAGATATCCATTCATTTATGTTTTAAAGTGATGTTGAGAAAAGATTATTAAGGGTTGAAATTATATACTTTAAAGAATGTTTATTCGGCATTTTATTTAAAAAAAATTCTAGAGTACGGTTCGTTCATACAACCATCTGCAAGTTTGATGGACTGGGACCCTGATGGTTCGTATTATTCGCTTCTGAATCAGGACTGGGACCCATATTGAAACTTGTACTCAAACAGAGACTCGTATCATTACTGGAATAGGAGCCAAAACTGGAACCAGACTCCACATCAGAAATAGGCTCATCACAGTTAAACGTCTGAGGGTTCATCCGCTGAAACCTCGCCATCACAAGGTCCATGTCGTCCACACGGGCTGCCAGCTCATCTACCTCAACCTCAACCTGACTAGCACGTCTACGAAAAGGAATATTTGCACCTCATCTTTCTGACCCTCGGACTCTTCCGGAATCTTCCCTCTACCTCTACCCCTACGTCTAGGCTGCATCTAAGAAGGCACTAAACAATAAGGTCACACAGCAACAAGTATATCACGATCAAATAGATCACATAGTCATGCACAAGCAACAAGCAACACTGTGCCTAGACTCAAGTGTGATCAAAAGAAATTGAGCTTATCCCAGCTTAAGCTCTGATACCAAAAATGTCAGGCCTCGTGCTCAATCAGAGTAAAACAACATAAATCACAATAGCAGAAGCATTAAAATAGTGGCTAAAATTTTTCGCTTTTGGCCTGACTTAGAAAACATAATCTAAAATACACTAATATTCAAAATACTGGTTTTACAACACTCGAAAACCAATTTCAACACAGCTAACATACAAGCATAGACTCCCAATTAAAAACAGATGAGTCTCTCGCTCAACATAGATACAATACAATATAACAAAAATATCATATGTACCTACTACATATAACTGGGACACTCCATCCACCTCCCGAGGCATTACAACTGGATCAACTCCACGACTAGCAGAGAAACCATGATAACCTGAAAACACACACAGACAACAAGACAACCAGCCCCAGAGGGACAAGGTGTCAAACCCCAATACGGAGAGCAACTGAAAAACATCAGTTAAATAGTAATAGATAAAATATGAATGCTATGCATGAGAACAAGGCTAAAACCGAAGGCAGGGAACCAAAGGATCTCTACGAACTGCTCAACAACTGATATCCAATCAACTGGAAGGTAGTGGCCACGGGGTGTCTAAGTATATGGGAGCTACCCACTCGCCTCAACACATGGTACCAGATGCAGAACACATCACTCAACCTGTTGTAGCCCAACTCATGAGATGTGGTAGCTACCCACTCCGCTCATAGTGGCTAACAGATCCCAGCAGGGAGATGAGGGTGACGGGAGTTACCCGCTCGGCCTCCAACAAGCATCCTGGTACGCACAGATCAATACAACAAGGCAAGGCTAACAAGATCTGAGCTCAACATGAATAATGCGTGTATGCAATGTAACAGCTTGCAGAAATCGACACAACAGAAGCAAGCAACAACAACACAGAAGCATACACAGCAGCGCACATAATATACATGCCAATTCCAACGCTGTAAAACAAGCTCACATTCGTACCATAGTTCCGAGCTACAATTACCACAAAAGCAGTCCCGAGCAACCAGTTCTGAAACCTGCTAAGCCAAACAACAATGCTAACTTAGGGACGCAAAGCTCAGAGCTACGAACTGGGAGTTACAACCTCGACCAGCTTTGTCCTACCCTTCTAGCTCAACAAACAGCTCTAAACAAAGCACAAGGTAAGAACTAACACTTACCCAACAAGCTACCTGAACGACAGAAGCAAATCTGCTCAAATGCTAACAGACTACACAGGGAAGTTTCCTTCACGATCTTCTTCCAGCTAACCCAAAGCCTATGAAAGAGGTATAGAACGAAGCGCCTTAACAAGAGGAGTCCAGCACTACCACTCTTGCACCCATCGGAGCTGTCTACCACCGACAATCTAAGGAAATAAGCTTCGGTGAACAGTAGCTAGGGTATCGTGACAGAATTTGGTTACGGAAAATATTTCTAAGTGTCCGGAAAGAATAACAAGACTACGGTCAAAGTCTTCTATATATACTACTTAAGTTACCTAAATCTGAGGAACAGTAACCACCGACATCTTTGGCTCAAAGCTGATACACACTCAGATCTGAGTAACGCTCAGATCTGGATCTTACGCTAACACAGCGCGCTATTACCAAACGACGTCGCAACACAATTCAAATAACTAATACACGCGTCTCTCAAAATAGCGTCGTACTGAAGTCCACTGTTCCTACTGGACACGTCATCCCGCTAACACCAAATCTGCTATTGCTAAACGACGTCACATCGCCATTCAGATCTCAAAGACCAGATCTCACACAAGAGTTGATCAGTCAAAGCTAAAATCCTTGGACCGCTCCGGTCTACCCCAAACTACGAACCGAGACTACGAACCGAACCTGTCCATGCATAACTTATGACATGTTAATGTTAGAGTAGATGCCCAACTAGCCAACTTGTGGCATGTGGGTTTATAGACTCTTTTATATGACAATCTTTATATATGATATTTGCATTTATTTATATGGCATTCTTTACTTTCATTGTGTGTATGATGATTTACAATAGCGTTGAGTAAAGACCTAGAATGCACTAAAGTGTATGTTAGATGTGATAGTGGGTATGACGGCTATCATGAAACACATCTAATAGTCATTGTGTATTCTGAACATGTTCATAGTCGATTGGGCCGTCAAAATGAGGATAAGGCCGCCCGAGCTCGAGACTAGTATCTGTGATGCGAAGTACCATGTTTCATTGGTAGGGAACATTGTGATGTTCTGAGCATGCAGATAGATAGTGACTGGTGATCTATCGAACTACCCTCGTTCGGACTTTCCAAGTGGTTACCATTTGTCGAGTGGATAAGTCCGAGGTCTTGGTTGTACTGATTAGTCCTCACGACTCGAAACATCATTGAGACTCTACATGATAGGCATCTCACTTTGACCCGTTTGCCGACTCACATGGGGTCATAAGGCGTCGGGATTGGGTGAGACCTCGATGCATGTAGGAGTCGATGTATCGTTGTCGAGGATTCACCGCTCGCAGACATGCGTTGATATCCTATGCTATCTGAGGGGATAATAGTGTATAAATCTCTGGCCAGAGTACTAGAAGTGTTTTAGGTAAATGGGTTTACCTAGTTACACTCGCGATGTCACTATTGGATCTCCAAGATGTATGCATAGCTATCGGATCTATAGCGACTCTCGATTTACCAATGGTCGTTGATCTGATCGGGATATATGGATTGAAAGGACCGTACTGTACGCTAACCACGACCAACTGGTTCTTGAAGGCACTATCAGTGATACCTAGGGGATCATGGGGCGATGTTGCTAGACGCTCTTACCATGATCCATTGGGCAAGTCCGGAATTGTGATTCCGGAGCCGCAATGGTTGTGGGCCCACGGCTAGCTGTATCCCTGAACCATTGAGGGTCACACAAGTACTGGATTCGAGATTTCCGCACGGATACTCAGCTCAATGTGTTGAGCATACGAAGAGGATTTTGGGAGTGCGACTTCCTAAAAAGTCAACAGAGGTCAAATCGTGATTTGCCGATGTTGAGGGGCAAAACTGTCATTTTGCACTGGGGTTCTGAAAAATGGTTTTTCAGATCATAGTATTCAGTTTTGGAAACTGATTCGATCGGTCCGATCTGATCGGCGATCGGAGTTACGATGAAGTCTCGGTGATGGGGATGAACCGAATGTTCATCCGTTGGACCCGGGCCCGATGGGCCGGATCCAAACCCATCACCAAGTCTATTTAAAATAGACTTAGCCTTTAATTGTAACATACTTAACACAAGACTAAAAACCCTAACCCTAGTGCTTAGTGGCCGCCGCCCCTCTCCTCTCTCTCACGCCGCCGCCGCCGCCGCTAGCCGCCGCCGCCGGGATGAAGTCTCGGTGATGGGGATGAACCGAATGTTCATCCGTTGGACCCGGGCCCGATGGGCCGGATCCAAACCCATCACCAAGTCTATTTAAAATAGACTTAGCCTTTAATTGTAACATACTTAACACAAGACTAAAAACCCTAACCCTAGTGCTTAGTGGCCGCCGCCCCTCTCCTCTCTCTCACGCCGCCGCCGCCGCCGCTAGCCGCCGCCGCCGCCGCCGTCGCTTCACCGGAAAATTGTTTCCGGCCAATCTTGACGAGGAGAATCCGTCCGCGCCGATCTCGTCAGGCCTTCTAGTGCAGGCTGACGAAGGAATCCCGTCTCCGGTCGTGGACCTGATTGACGATATCTACCGCCGCCTACCGTGAAGTGCCGTTTTCTTTACGAAATCGGTCGGAGCCAGGCACAAGTTGCCAGCAAGGTAGTCACCTAAACACCCTATGGTTGTGTTTTAGTTTTCATCGTATTGATCGTCTCCCGGCATCGTTTTTGTTCTTCCGCTGCCCCGTCGGGAGGCGTGATCCGGATCCCCAACAGCGGTATCAGAGCCAAGGTTCTCGAATCTGATCAATACGATATTTCCTTATTGTATCTAACATCTCGATTTTTCAGAATTGAAAACAAAGTTTTGGAATCAAAACCGTCGGCCGTGGCCGCAAGCGGCGGCCCATCCACCGCACGCGATTGTGCGAGCGCGGCCGCGCGATAGTCGCGCCCGATGGCCACGCAATGGCCACAAGCTGGACAGCCATTTCCTGCTGATCTCTTGCGCACTGGTCGCGTGAGATTGGAGAGGCAGGCGCGCTGCCGTGCACCACAAGTGGCGCGCGATCGTCGACACCGCCGCGCATATGGATGCGCGACAGCGGTGGAACGTGCGGCCATGCGCCGCACGTAATATGGCGATCGGCCGTGGGATAGTTGGGCGCGAGGAGGTCGGACGCTGGGGGCTGCTGGACGCGCAACGTGCGTGCGGCCGTGCGTCGCGCTTGGCGCGACGTCGCGCGGCTGCCGTGCGATTTTTCGTGTGGCGCCGCCGCCGGCCGGCCGCCGCTCCGGCGAAGCTCCGGGGATGTTGTGACGGCTGATTTCTTCTAGGGTTTGGTTCGGGCCTGTCCCGGACAGCCCATGAAGTTTTCGGGCCGGTCCCGGACAGCCCATGAAGTTTTAAGATTTTTGGGCCTAAAATTGTTTAAGCCCAATTTGATACAATTAAAATTAGTAAAATGCGATTTTAATTATAAAATATGATTTTATAATGAAATATGATTTTGTTGATTAAAATTCGATTTTATCGACAAAATACGATTTTATTATAAAATGCGATTTTATGACTAAAATATGATTTTGCGATAAATAATAGGATTATTTAATTTATGCATGTTAATTAGATTAATTGCATGATTGGGATGATCGAGAGCCATGCCCAATTTGTTAGGTGTATGCGATAGGTTTTTGTGATTCGGTATGTATCAATATTATTGATTATCATTTAAAGTGGGCCTGTTTGTGGCCCGTTCCCACCCCTTGATAAATGTATCCCTTGTATGTCATGGTTGATTTAAATGTAAATTACTAGATTTAGTGGGAGGCATCCGAAGACTGTGGAGATGACGATCAAGATATTGAAGACCGAAGATCTGTAAAACCGGAAAGCTTTGTAATAGGATTGCATTGCATATTGCATTACCTCTAGGATTGGACCCAGGTCTGTGGCTGGTAACCACGGACCGCATAGCTCTCGCGATCGATCATCCCAATATTTATTTATATATGTTGATATATAGATTAGTTGAATCCGCATGTTGCATGTTTTTAAATTGATTTAAAATAAATGCATGAGACCAAA
>KV001419.1:7607-17701 GCA_001598015.1 Dorcoceras hygrometricum | reverse complement strand
CGATCCTTGTTCTTATAAAAGGAAAGAACAAGGATCGTAAAAACATATATGATAGCAAAATTGGAGGACAGGGATAAAAAACAGATATGAAAACAAGAACAGAATGATATAAAGATTGATTTTATAAATTGAAATTGAAAATCTTACGGAGTAAGGTTGCAGAGATTGATAGCAGATACAAGCTCAGAATGTTTATAAGAAATTTTTTCTTTCTAAACTCGCTCTAAACTCGTTCTGAAATTCCTTCCTCTAATTTATGAAAATACAATGAAATGTTTTTCCGATCCTTGTTCTTATTTGGTATTAGAGCCATGACTTTAATGAACTTAGAGAGTATTCAACTTAGAGTTGTTAAGAACTTTCAATAGAAGCCTGTTAAGGTTAAGTCTAGGTGGTTAGAACTGCGTTGGTCAGCCGTGAATCCGTTGGTCAGCCGTGTAGGTGGTCCCGGTCGGTGGTCCCGTATGTCGAAAGACTCTGCCACACCAAAAACTTAAGTTTAATAGAATTCTGTTAGAGTATAAGATGGCTTTACGTTTTAGAAATTTAATGTCATTAGGATCTACCTCTAGGTCCCAAAATGTAGTTCAAAGTAGTGAAACACATATGCCGATAGATTATTCAAACTGGACAATTCCCCAGGAACAAATAGAAAACATATATAAAATAGGTTTCACAGATTTCAAAACCGCTTTTTCTGTCAAATCACACGAAGAAACATTAAGTATTCAAGAAGATAGTCAAAGTATAACTCTGCTTAATAATTCCACAATTCAAAAATATATTCAGAAGAATTATAGATATATTCATTTCGGTTTAGTTCAAATAGCTGTCAAACCTTTAGTTCATATTGGAGTTGACACTCCAGTATCTCTCGCCTTGCGTGATAAACGACTAAAGAGATATCAAACATCTCTTTTGTCGATGGTGCAAACCAATATCTGCAATGGCCCAATTTACTTTAATTGTTCTCCAAACTTTTCTGTGGATCTCACAGATCCAATGGTTTTAGATTCATTAATTTTAGATGTTCAAATTCAGGGAGATGAATTTCATCCCTGCAAAAACTTCGCAATTATGTACAGAGTCTACTTCAGACTTCTGTCATCTCAAATAAATCCGAAATTCAACAAACTGCCTGCTTCGAAAGAAGAGACAGTATTGTTGCAAATTGATGCGGAAAGACCTACGGTATTTACGCCAAAAAGACTCAAATGGAATGAAATAACCATTCCAGAACAATTCATAATTAATACACCTCAAATTCCAAGAAATATAGAACGCAGAGATATTTCTCAAATAATAGAAGAAGAAGATGGAAAAATTACAATAAAATTCAATTCACAAATTCAAAATACTAAAATTCCGAATTTCCAGAAATCTCAATCTTCGAGACATTCATTTTCGTCTGTCTCAAGAAATACTCAAAAGTATGAATTTACAACACCTCTTCCCAACCTCAATCAGAACAATCTTCGCCTCAAAATTATTCTCCTCCAATGTCTCCTTCAATTTCCAGTATGATCAATATGATCAATTCTGGAGAAGAATTCAAACCAGATTATGAATATCTTAATAAAGAAGCTGAAGATTCATATCATGATTCAAAACGTAAATGGTACAAACAATTAGACAGAGATATTACAATCAAAATTGTTAATGCCTGGATAATCAAAATGAAAACAATTCGTTCAAACATTCCTTTTTACACTTTCCTATCAATATTCCTTTCGGCAGAAGGGATTAATGATTATCAAAACTATTCTGCTATTCATGTTAATACTATTCTTCATAAAAAATGGACGCTCAGTAATAATGAAACTGTTACTGCGGTTCATCCTCCTCTACAAAAATTACAGCTTAATACATCAAAAGATAAAATACATCGTTCATTTGCCAAGACAGACAATATTACTTCCTCAAGTAATAACAATACAATTAATTATCCTGAAATTAATACTCAAATTCATTCTGTTGAGGATGACAATCCAAAACAGCACGTTTCCTCTGATTCCAGTACATCTTCAGACGAAGAAACTGAGTCAGATAATACTCCTCCAACTGTACAAGTAATTACAAAAGATAAAAAAGAAGCAATCCTTGATTTAGTACATCAAATCCCGGATCAAGAAACTCAAAAACAATATCTTCATAAACTCAAAGATTTAATTCTTGATGAATCTAGTTCAAAAAGAGATCCAGTCAAAGAACATTTCAGTTTAAGTACGTTATTCAATAAATATCCTCAACAAAGTATCCTCCAACAAGTTACTACAAAAGATCTCCAAACAGAAGTTAATCTCCTTAAAAAACAAGTTAATCAACTTCAAAAAGAATTATTTTCTTTAAAAGAAAAAGACGTAGAATTAGAAACCAAATTAATACTCCTTACTTCTCAAACTCCTATACCTGTTCAAAATTATATACCTACTGACGGAATCAATGGTATCAATATCCATAGCTTAGATCAATCTTCAACAAATAATTTTATTAATTCAATTCAAAAAATTAATTTTAAAAAATGGTATGTTCATATTCAATTAGTAATTGAAGATTTTAAAATTACTCTCATTGCCTTACTAGACTCTGGAGCAGATCATAATGTTCTCAGAGAAGGCATAATACCTTCAAAATATTACGAAAAAACCACTCAACAATTATATACTGCTAACTCAAAACCTTTAGACGTAAGATATAAACTTTCAAATGCTCATATCTGTAACAATAATTATTGTTTCAAAAATGTCTTCACATTAGTCCGTGACATATCTCTAGATATGATTCTCGGTACCCCATTTCTTACTCAAATATACCCATTCCAAGTCAATGATAAAGGGATATCTACTAAGATTCATAGTCAAGATATTCTCTTCCCTTTCATCACTCCTGTTAAACAGAAAGAGGTCTTTCTGTTACAAAATTCCTCAATCTTTAAACAGATTAATATTATTCACAATAAAAAGCAACATATTAATTCATTACAAGAAGAAATTTCTTATCTCAAAATCGATGAACAAATAATATTACCTCAAATCCAACATAATATCAAAATTCTAGAACAACAGATTACAAATGAAATCTGTCATGAGTTACCTCATGCCTTCTGGGATAGGAAACAACATATCGTTTCTCTTCCCTATGAAAAAGATTTTTCTGAAAGAAATATTCCTACAAAAGCTAGACCTATTCAAATGAATCAGGAATTCTTAAAACACTGTTAAAATGAAATCAAAGATCTTTTATCCAAAAAACTCATCAGACCTTCCAAATCATCATGGAGTTGTTCAGCTTTTTATGTAGTCAAACAAGCTGAATTAGAACGTGGTGTCCCGCGTCTAGTAATTAATTACAAACCTTTAAACAAAGTACTTCAATGGATTCGATATCCTATTCCAAATAAAAGAGACCTTTCAATCGTTTACATTCTGCAAAGATATTTTCAAAATTTGATCTTAAATCTGGATTTTGGCAAATTCAAATTGCTGAATCTGATAGATATAAGACAGCTTTCACTGTCCCATTTGGTCATTACGAATGGAACGTAATGCCATTTGGTCTCAAGAATGCCCCTTCAGAATTTCAATGTATTATGAACGACATTTTCAATCCCTATTCAGCTTTCAGTATTGTCTACATAGATGATATACTCATCTATTCTGACAGTATAGATCAACATTTCAAACATTTAAGACATTTTCTCCAAATTATTAAACAAAATGGTCTTGTCTTATCTCAAAAGAAAATGAAGCTATTTCAAACTTCAATCCGCTTTTTAGGTCATGATATATCCAAAGGTTTAATCAAACCAATTCATAGAGTTATCCAATTTGCTGAGAAATTTCCAGACCAAATAAAAGACAAAAATCAACTTCAAAGATTTTTAGGTTGTTTAAATTATATTGCTGATTTTTTCCCAAATATACGTCAAATCTCCGAACCCCTTTATGCAAGATTACAAAAATCTCCTCTTCCCTGGTCAGATGTCCATACTAGTATTGTCAAAAGTATCAAAGAAAGAGTCCAAACCTTGCCCTGTTTAGGAATACCTAACCCAGTGGCTTTCATGATTGTAGAAACCGATGCCTCCAATATAGGTTATGGTGGCATTCCCAAACAGCGTATAGAATCCAAAGAACAATTGGTTAGATTTCATTCTGGTTTATGGCTCGGTTCTCAAAAGAATTATTCAACCATCAAAAAAGAAATTCTATCCATAGTCCTTTGTATTTCAAAATTCCAAGATGATCTTTTCAATAAATCCTTTCTCTTGCGAGTTGATTGCAAATCTGCCAAAGAAGTTATTTTCAAAGATGTACAAAATCTTGTTTCCCGACAAATATTTGCTAGGTGGCAAGCCATTCTTTCTGTTTTCGATTTTGATATTGAATTCATCAAAGGGGAAATAATTCCCTTCCTGATTTTTTGACTAGAGAATTCTTACAAGGACATAATTATCCAGAACCTACAAATTCAAATTCAAAACCCTCACCTCTAGATTCAAAACCCCCTTGAGCCGCTCTATCTAAAAAAAAAAAAAAAACTAAATCTATCTCTTTTTGTTTTTCAAACTTTGGCCAGAAGTTTCTCGGTGAAACGTGTGCCATTTTCTCAAAGGCCAGAAGTTTCTCGGTGAAACGCGTGCCCCTTTTCAAAATTGGCCGACATTATTATTCACAACAGGTACAAGATTCCTTTTCAAAGACGCGTGCAATTTATGATCAAAAAACGACAAAGACAGCTCAAAAGAAGACGTCTCAACCACCGCACTCAATGTTATCATGGCGGACAAAGAAGACGTGCACCACTTTCAAAAGGTGTTCCCCACTATCAAAAGAAGACAAACGTTGCTGACTCAAAAGAGATTCCCACTATCAAAAGACGTTCCCACTTTCAAAAGCTGATGCGACAAAAGACGCATTATCAAAAGGTGACAAAGACTTAAACGTAAAACGCAAAACGATGATCAAGTTTGTAGTCAATATAATTGAAGGAGGAGGGTTGAAAATTGACTGAAAATGAACGGGTTTTGAATACGTTATCCCACTGGGTATATCAAACATCTCTTCTGTCGATGGCGCCAACCAATATCTGCAATGGCCCAATTTACTTTAATTGTTCTCCAAACTTTTCTGTGGATCTCACAGATCCAATGGTTTTAGATTCTTTAATTTTATGTTCAAATTCAGGGAGATGAATTTCATCCCTGCAAAAACTTTGCAATTATGTACAGAGTCTACTTCAGACTTCTGTATTCTCAAATAAATCCAAAATTCAACAGACTGCCTGCTTCGAAAGAAGAGACAGTATTGTTGCAAATTGATGCGGAAAGGCCTACGGTCTTTACGCCTAAAAGACTCAAATGGAATGAAATAACCATTCCAGAACAATTTATAATTAATACTCCTCAAATTCTCAGAAATATAGAACGTAGAGATATTTCTCAAATAATCGAAGAAGAAGATGGCAAAATAACAATAAAATTTAATTCACAAATTCAAAATACTAAAATTCCTAATTTACAAAAATCAACATCTTCGAGACATTCATTTTCGTCTGTCTCAAGAAATACTCAAAAATATGAATTTACAACACCTCTTCCTAAACCTCAATCAGAACAATCTTCGCCTCAAAATTATTCTCCTCCTATGTCTCCTTCAATTTCCAGTATGATCAATATGATCAATTCTGGAGAAGAATTCAAACCTGATTATGATTATTTAAACAAAGAAGCTGAAGATTCATATCATGATTCAAAACGTAAATGGTACAAACAATTAGATAGAGAAATCACAATCAAAATTGTTAATGCGTGGATAATCAAAATGAAAACGATAAGATCAAATATTCCTTTTTACACTTTCTTATCAATTTTCCTTTCGGCAGAAGGGATTAATGATTATCAGAACCATTCTGCTATTCATGTTAATACAACTCTTCATAAAAAATGGACGCTCAGTAATAATGAAGTTGTTACTGCGGTTCATCCTCCTCTTCAAAAATTACAACTTAATACTCCAAAAGGTGACGTCATAGCTGATCCATTTAAACGTGGACGTAATGACAAAGAACCTGTCAATACAGAAGACATTAATAAAATCTATCAACAAAATAATTATTCAAATCAAATACTTAAGACAGTTGCTACGCAAGTATATCATATCTCTAATAACCTTCCCCACAAATCAAAACCGTCAATATTTGATAATACAACAGCAAAGCCTTTCTTTCAAACAAATGTTCTACCTCCTGGAAAGGAGATAGGAATAAAACTTAATAATAATACTGATTCAATTCTCAATAAAATTTCAACAAAGCTATCAGAAATAGGTACATCTGGTAGTAAAATCAATTGTGTTGAAAACAATAATATTCAAAATAATCCTGATACTGAGTCTCAAACTTCAAACTCTAATGATTCTGGTTCAGAATCAGAACCAGAAGTCAATATTATTGACAATCCTTTTACAGATGAAGAAACTCAAATTAATAGAATTAATAGAAGACGATTCAATAATACATATACTCGTAATTACTATCAGAGGCCTACGCCTGCTGATATTGGTTACGAAGAAAGAAATCAATTCAAAAGTTCCAAATATGATGGCCAATCTATAATTGAATGGAATATAGATGGCAAGTCAGAATACGAAATCCTTAATACTTTACAAGAAATGGGTATGGCTCGAGCATCCTACAAAATCAAAGGAAATAATGAAGAAACTTCAACAACATTAATTATTCAAGGCTTCACAGGCCAATTAAGAAATTGGTGGGATAAATCCCTCACCCTCCAAGAAAAAGTAGACATTCTTAATCATGAAATTCATACTGAAGATAACGATGGTAATATTACTACTCAAAATGATTCAGGTGAATTCCTGATAGTTACAATCTCAATGTACTTCATAGGAAATCCCAGTGAAGAATTTCATTCTTCTAAAATAATTCTCACAAATCTCAAATGTCCGTCCTTAACTGACTATCGTTGGTATAAGGATGTATTCCTAACTCATGTTCTTCGGCGAGAAGACTGTAATATGTCTTTTGGAAGGAACGTTTCATATCGGGATTACCCCGACTCTTTGCAGACAGAATATTTCAAAAATTAAAACTGCAGTAGGATCAGAAGATATTCCTTTTGTAGACATGACCTTTGGTCAGTTGTTTGCATTCATTAAAAAAGAAGGATTATCTTTATGTTCAGAACTCAAATTACAAGCAAAATACAAATCTGATAGAACTACGACTCGCAAAGAGTTAGGTTCTTTCTGTTCAATGTTCGGTTTAATGAATATTGAACCGCCTTCAATACGTAAGAAAAAGAAAGATAAAAGATTTCAATCTTATCATAAATCTTCACGATTTAAAAAACCAAAATATAAGGCAAATAATAATAATTCAAATACATTAAAATGTTGGAACTGTAACAAATCAGGACATACATCTAATAATTGTTTCCAAAAATCCAAGAAAACTCAAAAGAAATATAAAAAACAAAATATCAATGAATTATTTGATGATATTCCAAGTGATTACAGTACATCAAATAAAGATGATACTGACACAGAAAATGAACAACACCCTTCAAAAGGCATCTGCCACGTATGCGTTATTTCAAATAGTCGAAGTCTTTTCTCAATACCTACTCCAAAACAACATAGGTAGTACCCTTCAAATATATTAGATAATCGTACAAAAATATTAATTATGTCAGTCGTAAACAATAGGTTAAAATTCATAGATAACTTAAGTCAGGTTCAAACAGGTCTTTGGCTCAGACCGTGTCATACATATTCACTTTACCGATATCTTTTCAAAATATTTCTTTTATTAAAATATTCCAATAGTACTCAAATCATTCCTTTAAATACCCCGTTCTACACCAATTTTTCATATTACATTTTACATTCCCTTGAAATTGTTTCCTCTCTTCATCATCTTTTCGTCCAAACTTCAGTTATCCTGAAAATGGATCCTGCCAAACACAAGCAAAATATTCAAACAGCTCGGGATTATGAAATGTCCAAAATTCCTTCAAAAAAATTAGTTCCTTTATCACCATCTACCCCTTCAAAGACACCAACTCAAAGACCCAAGGGTCAGTTTCCTCCCCTCACTTCAAATTACAATAAATACACTCCACTCCAAAATCTCCCAGAACTACCCTACAAATCAGTTCTGGCCCCTTCAAAACAAATTCAAACTGTTCAAGCCCCTCAGAATAATGATGAGTTCAAATATATCACTAAACCGTGGTCCGAAAACTTCGGTTTTGCCCCTTTCACAGAAATTCCTCAAAGTGTCAAAAAACAGGATTACATCCGTCGTCGTTTTCCCTCTTCTCAATACTGGGAAGCCGACAATCCTGAAAAAATTAAATGCCAAAAAATCCTTCCAAACAGATAGTTTCATTATCTCCTTCTACTCCTTCAAAAACACCAGCTCAAAGACCCACGGGTCAGTTTCCTCCACTCACTTCAAATTACAATAAATATAGTCCACTTCAAAATCTCCCAGAACTACCCTACAAATCAGTTCTGGCTACCCCTTCAAAACAAATTCAAACTGTTCAACCCTCCTCCTTCAATTATATTGACTACAAAAATGCCTGGTTCAAAGCTTTTTACATTCGCCCTTTTTCTCATTCATGGTTTTTCACATTCCACTCTGGATGTGATTCAACTTTTCCTACTTGGTTCCACGAATGGTGGAAACAAATAGGTTCAGATTCTTCAATATTACCCCAAGAAGTCAAAAAAGGTTTAGAGGTTTTTTCCGAATCCTCTTGCCTTAATAATTTTCAAAAACCTCTCAAATTTCATGCTGAGTTCAAAGTTCCATGGATTTTTACATGGAATTTTGATTTTCAAAAATTTTACCCCGATCCAGTTCCCTTTTCACTGGTTCGGATTCATAAAATCAAATGGTGGGGCAAATACCAGACCCACCTTTGCAACGAACATGTTGTTCGTCACTTCATAGCTACAGGTCAAAAACCCAAATATTCTTCAAATGAGCAGAAACCTGACACTCCTGCTCAACAAGCAACTCAAACACCTCAAAAATCCCAAACCTCTCAAAAGCCCAAAGAAACAGAAACTTTCTTTGACCAGTTCAACATGATCCAGAGTTTCAAAATAAACTTTTCGAATTTATGGCTTCATGTTCTTCAAAGACTGCAAAATCAGAAGAATCGGTCTCTTCCGACCCTTTCGGTGGACCGGTTGCTCAAGATCCTTTTGATTTTTAAGTCATAAGGATATTTTCAAAAAAAAAAAAAAATTTGTTTTTCAAACTTTGGCCAGAAGTTTCTCGGTGAAACGTGTGCCATTTTCTCAAAGGCCAGAAGTTTCTCGGTGAAACGTGTGCCCCTTTTCAAAATTGGCCGACATTATAATTGAAGGACAACGTTTTGACTTAACATTAAAGATCAGTCGTGGAGCTTGAAAGAAAATCAGCAGCGACGCAAACTCAGCAGCGACGCAAATTCAGCCGCGACGCAAATTCAGCCGCGACGCAAATTCAACAGAGGCGACTTCATCTTCTCCACAAAGCTTCAGAATCCAGGTTCCTCAACGCGAAACAAGATTTTTGAACAGAGAACTTCACCCGAGAAATTCAGAGGGAACTCTCACGCGTACAAGCCAGATTTCACGCTGTACGGCCAAATTGAAGAGATTAAGGGCCAATTAAAGCTCGTGATTCCATAGTTAATCCTACGCATGTAACCGTCATAGTAATGGTCATAAAGACAGAGGTTTAAGGGCCTTTAATGGCGGACGCTCGACTCCCCCTCCTCGCCACCTATAAATACCCGATTGAGATTGCAGGAATTCCACACCACTTCGAAATTCCCAGCAAGATAAGCAACAAAACTCTCACGCGAAAGTTCTAGAGGAAGTTCTGTGCAAGCTACGATCCAGCAGGTGCGAGACTTAGGAAGATTTCGTGCAGTCGACCTTCTGCCAAAACCTCATACGCAAATTCCAGATTTGTTCTACCAGACCTCACGCCAGATTTTCATAGTTGGGTCCCTGCGTTTTTGGTGATGCCGCCCAGGAATTTTACATTGTTTTACCAGAATCAAACTTTGA
>KV001418.1:3198-17570 GCA_001598015.1 Dorcoceras hygrometricum | reverse complement strand
CGCCCCCCTCCTCAACCTCACACGCCGCCCGCCGCAGCTCGCTGGAAAATTGTTTCCGGCCTACTTTTTCGAGGAGAATCCATTGGCGATAAAATCCTTCAGCCTTCTAGTGCAGGCTAATTGGAGGGAGATCGATTCCGGTCGTGGACCTGATTGACGGATCTACCGCCACATACCGTGAAGAGCCGGCGTTCTTGTAATTCCGGTTGGAGCCAGGCACAAGTGCCAGCAAGGTATTCCTTAAAACACCCTATGAATATCATCGAATTAGAATTGTTCATCGTATTGATCGTCTTCCGGCATATGATTTTTCTGTTCTTCCGCTGCCTCGCCGGGGGGCGTGATCCGGATCCCAACAGCAACCACAAAATCCACAATACTCCACCTTGGAGCCACTGCTGCTAGAACTACCAGTACCAGAAGAACTAGAACCTCCTTTCTTCTTGAACTGGTGACCACGAGGCCTAAACCTCTGGCGTCCCGATTGTTGAGCTAACTGCTGCTGCGGGGAAGGCTGAGACGACTGAGACGACTGGGAAGGTTGCGCTCCCTGAACCACTGGACGACTACTCTGCGCCACCTATGGCCTACGAGACCGACGGTTCCTCAAACCTTCCTCGATATCAATCGCACTATCCACAGCCTCTGCATAGCTCTTCGGTTTACTCGACAGCACCAAAGAGTACAACTCCTCGTTCATCCCTTCAAGAAACTTAGTCCTCTTCGCTCTCTCTCTGCCAGAAACATGTGGCACATACGCAAGAAGGGAAGAAAACCTACGGGCATACTCTCTAGCAGACATGGAACCTTGCTCCAAGTTATTGAACTCATGTGAGACTTGAAATTTAATAAGAGATTAATTGTTGGATTAATAGGTTTTTAAGGAATTCTGGGTGTTCAGATTTCTTTTTGAAGGTTTCGTTTGCATTTTCCGGTCAGATTTCACATGTAGAACAATTCTGGAAGTTTTCATATTTTTGATTTTTTGGAGGAGAAATCTGATTTTTTGTGGTGAAAGCTGATTGGTTTGGTGAAATCTGGTCATAGATTGTAATTGGTATCACAGGAGATCGATGCAACGTCGTTTAGGTGAAGTCTGTTAGCGTTTTAGATTTTCAGACGTTGCCTTGTTGTGTTTTGCGTTGATTTCAAAACGACAGCGTTTAGTTAAGTTGGTGCGACGCCGTTTTGGGGTACTACTAGCAAGGGATCCGTTCGCGTGTGTGACATCTGGTTGTATCGCTGAGAGTAGATGTAAAGTGGGTCAGCGTTCCTGTAGCGCGAGGTGGAAACGTCGTCGTTTGGTGTGGCCCGTGAGTAATCAACGGTCAGCGATTAGCGATTTGCATTTAGCATTAGCAATCAGATTTCAGCCGTGGTACTGTGCAACGTCGTTTTAGCGGTTAGCGCTTTTCCAGCGTTTAGCGTTTTTGGCCTTCAGACTTCTCCGTGGTCTTGAGCGACGTCGTTTTGGAGTGGAGCGTTTTGATCAGCTGTTGGTTTTGTTAGGCATCAGCTGTCCCAAGATTTCACGCGGTGTTTGATCAGCCGTTGGGTTGTTCAGCTGTTGGCAGTGTTTAGAGTCCAGCAGTAGGAATCTGTTGTAGCGCATATCAGCCGTTGGTTTGTCTTTTGAATGCTGGTTGGGTTTTCTGCGATGTCGACTGGTTTTGTCGGTGGAACCTGCTCTTGCTGCTGTCAGCTGGTGTGAAGTTTATATATATTAGAAGACTTGGTCTTCGACTGGATTAACAGATTCCATACTTAGCGATATTTTCCCCCGATTGTTGTTCTTTGCTTCGAACCCTAGAACACTGTTCACCGTGAGTTTATCCACCGAATTTCCATCGTTTCCGGTCATCTTTTTGGACGTTCGAGGTAGCATTGGACTCCTCTCGTGAAGCTCTTTCATCCTATACCGTTCGTGGAGGCTGTAGTTGGCTAGAGCGAGATCGCGAAGTTGCTGTCTCCGGCCGTGTGTTTGTGCGTGCAGGTAGAACTTTGATTTTCTGTTGAGATCTTATCCTTAGCCTTTATTTAAGGTTCCTGTTGAGTTTATTAGGATGATTAATCGCTGGTTTGAGTTGTAACTCCCAGCCGTGAGTTCTGTGCCTGTGTCCCGTGAGATTTATGCTTTGTGTGTTGGGTGTTGAGCAGGTCTCAACCAGATTTCTCGGGCCTGTATTGTGGTAATCGTTGCACAGAATCAAGGAAAGGGTTGAGCTTGTTACAGCGTGAGGTTTGGCATGGATAAATGCAGTGATGGCTGATTGTTGTTTCGTGTATTGCTGCCAGTGTTTACTGCCTGCTGTTATGTGCATACATGCATTATATCACTTGCATTTCAGATCTCAGCCGTATTGTACATTGTGTTGTTGTCTCGTATCTTGTTTTATTGTGTTGTTGTTCTTACCAGGATGCGAGGGCGAGCGGCAATACCGCACTCTCATCTCCCTGCTAGGATTTTTTTAGTCCTCATGCGCCGAGTGGTTAACTACCACAGTTTATGAGTTGTGCAACGGCAGGTTGATCTGTTTGATGCATCTGGTATTCAGGGGTTTGACCCCATGTCCCTCTGGGGCTTGGTTGTTTGTTTCCTGTTGTTTTCAGGTTTTCCAGGTTATTCAGCTGTTCGTGGTGCTGACCCAGCTATAGGTGCCCCATGAGGTGGTTAGAGTATCCCAGTAGCATATAGCATATATATATGTATCAGTATAGTTAGCCAGGGGATGCCCTGTGCTCATGTTGCATTTTGTTGTATCTTGTTGTCTTCAGTTGTGGTTGTTACCAGGTATTTGATACATGTTTATGTTGTACCATTTGTTGTGGTGGTTTTTTTAAACTGGGATATCTATTTTGAGTATTGTCGTATTTTAATTTATATTGTTTTAAACTGTCAGGCCAAAAGCAAAACTTTTACCCGCTTTTTAGTAGATTCCGCTTGTGTTCGTGTGATTTATCTCTGTTGTGAGCACGAGGCCTGACATTTTTGGTATCAGAGCTTAAGCTGGGATAAGCTCGATTTCTTTGGTCACACTTGAGTCTAGAACAGTGTCGTGTGTTGCATGTGCTTGACCTATGTGATTATGTGCTGCATTTGTTGTGATATCTATGTTGTATCTGTTCTCTGTTGCCTTATCCTGTTGAGTGCCTTCGTAGATGCCGCCTAGACGTAGAGCTAGAGGTAGGGGACAGTTTCAGGAGTCGGAAGGTCAGAATGAAGATCGGCGTAGTGCTCCTAGTCGTACTCGTAGTAGCCGCGGTGAAGAGGAGGAGGTTGAGGTTTTGCCGACCCCTGTAGAGAGGATGGACGTTGTGATAGCGAGCTTTCAGAGGATGAATCCTCATGTTTTCAATGGCGACGAGTCGAGCGAGGATACAGATTCGTGGCTTCGGAACATCACTGGTCTTTTTGATCGTGTCCAGTATGACGACGAGCTTCGTTTGAGTTTGGTGACCCTCTAGCTTAGGAAGGGTGCAGAGCGCTGGTGGCGAGGTGCTTCTAGTACTTTGTTGGAGTCCGGCGTTGGGATTACTTGGGACAATTTTTGCGAGACTTTTAGGCAGGAGTATGTTCCTGAGTCGTACGTGAACGCCCGTGAGCGGGAGTTTGATTATATTGAGCAGAGCTCGATGTCGTCCGTGAGTACGCTCGGATGTTTTTTCTTTGTTGGCGTACGTCCCTCATATTTCTGGTCGGGAGAGGGCCAACAGGACCAGATTTTTAGAGGGTTTAAAAGAGGAACTGTATCAGATGGTGCTAACAAGCAAACCCAAGACTTATGCTGAAGCAGTTGATAGTGCTATCGATATTGAGGAGGGTTTGAGGAGTCGTCGTGCTCGTAGGCAGCAGGTAGCGCAAGGTGGTCGTCCTGCTGGTCAGGGAGCGCAGTCTTCTCAGGCTTCCCAGTCAACCCATCAGCCCCAGCAGCCTTGGGACAGTTTTTGCTAGACTTTTAGGCAGGAGTATGTTCCTGAGTCGTACGTGAACGCCCGTGAGCGAGAGTTTGATCATCTGGAGCAGAGCTCGATGTCGTCCGTGAGTACGCTCGGATGTTTTTTTCTTTGTTGGCGTACGTCCCTCATGTTGGCCGGGAGAGGGCCAACAGGACCATATTTTTAGAGGGTTTAAACGAGGAACTGTATCAGATGGTGCTAACAAGCAAACCCAAGACTTATGCTGAAGCAGTTGATAGTGATATCGATATTGAGGAGGGTTTGAGGAGTCGTCGTGCTCGTAGGCAGCAGGTAGCGCAAGGTGGTCGTCCTGCTGGTCAGGGAGCGCAGTCTTCTCAGGCTTCCCAGTCAGCCCATCAGCCCCAGCAACAGCAGCTGGCACAGCAGTCTGGCCATCAGAGGTTTCGACCCCGCGGTCAACAGTTCAAGAAGAAGTCTGGTTCTGGATCGTCTGGTTCAGGTAGCTCGAGTAGCAGTGGTTCTCAGGCTGAGTTCTGTGGTTATTGCGGTGGCAAGCATCCTTCTACCCAGTGTGTTGGAGTGCAGGGCTCTTGCAATCTTTGCGTTCAGTATGGGCATTTTGATAGAGTGTGCCGTCAGCTAGATCGCAGCAAACCGCAGCCCCGCCTCAGGGTCATGGAGGACAGTCTAGGGGTCGTCCCCCTCAGTTTCAGCAGCCCAGGATAGGTACTCAGTTCAAGCCGTTCCAGCATCCTGGTCCATCGCGATTCGGACAGTCGTCTCAGTCGTTCTATTCTGGAACTCAACATGCTCAGGCCAAAATCATTACTAGGTAGGAGGCAAAGGAGACGCCGAGCAGGGTGATCGCAGGTACATGTCTTGTTTTCGATTTTCCTGCACGTGTGTTGTTTGACACCGGTGCATCGCATTCTTTCATCTCTGATTCTTTTGTTATCGAGCATGATCTGCATACCATTCCTTTGCGCGATGTTGTTTCTGTTTCTACCCTTGGCGGTGTGAGCCTGTTCTCCCAGGAGATTTTGTTAGATAGCGTTTTGAGATTTGGGGAGCATGTGTTGGTGGAGAATTTGATCTGTCTGTTGTTGTGCGATTTCGATTGCATAGTTGGGATGGATGTGTTGTCCAACTATAGGGCCTCCGTGGATTGTTTCCATGGGATTGTTCGTTTTAGGCCTTTGTTTGGCAAGTGGGACTTCTACGGCCAGGATTCTCGATCAAAGATCCCGTTAGTCTCAGCGATGGAGATGTTTAGTTTGTTGTCCTTAGGGAATGCTGGTTTCATGATATACGCTTTGGATGCATCTTCTTCTTCTCGTGTGCAGCTCAGTGACGTTCCCGTGGTGCGACATTTTCCCGATGTGTTTTCGGAGGAGATCCCTGGTTTTCCTCCGAGGTGAGAGATTGACTTCAGCATTGAGCTGGTGCCTGGCACAGCTCCGATTTCTCGTGCCCTGTATCGTCTGGCGCCTGCGGAGTTGAGAGAGCTCAAGGTGCAGTTGGACGATTTGTTGGAGAAAGGTTTTATCAGACCTAGCATGTCGTCGTGGGGAGCGCCCATTTTGTTTGTGAAGAATAAGGATGGCTCAATGCGGATGTGCATTGATTTCCGCCAGTTGAACAAAGTGACTGTTAAGAACAAGTACCCTCTACCCAAGATCGATGATCTGTTTGATCAGCTGCAAGGTTCTACGATGTATTCGAAGATTGACTTGAGTTCAGGGTACCATCAGCTGAGGGTAAGAGATCAAGATGTCGCAAAGACTGCTTTTCATACAAGGTACGTACACTTTGAATTCCTGGTTATGCCGTTTGGGCTGACCAACGCTCCTGCAGTCTTCATGGATCTGATGAATCGGGTCTTTAGAGATTTCATTGATCAGTTTGTGATCGTGTTCATTGATGACATATTGGTATATTCTAAGACTCCTTTGGAGCATAAGGAGCACCTGAGAATTGTCCTTAGACCAGCAGCTGTATGCTAAATTCTCCAAGTGAGTTTTGGTTGAATCGCGTCGTGTTTCTGGGTCATGTCATTTCAGCGGATGGAATTTCTGTGGATCCCAGTAAGATTGATTCTGTTTTGAACTGGAATCGTCCCAAGAATGTGTTGGAGATTCGTAGTTTCTTGGGTCTGGCTGGCTATTACCGTCTTTTCATTGAAGGATTTTCTAGCATAGCAAAGCCGATGACTCAATTGACTCAGAAGGACAAGCATTTTTTGTGGACTGAGCAATGCGAGAATGCTTTTCAATTTCTCAAGGAGAAGCGACTACTGCGCCTGTGCTGGCTCTGCCATCCGGATCAGGTGGTTTCATTGTTTGTTCTGATGCTTCGCTCAATGGATTGGGCTGTGTTTTGATGCAGAATGGTCGATTCATTACATACGCCTCACGGAATTTGAAATCGCATGAGACTCGTTATCCAGTCCATGATTTGGAGCTAGCAGCCGTGGTTTTTGCGTTGAAGATCTGGCGTCATTACCTGTATGGCGAGCAATTTGTGGTGTACTCGGACCACAAAAGTTTGCAGTATCTGTTTTCGTAGCCTGACTTGAATATGAGACAGCGTATGTGGATGGAGCTGCTGAAGGACTTTGATTGCGAAATTAAGTATCAGCCTGGGAAATCGAACGTAGTGGCCGATTCTTTGAGCAGGAAGGCTAGTGAGATGCTTACTTCCTTGTATATTCCTAAGGACCAGGAGCATCTTAACACTACTGGTTGGAGATTCTACCTGGCTGAGGATTGTGTTGTGGTTTCTTCCTTCCAAGTGGAGCCACAGATTGTTTCGAGTATTCGAGCAGCTCAAAGGACTGATCCTTCCATCCACGAGTTGAAGTTAAAGGTCAGGGCTGGAGAACTTGAGGACTATTCCGTTTCTTCTGATGGTTTCTTGAGGTTTCGTGGCAGGCTGGTTGTGGCTAACCTCATTGATTTGAAGGAGGAGATCCTTCGGGAAGCGCACTGCAGTAGACACAGTGTTCATCCTGGTGCACGGAAGATGTACCATGCGTTGAAGCCGCACTTCTGGTGGGCTGGCCTAAAAAGCAAAGTTGCTGGATTCGTTGCTCGATGTTTGAACTGTCAGATGGTTAAGGCCGAAAGGATGAGACCCGGTGGTCTGTTGCAGAGTTTGGAAGTGGCCCAAAGGAATTGGGAGCACATAGCTATGAATTTCGTGACGCATCTGCCTTGTACAGCAGAGGATGCGATGCTATTTGGGTGGAAGTGCCCCAACGGAATTGGGAGCACATAGCTATGAATTTCTTGACGCATCTGCCTTGTACAGCAGAGGATGCGATGCTATTTGGGTGGTTATCGACCGATTGTCGAAGTCTACACATTTTATTCCCTACGGTATGACCTTTTCTTTGAAGAACATGGCGACACTGTACGTGGATTTTGTGGTTAGACTGCACGATGTGCCTATTTCGATCGTTTCAGACCGAGATCCAAGGTTTACTTCCAGGTTTTGGAAGAGTTTGCAAACAGCTTTGGGTACCAGATTGGCTATGAGTACAGCATATCATCCCCAAACATATGGCCAATCTGAGAGAACTATCCAGACGTTGGAGGATATGTTACGAGCTGTTGTTTTGGATTTTGGTGGTAGCTGGCAAGACGCGTTGTCTTTAGTTGAATTTTCCTATAATAACAGCTATCAAGTGACGATTGGCATGGCGCCGTTTGAGGCTTTATACGGCAGGAAGTGCAGATCGCCAGTATGTTGGGAAGAAGTGGGGGAGAAGCAGCTATCTGCCCCAGACTTTTTGCAGCAAATGAAAGATCATGTGGATCTTATTCGACAGTGGATGAAAGCTGCCCAGGACCGCCAAGCCAGTTATGAAAATAAGAGACGTCGACTCTAGAGTTTCAGGTTGGTGATCAGGTATTCCTTAAAGTTTCTCCGTTTCGCAGTGTTTTGCGCTTTGGACACAAGGGAAAGTTAGCCCCTCGTTACGTCGGACCGTATGAAATTGTTGAGAGGATTGGCTATTTTGCGTATAGGCTGTTGTTGCCTCCGGAATTATCTTCTCTACATGACGTCTTTCATGTTTCCATGTTGAGGAAGTACGAGCCAGATCCGTCTCATGTGCTTAGAACTGACGAGGTTGAGCTAGATCAGACGTTGAGTTATCGGGAGTATCCCTTGCAGATCCTTGGTAGAAAAGAGAAACAATTGAGGAACAAAACCATTTCGTTGGTGATGGTGCAATGGAGCAAGCATGGTAGGGAAGAAGCTACTTGGGAACTGGAAGAAAAGATGCAGCGTGAGTGGCCGCATCTGTTTGAGTAGCTGTCGTGCTATATTCCAGTAGCTAGTTAAGTTCTGTTATTTTCTTTCCTAGTTGTTGTTGGTTGCTTGCTCAGTTATCTTGAACTCTTGGCCATTTGTTAGGCGAATCTCTGTTTTGGTTTTCTGTTGCTGTGTTGTAATTCCAGAGTTGTTGTTTGATTTCGAGGACGAAATCATTTTTAGTGGGGGAGAAATGTGAGACCTGAAATTTAATAAGAGATTAATTGTTGGATTAATCGATTTTTAAGGAATTCTGGGTGTTCAGATTTCTGTTTGAAGGTTTCGTTTGCATTTTCGGGTCAGATTTCACATTTAGAAAAATTCTGGAAGTTTTCGTATTTTTGAGTTTCTGGAGGAGAAATCTGATTTTTTGTGGTGAAAGCTGATTGGTTTGGTGAAATCTGGTCGTAGAGTGTAATTGGTATCGCAGGAGATCGATACGCCGTCGTTTAGGTGAAGTCTATTAGCGTTTTAGATTTTCAGACGGTTCCTTGTTGTGTTTTGCCTTGATTTCAAAACGACAGCGTTTAGTTAAGTTGGTGAAAAACGACAGTGTTTAGTTAAGTTGGTGCGATGCCGTTTTGGGAGTACTGCTAGCGAGGGATCTGTTCGCGTGTGTGACGTCTGGTTGTATTGCTGAGAGAAGATGTCAACGCGGGTCAGCGTTCTTGTAGCGCGAGGTGGAAACACCGTCGTTTGGTGTGGCGCGCGAGTAATCAGCGGTCAGAGATTAGAGATTTGTGTTTAACGTTAGCAATCAGATTTCACCCGTGGTGCTGTGCGACGTCGTTTTAGCGGTTAGCGCTATTTCCAGAGTTTAGCGTTTTTGGCCTTCAGACTTCTCCGTGGTCTTGAGCGACGTCGTTTTGGAGTGGAGCGTTTTGATCAGCTGTTGGTTTTGTTAGGCATCAGCTGTCCCAAGATTTCACGCGGTGTTTGATCAGCCGTTGGGTTGTTTAGCTGTTGGCAGTGTTTAGAGTCCAGCAGTAGGAATCTGTTGTAGCGCATATCAGCCGTTGGTTTGTCTTTTGAATGCTGGTTGGGTTTTCTGCGATGTTGACTGGTTTTGCCGGTGGAACCTGCTCTTGCTGCTGTCAGCTGGTGTGAAGTGTATATATATTAGAAGACTTGGTCTTCGACTGGATTAACAGATTCCATACTTAGCGATATTTTCTCCCGATTGTCGACTTTCGTTTCGAACCCTAGAACACTGTTCACCGTGAGTTTATCCGGCGAATTTCCGTCGTTTCCGGTCATATTTTTGGACGTTTGAGGTAGCGTTGGACTCCTCTCATGAAGCTCTTTCATCCTATACCCTTCGTGGAGGCTGTAGTTGGCTAGAGCGAGATCGCGAAGTTGCTGTCTCCGGCCGTGTGTTTGTGCGTGCATGTAGAACTTCGATTTTCTGTTGAGATCTTAGCCTTAGCCTTTATTTAAGCTTCCTGTTGAGTTTATTAGGATGATTAATCGCTGGTTTGAGTTGTAACTCCCAGCCGTGAGTTCTATGCCTGTGTCCCGTGAGATTTATGCTTTGTGTGTTGGGTGTTGAGCAGGTCTCAACCAGATTTCTCGGGCCTGTATTGTGGTAATCGTTGCACAGAATCAAGGAAAGGGTTGAGCTTGTTACAGCGTGAGGTTTGGCATGGATAAATGCAGTGATGGCTGATTGTTGTTTCGTGTATTGCTGCCAGTGTTTACTGCCGAGTGGTTAACTACCACAGTTCATGGGCGAGGCAACAGCAGGTCGAGTTGTTTGATGCATCTGGTATTCGGGTGTAGTGTCAAGGCGAGTGGCTCATTACCACACTTTGAACACACCCCGTGGCCACTGTGTGTTGCAGATTCTCTGGAGCTATGTTTGAGTTCCTTGGCTCCCTTTTTGGTTGTAGCCTTCAGCTGTTATTCGGTGTCTCATGAATAGCATCTGCATTTTATCTTATGCTTTTCTTTAGTTGTTTCAGTTGCTCTCCGTACTGGGGTTTGACCCCATGTCCCTCTGGGGCTTGGTTTGTTTGTTTGCCTATTTTTGTTCAGGTTTTCCAGGTTATTCAGCTGGTCGTGGTGCTGATCCAGCTAGAGGTACCCCATGAGGTGGTTAGAGTATCCCTGTAGCGTATAGCATATATATATGTATCAGTACAGTTAGCCAGGGGATGCCCTGTGCTCATGTTGTATTTTGTTGTATCTTGTTGTCTTCAGTTGTGGTTGTTACCATGTATTTGATACATTTTTATGCTGTACCGTTTGTTGTGGTGGTTTTGTTAAACTGGGATATCTATTTTGAGTATTGTCGTATTTTAATTTATATTGTTTTAAACCGTCAGGCCAAAAGCAAAAATTTTACCCGCTTTTTAGTAGCTTCCGCTTGTGTTTGTGTGATTTATCTCTGTTGTGAGCACGAGGCCTGACAACTCACGCTCACGGGCGTTCACGTAGGACTCCGGGACATACTCCTGACGAAAAGAAACACAGAAAATATCCCACGAAATCTCTACTCCAGTCTCTTCCAGCGTTCTCGAAGCGCCTCTCCACCAACGCTCCGCACCTTTCCTCAGCTGGAAAGTCACCAAACTCAACCTAAGCACATCGTCGTACTGAACACGATTAAACAAACCCGTGATGTGCTGCAGCCACGAATCCGCATCCTCGCTAGACTCATCCCCATTAAAAAATTGAGGACTCATACGCTGGAACCTCTCCATCACCAGTTCCATGCTATCCATGCGGGCTGCCAACTCATCAACCTCTTCTTCACCCTGTCTATCGCGCTCACGAGAGGGAAAAACTGCGCTGATCCTCGTTCTGACCTCCACTTCAAAAACAGAGATCAAACCCACATAATCTCTTAATCAATCGATTAATTTCCACAATTAATCCTTAATACAAAATCAGGTCTCACAGTCGTACTGAACACGGTTAAACAAACCCGTGATGTGCTGCAGCCACGAATCCGCATCCTCGCTAGACTCATCCCCATTAAAAAATTGAGGACTCATACGCTGGAACCTCTCCATCACCAGTTCCATGCTATCCATGCGGGCTGCCAACTCGTCAACCTCTTCTTCACCCTGTCTATCGCGCTCACGAGAGGGAAAACTGCGCTGATCCTCGTTCTGACCTCCAGACTCTTCCTAAAACTGTCCTCTACCTCTACCCCTACGTCTAGGCGTCATCTAAGAAGGTACTAAATAGGATAAGATCACACAGAACAGATACAGCACAAATAATATGCAGCACATAGATCACATAGTCATGCACAAGAAACACACAACACTGTGCCTAGACTCAAGTGTGATCAAACGAAATTGAGCTTATCCCAGCTTAAGCTCTGATACCAAAAATGTTAGGCCTCGTGCACAACTCAGAGTTAAACCACGCATAAACATAGCGGAAGCAATAAAAAGTGTCTTAAAATTTTTGCTTGGCCTGACTATTTAAAACAGATAATTTAAAATAGCTCAATGCTTAAAATAATCCCAGTTTACATTATGAAATATACAGTACAGCAATTACAAGTACTAGCAACAATACAAAAGCTGACAAGCTAAAGCTGAACAATAACTAAAGCACAGGGCATTTCCCGGCTGACTGCACTAGTACATAATATGCTATACGCTAACTGGGACACTCTATCCACCACCTGGGGCACCGTCAGCTGGATCAAAGCCACGCCCAGCTGTGAATCCTGGAAAACCTGTACAACAAGCAGGAAACAACACAATAGCCCCAGGGGACCTCGGGGTCAAACACCCGTACGGAGAGCAACAAATACAGCAAACGGAAAGCAGTAGATAAATATGCAGATGCTATGCTGGAGATCTAAGTACAACCAAAAGCTGAAAGCCGAGGGATCTCAAAACAGCAACTCGGCAGCTGGATAACTCAACAGCTAGAGCGAAACAACGGAAAGACAGTAGACACAGAATGTATACTGAGTACATGGGAGCTACCCACTCGTCTCACGTATACTGCACCAGATGCAACAATGGCTCAACCTGATGTTGCCCACTCATAAGGCATGGGAGCTACCCACTCCGCCCATAGCGGCTAACAGTCCCAGCATCTCAAAACAGCAACTCGGCAGCTGGATAACTCAACAGCTAGAGCGAAACAACGGAAAGACAGTAGACACAGAATGTATACTGAGTACATGGGAGCTACCCACTCGTCTCACGTATACTGCACCAGATGCAACAATGGCTCAACCTGATGTTGCCCACTCATAAGGCATCGGGAGCTACCCACTCCGCCCATAGCGGCTAACAGTCCCAGCAGGGAGATGGGGGATGGGAGTTACCCACGCGCCTCCAGCTTTAAGGTATACGGGAGTTACCCGCTCGTCCTTAAGTCCAGCATCCTGGTACGCTCAGATCGAATACAAGGCAGAGCTAGCAAAACAGATCTCAACAGGAGAATATGCGTGTATGAATGCAACAGCTGATATTATAAACATGCACAATAATAACAGCAAAGAGTATACACAGCAAGGCATAAAATCCACGCTCAACCCATAGCTGTAATAAAGCTCAACATCCGTACCTTAACTTCTGAGTTATACCTAGCACATGCAGATTGCCACAATGGAAGCCCTAGCAACGTAGATCCACCACCTGCTAAACCAATACAAGCAACTGCTCAAGGACTACAACTCAGAAACTCAGCAGCTGGGAGCTACAACTCCACCAGCGCCAATTCTACCTTTCTATTACCACGAGAAGCTCTAATAAGCTTAAAGGCAGAATCTTTACTTACCCCAAAAAGCTAGGATGGGATGCGAAATCCGACGCTTATGCTAACAGACTACACAAGGGAGATGTCTCTGCGATCCTCTTCAGCTCCTCCGCTGTCTAATAAAAGGATATGAGACGAAACGCCTTAACAAGAGGAGTCCAACGCTACCACTCTCGCTCTCGTCGGAGCTATCTACCGACGCAATTGAAACGAAGAAGATTACTGTGAACAGTAACTAGGGTATCGCGACAAGATAAGGTTCACGGGAAATATTTCTAAGTGTCGGGGAAAACAATAATTGAACGCAAGGACCAAGTCCTCTATTAATAGTCACAACTGACTAAATAGAAAACAGATCCACCGACAACTTCAGCTATCGCAACTGATATCCCAACCAACAGCTGAATCTCGCATTAGCTAAATCCTTACGTCGATACCACGCTCAACTAAATCAAACGACGAAGCAGAGGGACACGTCACATGCTACCTACTGCTGATCGACTATCCAACAGCTATTCGCTCACTCAACAGCTTATCCCTCAATCAGCAGTTAGATACGCGCACAACCCAACGGCTAAGTCCTAGCGCTACATCGAAACGTTGTCGTTCCAACTAATCCAAACGATGACGTACCAACACCCGTTACTGAAAACACGCTGCTGCTCCAAATGCTTCATAGCGCTTCAACCAGTCGCTGCTGATGCAACACCCGAACAGATGTCTCCACGCAACACCTGATATCTTCACACAGCTGAATTCAATACTTAACCAAACCCGATGGCTACTCCAAGCACATCGACTCACAGCTGGTCCTATCCCGATCATCATCTGGACGGCAGAAACTTCGGGTCTCACATCTCTCCCCCACTAAGACACGATTTCATCCTCGAAATAAACAAGTCCAGGAACAACTTAACTGAACTCAGGAGTTCAAGATAACTGGAAACAGGCTAACAACTAGAAACTATTACAATGCTTACTCATACAGATGCGGCCACTCCCGCTGCATCTTCTCTTCCAGTTCCCAGGTAGCTTCCTCTCTACCATGCTTGCTCCACTGAACCATCACCAACGGAATGATTTTATTTCTCAACTGTTTCTCCTTCCTATCCAAGATCTGCGAAGGGTACTCAACGTAACTCAAATTCTAATCAAGCTCAACACCGTCTGTTCCCAACATATGAGACGGATCTAGCTCATACTTCCTCAACATGGAAACATGAAAGACATCATGTAGAGAAGACAATTCTGCTGGTAACAACAGCCGATAAGCTAAAAGGCCAATCCTCTCTAAGATCTCATAAGGACCAATATAACGAGGAGCTAACTTACCCTTCAGACCAAATCGCATAACACTACGGAAAGGGGAAACCTTAAGAAAAACACGATCACCAACCTGAAACTCT
>KV001417.1:0-15107 GCA_001598015.1 Dorcoceras hygrometricum | reverse complement strand
ACTCCCATGAGCTCCACCATCAAGATGGACAATGATGAAGCTGGATCTGCCATCGAGGTATCTTTGTATCGTGGTATTATAGGCTCTTTGCTTTACTTGACTGCTAGCAGACCAGACATCATGTTTGCTGTCTGTTTGTGTGCTAGATTCCAAGCAGAGCCAAAGCAATCGCATTACATTGCTGTAAAGCGGATATTGAAATATTTGAAGGGTACTACTAACGTGGGTCTTTGGTATCCCAAAGACTCCGGCTTCAATCTAATTGGTACAGTGATGCAGATTACGCAGGTTGCAGGATTGATCGCAAGAGCACAAGTGGAACATGTCAATTTTTAGGGGATTGATTGATCTCTTTGTTTAGTAAGAAGCAGACATCAATTGCCACGTCAACTGCTGATGCGGAATATCTTGCTGCTGGAAGTTGTTGCGCACAAATCCTCTGGATTCAACATCAACTGAAGGATTATGACATTGATGCTTCTGAAGCTCCTATTCTCTGTGACAACACAAGTGCAATTGCAATCACTCAGAACCCTGTACTGCACTCACGCACCAAGCACATCGACATAAGGCATCACTTCATAAGAGACCACGTGCTAAAGAAGGACGTCCGGTTGGAGTATGTATCGACGGAGCTACAAGTCGCTGACATCTTCACAAAACCTCTGCCAGACGCTAAGTTTTCCTATTTTAGGAATATATTAGGTCTCTTAGAACTGCCATAAATCTGTCTATATGCTAACAATTGTCGTAGGTTGAACAGCAACGCTTACGTCAGCAGTGGGTCATCTCTTAATAAAGAACAGCTTTGCTTACGTAAGCATCACCGTTGGACGTTGCTCTATCAAGAAAACAACATTGCTTGTGTCATCATCGCGTTACATGTTCAGGGGGAACAGCGACGCTTGCGTCAGCGCTACAATTGCATTACTAACCATCACGAAACAGCACTGCTTACGTCATTCCATCTCATCGTCTTCAAAGGGAACAGATCTGCTTACGTAAGCATTGCTGATAGAGGTTTGTACATCGTAGGGGGAACATGGTCTATGTGTTGATAAGCGTGAAGTCACTTGAACAGGAGAAATCTATCAACAGATATCTCCTGTACACAATTGATGCTTATTTGTTAACATATTCCTCTCCATTATACGCAATATTAAAAACAGATTTGCTTAAGTGTGATGTTTTAAAGATTTTGACGCGTCAATATTATTTAACCCTTTTCCAGTACAGGTAAAATATTTGCAAAATCTTTTCTAAAAATAGTACGCACCATCGGATGATTGACACGTGTTGTCCTTCATTCTCATCGTCACATCAACATTCTTTCTCTCTCCTCACCGTTCATAATCTCCATCTTTATTTAAGGCATTTCAAATATTTACCCAAACTTACTGAGAACTCACAATCTTTGCCTTCTATTGCCCTCGCATTCTCTTGTTCTTGTGCGTTCGATTTTGCAGACACTCCTTGCACTCTCAAATGGCATCCGCATTCATCACCTACTCTTATCAAATCAACTTTGAGTCCGTTCTGATGATTCATGACCATGAAGGGATGCTCAACATGTTTAAAGCGCTGGAGGCCAGTGGTCTCAGAAAATTTCTTGGCTGTGAATCGATTTTGTACGAAAAGGAACTAGGGGACTTCTTTGACACAGCTTTGATTCAGGGCGAAGATATCACAGGTGTAATCTCAGGCAAGTTTGTCACTATCTCACCAACTTTGTTCTCAACAGTGTTTGATTTGCCCACGGAGGGGATTACAAATTTTTCTGAAGTACCAAAGGATAAGGTGTATGATGCACGGAGCCTATTCTCACAGAAGGGTTTGCAGATTGATGTGCATGGCAAAAAGAAATTTATGAAACACGAATTTCGCCTGTTGAATGATATCTTGGCAAAGGCCATTACTGTTAAGGCAGGATCCTTTGACTCTGTTACTGTCGAACGTTTCCAGATGATGACAGCGATTCAGTATGGGCTGAAAGTGAATTGGGGAAAAGTGTTGTTTAATGTTTTAAAAGATATGGTGGATAGGACGCAGAAGAAAGCAAAGGGCTTTGCTGCGCAAATTGGTGTCTTATTAAAGGGTATTCCTGCTATTCCTATGGGCGATGGTGTTCCATTCCCCAGTGCCAAAGTTCTATCTATGAGGACTGTTCACACATACATTGTGACCAATACTACAATTTATGCTCGTACGGAGAGTGAAGAGCCGGGGATGGCTAAAACACCAAAGGCGATGAAGAAACTTTCCTCTGCTGATGAGATGCCAGTAGACATGTTTTCTGAATTTACTGCATCGAAGAAGAGATCAGCTACAGAGGCTGATGCGCCCCTCATTGCAAAGAAGAGGCGCACGGGGAAGAGCAAGCCCTCAGTCTCCCAAGCAAAGCTGGATATTGTGCAGGTGGCTACTGATGTTGAGCCAATTCAAATTGTTGATCCTACTCATGTTGCAGGAACTGTACCTTCTCTTGTGCTCAAAAGAAAATCTCGCAAGAGGAAATTGGTTTTATCCAGGGACTCTGATAATGAATCGATGGGAACAGAGGAGATTTCTAAAGAGGCTGATGCTGCTGTTGCTATAAGTACTGTTGAAGCTGACATAGCTAAGGTGTTAGAGGAAACTTTGGCGTTGGGGGTGACTGAGACAGAACGGGAAAGTCAGGTCTTTGATGAAGCACTATTTGAGGAAGACTATACTAGATGGTTGGACGACTTTATTGCAAGACACAATGAGCCAGAATTGGGCAGCACACATAATGAGGCACAAGCTGCGGGCAGCATTCACTCTGTGGCTGACAAGGAGGTGAACATGCCCATTGATGATCTCTTAATACAAATATGCGATGACCTGTTGTTGCCAGTTACTGCGGCTGAAGTCACCATGTTAAGGCTTGGTGCATTCTCTTCTTCTGGGGATAAGGGTAAAGCTAAATTGGGATAGGATGACCAAGTTACAGACAACGCCGCTAGGAAACTTTTCGCTTTGATCTGTAGAGACGTTGAGGTTCTGGTCCAAGTACGTGATAGGTTGATGCAAGCTGTGGTTGATTTCTTTGCCTCATTTAGTCTCAACTCTATGCCCGATATGGACTCATTGAAAGATCTGAAAGAGAAGGAAAGGTTGATGCTGGCATGGGCAGAGACAACCACACTAGCAATAGCTGTCAGGAGGCAACTATATGTTCTTACGAAATATCGCGAATTGCTACTGCGCACAGTGTTGGAATCCTATCAGAGATATCTTACACCTGCTCTACCATGGAATGCTATGGCTGTCCAAGTTGCCAACTTGTTGTCTGTTGCTCACTCTAACTCTATTGAAGAACTCAAAGCACAGCAACAAGAGCTCAACATTGAATTGGTGCAATCACACTCTTCTCTGCCTGCCATGGACTACATTGACAGTGGTGATGTTCGTCTTGCCCACTTTTATTCCATAGCAAAGTCTAGCTGTTGGGTACGGCCATTGTTTTTGATGAATCCTGCTCTACCATGGAATGCTATGGCTGTCCAAGTTGCCAACTTGTTGTCTGTTGCTCACTCTAACTCTATTGAAGAACTCAAAGCACAGCAACAAGAGCTCAACATTGAATTGGTGCAATCACACTCTTCTCTGCCTGCCATGGACTACATTGACAGTGGTGATGTTCGTCTTGCCCACTTTTATTCCATAGCAAAGTCTAGCTGTTGGGTACGGCCATTGTTTTTGATGAATGGAGTCTGGACGCCTGTTCAGGGTCCTGAATTTTGGAGTAGCAGTTGCAACTTATCGTTATTTTTGGACAACCTACAAATGCCAGGACCTGCAATTCAAAAGCTTTTTGTTCCGCTCATCTCTTTTATTGAGCCTGACCAATATTGGGCAACTGTCCCGTGGTTGATGAGGATTTGGCGTTGGACCAAAGTTTGTGAGGAAGTTGTTGCATTTAATCTGTCTGGTGGTTTGAGACCAGTGAGGAAGGATGCATGCTACGCGATTACAGTACATAACTTGGGAGTGGAGCGCATTCCCGAAAATTTTCTCCGTTTGTTTGCACAAGGTTTGGCCTGTAATAATTTTGTTGATTCAGTTGTCAAGAAGGATTTGGGAGATACAGAGGAAGTTGTTTTGACGGATATTGAGGAAGTTGAATTGGTTTCTTCCGATGTGTCTGCAGTGTATCGCTCCCCTTCTCCACCCTCATCAGGGGTCGATTCTCTTGAGCATGATCTACGTTTTGCACTGGGCCCTGCCATTTTCTCTCGTACCGAGCAGGAGGAGCGCTTATATTTTGTTCAAAGCCCGGATTCTCCTACAGCAGTCTCTCCACATCATGAATCCAGTTCCTATTCTACCGATGATTCCTTGCATTTTGACTCTACAGATGTTCCTGTGCATGCTCAAGCTGCGACTCATGCCCCTGCTTCAGTTGATTCTACTAAGCTTGCAGAGATCCTTGAAGACCTCCAATCTTCTCTTGCACAGCGCATTCACTGGGGCCAGTTGGCATTATATTTGGCGACTTATTTGAGATAAAAAAGAAACAGCGAGAGCAAGATGCCAAGCAGAAATCAATGGATGAACAGATTGCTGCTATCAGGAACGAACACTTGGAGTTTCAATCAAAGATAGCAGCAGACATGCTGAGCCTTTCCACCCAAGTAGGTGACATCGCCGATTTCCTAAGAAGTGGTGTTGCCAAAAAGGGGGAAGTGGGAAGTAGCAGCCGACCAACTACTGTGAGAGCGCAAACTCAAACGCTGCCACCCACGACGGGAACTTTCGAAGAAAGAGTTGCACAGGCGAGGAGAAACATCATAGAGACTGGAGAAGTGATAAGTATAGAAGAGGCTGCTGCAAGAGTCATTGAAAACGACAGAAGGGAATCTGAGAGGTTGGAAAGAGAGAGGAGAGATCGTAGGCAAAGTAGGAGTGGAACTTACAAAAGAAGAAGATGATACTGATTAGAATCTCCTGTACTTTGTTGCGATTAATGATATTTGCTTTCAGCAGGCATTGTGCAATTTATTGAAGCTTACCTTTACTTATCGGCTGCTAAGTTTTGTCATCACCAAAAAGGGGGAAATTGTTAGGATAAAATTTATAGTTTTGGTGATAACAAAGAAAAGAAAAGATTTGTAATTAAATGACAATATTCACGATGAACAACATTGCTGACAACAGTGATTAGCTCACGCTAGAGTTATAAGTTTCGAGTTGATCTAAATCAGATCTTGGAACAGTGGAGTGATTGATTTGGCTATTCGAGTTATGATGAAGAATTGAGAATTAAGATATCTTCCAACAGCTCTTGTCTACTGTATCGCAATGATATATGCAAACAGCAACGGGAACAGTAACTCGTTCTACCAACAGAAAGGGCCGTATGCATTGATAAGTTTGATCGACAGATCTTGGAACAGTACTATTTATAGACTGGTGATATCAGACCTCGCTACAGTATTGCTCTTGAAAAGAGTACAAGTATCTATCGACAGCTTTTCGTAAACAGATAGCTCAACACGACATCGTTCGATTCAACAGATTTGATGACGTCAGCCACATGAGGACACCAGACATCATGACGTCATCATCATATTTAGCTTCAACGTTCTCAACAGACATGATGACGTCAGCAGTGCTAAATCTTGTAAACGGAGAGATATGATGACGTCACCAGTGCTGATATTTGAAAATGGCTAAATTTTTCTTACTGCGACAAATCTCTCAACAGTAAGGAACTGTTCATTCATCTTCTTCAAGGAGAGATCTGTCGATAGAAAAGATTTCAGGCGCAAGCATAAAGTTGATTCAAATTCGATCGTATACTCATTTGGAAAAGATCGATGACCAAAACAAGAATCACTCATACCGCCTGAAATTAAGGAGACGAGGATAGTACTATCTTTGGAAAAATAGTACACATTGGCAGGGGCGATTTCAACGGGAAAGCACATATAAGGAAATGATACTCGCATCCCTGACGAAGCGCAATTTGCCATATAATAGAGCAAGATTGACGGCGTACTACTGTCAGGAATTCAAAAAGGATTTGCTACCTTATCTGGATTCATCGACCGTTGAACAAAGATTATAAATAGCAGACATTTTGCATTGAAGAACGCTCTCGCCACTGCTATTGCTAAAACGCTGTCAAAATACTCCCAGAGCTTACTCTTCATTGAAAGCATTCAAAGCTCAAACACTCGAAGAACCTTCATTTTTTATATTCATTTTATACCTTCGAGTGTCACTCTCTGGTTCACATTATTGAATCAAGTTTCTTTGTCTTAGAAACCAGAGATTTTACAGTACTCACAAGTGTATTCATTGTTGTATTTGATTGAGTCTGTAACAAACGTGCCTCTCAAAAAGCCGTTTGAAAACACTAAAGTGTTGTAACCAGCAGCTGCGTCTGCTTGGATTGTCATTGTGAGATACTAGGAGTTCTCGTAGCTGCGGGTTACGGGATTGGCTGTTTGTAGAAAGGCTACTCTCATCAAAGTCTTCTAGTGATACCTTCCGAGGAGGAAAAATGGGAGACGTAGGACATTGAAGTCCAAACTTCCAGAAACAAACTCTGATCTCTATCTTTTACATTACGCACGATTATATTACTTGTGTTTATTTACTGTTCACAAATTGATCGGTCGTTTTCCGCACATATATTGTTGACCGAGAAGTTTGAATATAACTAAGATACTCTTAAGTCTGGCAACTCGGACTTAAGTTAAGCAAGAAGCTTGCAAAACATTTTAAAAGAATTTTCGAAAATCGAAGGAGTTCATTTAACCCCCCTTCTGAACTCCTATTTACTTAGTGATCCTATTTCTGGGACCATCAAAACAAAATGATTTTTTGTTATATTATAATGAAAAAACAACACTTACAAACTATTATGATTTAGATTGCATTCAAAGAAATTACAAAACTAATCCAATTCATTTAGGATGTGATAGTTGAAAATCAAACATTATTCAAATGTTTTTTTTTTTTTACGATTTTTCAAATTTGATATAGAAGGATGTCAAAATGATGTGAGTTAAGGTAACTAGGTCATAGGTGCATGCCTTGGACGAGGGCAAGACAATGTTCTCACACGTAAAACCACGTGGCAGTCTAAAAAGCGCAGCCCTAACAATCCTCCATTTCAGTTTTCTTCTCTCCCATTGGTTGAATCCCCGTTTGCTTTTCCGCAGCACCGAAAGAAATTATGAGTATTTGGGTGGTTTTCCCATCCATATCTCATATGGAGTCTTATCCACTGCCTTGGTGTGGACATTGTCAACAACATTACCACCGTTTCGAGCGCATAGCCCCAAAACGAGATAGGAAGTTCAGTGAAGCTCATCATAGATCGAACCATGTCCATCAAGGTTCTATTACGACGCTCCGCTACACCATTGAGTTGTGATGTGGCCGGAGGGGTCCACTATGCGAGAATCCCATTCTCTTTCAGATAGTCTTGAAATTCAGCACTTAAGTATTCACCACCTCGATCGGATCGAAGTTCTTTGATACTCTTGCCTAGCTGATTTTCTACTTCAGCCTTGAATTCTTTGAACCTTTCAAAGAATTCAGACTTGTGCTTCATTAAGTACAAGTACCCATACCTAGAGTGATCGTCGGTAAAGGTGATGAAGTATGTGTGACCGTATTTAGTACCAATACTAAGCGGACCACACACATCAGTATGGATCAAATCCAATAGGCCTTGAGCACGTTCAGGCTTGCCCTTGAAGGGTTGTTTAGTCATATTTCCCTTGAGACAAGACTCACAAGTCGGTAGGGAGTTAATGTCTGACAAATCAAACATGTCACTCATAACTAACTTGTTCATCCTACTTAGAGAAACATGACATAGCCTAGCGTGCCAAAGTTGTGCTGGGTTTAAGCTATCGTATTTCCTTTTAATTGTTGTTGTACGTGTTTTCACATCGTGAGTTGGAATTGGTTTTAATTTTAAGGTGTACAGATCGTTTTCGCGTCCCAATACAAATCAAACATTCATTCTTGTATATATTGCAAATCGAATTAGCAAAAACACAAGAATATCCATCACTATCAAGCATAGAAACAAAAATAATGTTCTTTATCAATTCGGGAACAAATAAAAACATCCTTCAATAACAACTTAAAATTTGACGACCAACAACTTAAAATCTGAAGACAAAAATAAATAAACATATCCTATAGCTACTGCAGCAACTCTTGCTCCATTGCCCAGCCTCAACTGGGTCTCACCCTCTCTAAGACGTCGGATTCTTGTCATCACCTGCAAATCATTGCAGATATGAGATCCACATCCGGTATCAAGTACCCAAGAAGTAGAATTAAGAGACATATTTATTTCGATATAAAACATACCTTTTGCAGTTCGCAACTGCTCGAGGTATTCCTTGCAGTTCCTCCTCCAGTGCCCAGGCTTGTGGCAGTGGTGGCAGACATCCTCGGACTTGTTTGGCTTGGAAGCCTTTGCCTTTGGCTTCTTAGTGGGCTTTTCCTCCTTCGCAGGGGCAGAACGCTTCTTACCCTTGCGTCTGGGCCCTTTCTTCGCAGAGGAAGAAGAGTCCTTAAGGAGGACGAGCTTGTCCTTCTTTATGGTTCCCTCAAACACGACCAGCATGTTAACCACCTCTTCGAGGGTGGCTGCCAGCTTGTTCATGTTGAAGTTGACCACAAAGGGGTCGAATGCAGCGGGTAGTGAGAGGAGAAGCACATCCACAGACAGCTCATGTGGAAGCGTGATATCAAGGCCCGACAGCTTTTCAACGAGCCCAATCATACGAACCCCATGCTCGCGGACCGAAGTCCCGTCGCGCATGCGGCTCGTCATAAGCTCCTTGACAGCCGTGAACCTCTCATGTCGAGAGTTCTCCCCGTACAGTTCTTTGAGATGAAAGAGTATGTCAGCAGCATACTTTTTCTTCTCAAAGCGCCGTTGCATTTCGTTGGACATCGATTCCATCACATAGCATCGAGTCTTAAGCTCGTCGTCCCACCATTGTTGAAGCGTAATCAGCTCCTCAGGGCTGACATCGGCAGGGGCTTCCTTCAGAGGGCTCTTCTCTATCGTATAAAGAAGTTTCTCCGAAGCCAACACAATGTTGAGGTTTTGAAGTCAGTCTTGGTAGTTCAGACCGATGAACTTGTTGCTATCCAGTATAGCAGCGAGTGGGTTTTTGATCGAAGACATTTTGTAAGCAGTTATACTGAAAAGAAAACAGACATGCATCACTAACTATATATGAAATAACGCTAAGACATAAAACAAGGTCATTAAGTTTTATGAATCACCCTCCCACTATTTTAACGATTTCACCACCCTCTAATGAAATCGAGAAAGCAAGTTTCCTTAGTGGGTACACGGAGTCCAATCAAGCGATCATGGTCCCGAATAATATCAGCCAACCATGACCCCCAAAAGGTAGTTTCCAATTGCAACCGGTGCAACCTCCATGTATTCACCTCACGTCCAGTAAGGGCCCAATAATATGACGCCGTTTACTATCACGTGTCAAGATGACCCATCAATGTTGAGTCGTGAAGGACGGTCCCCTTAACGTCCCCAATAATATGAGCCAACGTTAAAGGGAGTTCCAACCGACTCACAACAATTGTCAATGGCTTGGACAGCTTTCCGACATACATAACCCCCTCAATAATATGAGCTGGGCCATGTATGCGGGTAGCATCGGCGTACACCCATTGTTGATGGAAGGTAGGGATGATTTAAACAGATTTAAATTCCCTTTAGTTTATCGAATAAACTTTTATCTTGATATCAGTTTTAAATCGTATTTAAAATGAGGGATTTTACTTTTGAAAATTTGGTCTCATGCAATTTTAAATCATAATTTAAAAACATGCGGATTCAACATATATATCAAATACATAAATAACTTTGGGATGATCGATCGCGAGAGCTATGCGGTCCATGGTTGCCAATCACGGACCTGGGTCCAATCCTAGGTGAAATGCAATATGCAATGCAATCCTATTACAATTGCTTCCGGTTTTACAGATATTCGGTCTTCAATATCTTTGATCGTCATCGGCCCACCATCTTCAAATGTTCTCCCACTAAGTCTAGTAGTTTACAATTAAATATCGCGAGAGCTATGCGGTCCATGGTTGCCAATCACGGACCTGGGTCCAATCCTAGGTGAAATGCAATATGCAATGCAATCCTATTACAATTGCTTCCGGTTTTACAGATATTCGGTCTTCAATATCTTTGATCGTCATCGGCCCACCATCTTCAAATGTTCTCCCACTAAGTCTAGTAGTTTACAATTAAATTTCCATGACACATAAGGGATACAATTTTAAGGGGTGGGAACGGGCCACAAACAGACCCACTTTATAAAATGATAATCAACAATATATTTACAACCGAAATCGCAAAACCTAAAGCATACACCTAACACATTGGGAACGTCTCTCGATCATCCCAAACATGCAATCAATCTAATTAATATGCATAAATTAAATAATCAAATTATTTACCACAAAATCATATTTTAATCATAAAATCGCATTTTATAATGAAATCGCATTTTGTCGATAAAATCATATTTTAATTATAAAATCATATTTTACAACTAAAAATCATATTTTGCAATTTTAATTGCATTAAATTGGGCTTAAAACAATTTTAGGCCCAAAAATCTCAAAATTTCAAAATCGACCAAAATTGGCCCGATATCGAATATCGGCCCGAAAACTTCATGGGCTGCCCGGGACAGGCCCGAACAAAACCTAGAAGAAAATTAGCCGTCGCAACTATGCTGGGAGACACGTCGGATGATGGCGGCCGCCGCCATCATATAACGTGCGGCGCATGGCCGCACGTCCCACCCTTGTCGCGCATCCTCATGCGCGGCTTGATGATGACCGCGCGCCATCCTTGGCGCACAGCAGCGTGCCTGCTGCTCCAATATCGTGCAACCAGTGTGCAAGATTAGCGGGCAACGGCAGTTCAGGCAACAATATGTATTGAAGGATCCGAGCCTGAGCTCTGATACCACTGTTGGCATACGGTGGCGGATCCGGATCCCACTTCTCGGGGGCGCAGCGGAAATCAAAAATAGCCCCGGAAAACGTTCAATACATCAATAACAATCTACAAACATACATAGGGTGTTCATAGATTTGTTACCTTTCTGGCGTCTAGGCGCCTGGCCCCAACCAGAAATTCACTGGGAAAATCTGGCTCTTCTCGGTAGGCGGCGGTAGATCCTCCAATTAGGTCCACGACCGGAATCAATCTTCCTCCGTCAATCTGCACTAGAAGACTTGACGGATTTGCCACGGACGGAATCACCTCAGCACGACGATCGGAGCAAGTCCGATCATGGGGCGACGTCGCGTGGTGGCGTGGCGGCGGCGCGTGGCCGTGAGGTTTAGGAGAGGTGGAGGGGCGGCCGTGTGATGCTTGTGGAGGCTAGGTTTAGGTTATGAGCTTAAGTGATCAAAAGCCCTAATCAACACTTAGTATATAATCAATATACATGGGCTTGAACCGACCCATTGGACTTGGGTCAGGCCCAAGTCCATATGAACATTCGGTTCATTTATATCACTGCGGTTTCATCATAACTCCGATCGACGATCATATCGGACCGATCGTGTGACAACCGAACCCAACGGGGCCACGAGAATTGGGGTAAACAAAATTTTCGAATTAAAGAAGGGCTAAAAGACAATTTGTTATAAGCTGCATTTCTTATAACTCAAAGGAAACGAAACACAAGACCATTTCGAAGATTCAGCAGGTACACAAGTACGCGCGCTACTGCTAAAACATTTGCGGAAAACAGGGCATTTCATATAACTTTGCAATTGCGGTTTACAACAGCTGCTATTCGATATAAATATACAACCATTGCTACTGATTTAATACAGCACAACCTAATCAAAACCATACAACTATGACACGGAAAACGTAGGCCTTGGATAAACACAACACCACCCATCTGCTGATTCAAGTTCCACCTGCTGTTCCTCCATCAGCTGTCGTACCTGCACCATTTTAAAAGCTAGTGAGCCTAAAGGCTCAGCAAGTAAAATCTGAGTAGTAACAATTTCATAAAACGCAGGCAGACATCTGTACAATGCATATGTTAAGGAACTTCAAATATACTGTATCATTTTCATAAACATATCAATGGCAGAAACAAGGGAAGATAGCCCAGCTTCTCATTTCTTTCAATTTCATTTTCAGTTGATCATGGCATATAAGTTCTATTTGGTCCGTGTTGCACTTTGATCAAAATGACTTCCGATATCAATATTAGCATATAGCTCATATGAAAGGGCAGTCGACATCTAGACAACTGCTCACCCTTCTCCTTGGTGACCTTAACTATCTATGCCATAATCTAAAACATCTTTCGTTCCTTAACAATCTTTCTTTAAACATTTCTGTAAAACATCGGGTTCCATTATTTAAAACATTTGCTTCCCATTTTAAAACTTTACTGAGTATGGATTCGACTTTGGAAACATATCGTTGAACTGGAACTGATTGAGAGAAAAACCAGTCACAATGAATAGTACCAGTCGCAAGACTAATACCTGCTGAAATGAAAAGAAATGCATCTGCTGGTGAACAGTACCAGTCACAAGAATAAATATAAAATGAAACGATGTCGTTGGGGAAATCAGCAGACGAACACAAAACTACCTGCTGATCTTTGTAAAACTAAATGGAACGACGTCGTTAGCACATCAATCAGTCGCAAGGAATAGTGCTAACACGATTATATGAATGAATAGTACCATTTGGAATGAACAGTACTTTAAAGCAACTGCTGAATTTTAAGATCACAATGCAGCTGCTGATTCCTTATCAAAGGAAAGCAACTGCTGATACCAAATAAAGAAAGACGCATCTGCTGATGAACAGTGCATCTGCTGAATTTTATGAAAAACGCTGATATCATCAAAACAACGATCGCGCTACCAGCAGTTGCCTATTAAACCAGACTTTATACTGATCTAACTAGAACTGCTGATTACACAAATCATCAAATATTGATATTAACAGAGAGAGGAAAACATTCATAAACATTACATCAATACAGCTGCTGAATCTTAACAAGTAGAAACAGCTGCTGGGACATAACTCGACGTTTGTAATATCAGAACAACAACAATGTCATCAGCTGCTGCCTATCAAACCATACCAATGATTCAACCAGCAGCTACCGATTTCACAGTTATCAAATTCTAATATTACTGCTATTTCGAGAAGAACATTCATAACTTTTCTGGAAGTGAATTCCGATCCTCAGTATCTTTTAAACATCATAACTTTCTGGAAATCATACTGGAAGCATCATAAACATCAAAAACATCATTTTCGAACCCATCTTTCTTTCCTTATCATGTCTAAATCATTTCAAACATGAACTTTAAACATTTCAACAATAAACAAGCAAGCAGATCCATTAAAACACAATATATGCCTCAAATGGTGTAGAAAAAGATCAGCTTTTACGTGCCTTAATTTGAAGCTTTGCAACCACAGCTAATTCCTGCAGAATCCTCCCTTTTAAGCAACTCACAAATTCTTCTGGAAATTCTTTGAAAAACACTTTAAAACTTTTCTTTGCAAATGATACAAATCTTACTTTAGAAACAAGTATTTATATGAAAGGGATTAGTGGCAAGCTACTTGTGAAATCAAGCATGACACACTCCTAAAAGTTAGTAAAATTCCCTCCATATTATTTTAATTTGTAAAACACCAAACCCTTTTCAAAAGAAATCATTTTACCTCCTTAAAACATTTTACAATCCATTTCAAACCAACTTGTGCATTGCTCTTTGTGATGAAAGTCTTACTTTGAAAACAGGTTTTTATATGAAAGGGATTAGTGGCAAGCTACTTGTGAAATTAAGCATGACACACTTCTAAAGTTTAGTAAAATTCCCTTCAATATCATTTTAATTTGTAAAACACCAAACCTTCTTTTAAAGAAATCATTTCACCTCCTTAAAACATTTTTCAATCGATTTAGAACCAGCTCGTGCATCACTCTTCGGAGTCGTCTGCTGGTACCAGCCGCAGCGCATCTTACCTGCTAACCTCAATTAATCAGCAGATACACAACATTTAAAATTGCCAATTTGGCCCATGAAATCAATAAAATATATAAATGTGGTCCTATGGATTTTGGGGCGTTACAACTCTACCCTCCTTATTGAAATTTCGTCCTCGAAATTTACGTACCAAATAAATATGGGTAAAGACTTAGCATATCAGTTTCTGTTTCCCATGTTGCTTCTCGCTCCGATTGGTTGGACCATTGTATCTTAAACATAGGAATGCTACGGTTTCTTAATCTTCTAATTTCTTGGAGGAGAATTCTTTCTGGTCGCTCTTCGTAGCTTAAATCTGGAGCTAATTGGATTGGTTCATAATTTAGCACATGCGAAGGGTGGGGAACATATTTCCTCAAAGCTGATACGTGAAAAACATTGTGCACTGCTGTCATTTGGGGAGGCAGCGCCAGTCGATAGGCGAGCGTTCCTATCTAATATCTCGAAGGGTCCAATATACCTTGGACTCAACTTCCCTTTCTTTCCAAAACGCATAACTCCCTTCATTGGAGCTATTCTAAAAAATACTCGATCACCTATCTCAAAATTCAGCTCCCTTCTTCGATTATCTGCATAACTCTTCTATCGACTTTGAGCTGTTTTCATCCTTTCTCTTATTTTTCTAACAGCTGCTGCTGTTTGCTCCACTACATCAGGTCCTAAACCAGCCCTTTAACCAACTTCATTCCAGTGAAGTGGTGTTCTACACTTCCTGCCATACAAAGCTTCGTATGGGGCCATTTGAATTGAAGCTTGGAAACTGTTATTGTAGGCAAACTCTACCAGCGGCAAACTCACATCCCATCCTGCTGAAAAATCTACAATGCATGCTCTGAGCAAATCTTCTAAAATTTGAATCACCCTTTCCGATTGTCCATCAGTTTGCGGGTGAAACGCAGTGCTGAATGTCAATTTTGTACCCATAGCTTTATGTATACTTTTCCAAAAAGCTGATGTAAACTTGGGATCTCTATCTGAAACAATGGAAATTGGAACACCATGGA
>KV001415.1:15758-26614 GCA_001598015.1 Dorcoceras hygrometricum | reverse complement strand
AGTACAACCAAGACCTCGGACTTATCCACTCGACAAATGGTAACCACTTGGAAAGTCCGAAGGAGGGTAGTTCGATAGATCACCATGTCACTATCTATCTGCATGCTCAGAACATCACACTGTTCCCTACCAATGAAACATGGTACTTCGCATCGCAGATACTAGTCTCGAACTCGGGCGGCCTTATCCTCATTTTGACGGCCCAATCGACTAGGAACATGTTCAGAATACACAGCGACTATTAGATGTGTTTCATGATAGCCGTCATACCCACTATCACATCTAACATACGCTTCAGTGCATTCTAGGTCTTTACTAAAACAATTGTAAATCATTACACACATAATGAAAGTAAAGAATGCCATATAAGAAAATGCGAATATCATATATAAATATTGTTTGTACAAGAGTCTATAAAACCCACACGCCACAAGTTGGCTAGTTGGGCATCTACTCTAACAGATACAAGCTAGACCAGCAGATGTTGAAGACAAGAGCAGTTGAGGCAGCAGTGAACAAAAGTTGTTCAGCAGTGAGCTACAGTTGTTCAGCAGTGAGCTACAGTTATCCAGCTATGAACAGAAGAACAATTCAGCTGTGAATGAGAAGTTTGATCAGCTGTGAAGAGAAGAGACAAGCAGAAGCTGATATCAGTTGTTGATCAGTTATGAAGACAAGCAGAAGCTGATATCAGTTGTTGTTAAGTTGTGAAGTCAAGAAGAGAAGATGGAATCAGATGTTGATCATCAATGAAGAAAATATACAAGCAGAAGTTGAATCAAAGCAGAAGCTGAATCAGATGTGATAAAGAATATTCAGAGGCGAAGCAGTTGACGAATCAGTGTTAGGATAAAATTTATGGTTTTGGTGATAACAAAATGACAAGTTTAATCAGGATCTTTCAGACGTTGATAACATTATTTGAGAATCCAGACGACAGGTTTACTCAGACGATGATCTTACAGGGTTTCGATAGTTGGATTTTAGTTGTTGGGTTTTCCAGTCACCAGCTACAGTAAACCAGACGAGGACTACAGTGGATTAATATTTTGTATCGAATCAGTCGCAAGTTATCGTGAAGAATAACCAGTTGATGGTTATATCCAGATGCAGGCTATAATGTGTTTATAATCAGTCGACAGGCTTATCCAGACGAGAGCTACAGTGAATTAGTCTTGGTATCGAATCAGTTGCAAGCTACAGTGATTTGTTTATTCAGACGCAGGGTTATTGATTCAGTCGATGGAAAAACCAGACGCAAGCTACAGTGTTTTTGTATCCAGACGCAAGCTACAGTGCTTCATATGGTCAGACGCAAGAATTCTAATGGTATCGTGTGCAAAAACGACAGCGTTGGAATAAGTTGAAGCGACATCGTATTGGAACTAGTCGAGAGCTACAGTAATTTGTGTATCTAGTCGTTGGGTAATCCAGGAGCAGTTACGTGGCTTTATCAGTTGATGGTTTGTAGAACCAGACGAGAGCTACAGTGTTATATTTAACCAGTCGAGGGTTTTTAGCAGATGTCGTATGGATACGTTAAAACGTCAGCGTTTTAACTAACCAGTAAAACGTGCTCTCAAAAGCCGTTTGAAAACATCACATAGTGTTGTAAACCAGCAGCTGCGTCTGCGTGGATTGTTGTGGAGTTACTAGGAGTTCATACAAGTGCGGCTTGTGTGATCGGGTGTCTGCAGAAGGACTGTGTACATCAAATCTTCTAGTGTATCCTTCCTGAAAAAGGAAGAAGGGGAGACGTAGGATATTTATATCCGAACTTCCAGAAACAAATTCTGAGCCCTACTCTTTACTTTACGCATTTACTTATAATCTTACTGGTCACAAATTAATCGGCTTCATTCTGCACTTTTCAGTTAGCCGAGAGATTTGCATTTAACTGAGATAAGCAGCGCGTGTAAAACACTTTTGAAAAGAATTCGAAAATCTAAAAATCGAAGGAGTTCATTCAACCCCCCCTTATGAACTCCTGTACTTGTTTTGATCCTATTTTTGGGACCATCAATTGGTATCAGAGCAGGCGCATCTCAGTTATTGAACAGTTATCATTTGTGCTTTACATTATATTAATATGTCTACCTCACAAAACAAGATTACTTTGTTCTCCAGAGAGGACTACGATGATTGGAAGATTCGCATGCAGGCGCATCTTGCTGCTATGGATGACGAAATGTGGAATGTTATTACTGATGGGCCATTGAAGATAATGAAGCCCAATCTGGCGTTTGCTGTATCAAATGGCGAGCCTCAGTTTCTTGAGAAAGCCAGACATGAATATACAAATGATGACAAGAAGAAAGCCAACTTGGACAATGTGGCCAGGGATATACTCTACAAAACTCTGGTAAAAGACAAGAATATGTTCAGTAAAATCAAAACCTGCGCCACAGCAAATGAAATACTGGGAAAAGCTGGTCCAGATATGTGAGGGTAGTGATGAAACAAAAGAGAACAAGTTGACGGTGGCTCAACAGAAGTACGAGTCCATCAAGATGAAGGATGGAGAAACAATGACAGAATTCGATGAAAGATTCAGTGCAATAGTGATCGTGCTGAACAGTCTGGGCAAAGAATACAGCAACAGAGAGTTGGTGCTGAAAGTAATGAGAGCATTGCCCAGAGAGTGGGACGTAAAAACTATGGCGATGAGGGAGTCAAAGTATTTGAACAAGCTGGAGCTTCATGATCTATTCGCAAATCTGAAGGCATATGAGTTTGAACTCGAAACAAGATCTGAAGCGCCATCTACTTCCCAGCCGACAAAAGCATTGGCAGCTACAACAATCGAACAGTGCTCTCCTAGCACCAGCAAGACGGCTGACCAACTTAGTGACGACGTCATGTCCCTCTTCGTCAAGAAGTTTGGGAAATTCATGAGAAGATCCTTCCACCATTCCTCTCCTTACAACAGTTTTAACAAATCTGATAAATCTGTATCTGACGTGATATGTTTCAATTGTGAACGACCAGGGCATTTTGCAGCTGAGTGAAACAGGCCCAAGAAGGAATACAGATACAGAAGAGATGAGAAGAAGGAGGATAGATACAAGAAGGAGGATATATACAACCGAGACGACAAGAGGAGTGATGATCGATACAATAGAGATGAGGAAACTGATGAAAGAGCTGTTGAGAGATCCAAGGAGCGATCCAAGGATAGGAGGATGAGAACAAGACCTGAAAGAATGCCAAATAGAAAGAATGACAGGAAGGTGCTGATGGCAGAAGAGAGCACCAAAAGCTGGGCAGATACTGATTCAGAATCTTCCTCCAGCAGCAGCTCCTCATCAAGTGACAGTAAACAGGAGGAAGTTCATTGTCTCATGGCTGATCAAACTTCGGACGATGAGGTATTCGATTTCTCAAACATTGAATTTACACGTGAGGATCTAGTTCAGGCACTGAACGATATGGTCCATGAGTACAAGACTCTATCTCACACATTTGAGGAAATCAAGGTCGAAAACGCAAGTCTGAAAAATAGTTCGATAGAATCAGGTTCTGATGAGCTTGAGGATGTTGACAGTTTGAAGACTGAGTTGAGTAGAATAGAGAATGATGTGTTGAAAAACTGAGACCAGTGAGCTCAAAGCTGAAATCGAAATATTGAAACAAGTAGTGAGCGCCTAGAATCAGTCTTCTCGTTCTCTCCACAAGCTGTACGAAAGCAAAAACCAGCACATGATAGAACTGGTTTGGGTTTCAATAGTGATACAAGTAGTGAAGGAGAAACCTGTACTCAATCACAATCAGCATATGACAAGTTCAACAAAATGAGCTTTTTCAAAGCTGATGTGATATATGACTGCTTTGAGTCGGTAACATATGATGATCAGAACTCTCCAAAGTTGAGCGATAATGGAAAAGCTGGTATCGGCTTTTCAAAACCTGAGAGCTCCAAGCCTAACTGGCTAAACAACAAATTGGACAAAGACAAAGCGAAAGCTGGTCAAAAACCGTTTGTTCCTAACCAGCCGTGGCGTAGCTCAAAGAAGGTAAAAACTGGTTGGAAAAATACTCAGCCAAGGAGAGATTCATATGGTCAAAATGTGAAATCAAAACTCAACAGATCTCACCGTAATTATGCACAGACTTTTGTGGATCCAAATACTGGGAAAACTGTGAAAGTAGTTCAAGTATGGGTCCCGAAAGGGGTAATCCAATCTGGACCCAAGTAAAATTGGGTACCAAAATTTTCTTGTATGATTGCAGGGTAACAGGTACAAAGCCACTAATGACTCAATTATCTGGTACCTGGACAGTGGGTGTGCACGACACATGACTAGAAATCCAAAGCTACTAACAGACGTTGTTCCTCACAAAGGAGCAAAAATAGTCTTTGGAGACAATTCTTACGGTAACACTGTGGGTAAGGGTAAGCTTACCCATGGTAACATCTCCATTTCTGATATTCTAGTTGTTGATAACTTGCGTTACAATCTGATCAGGATCAGTCAGCTTTGTGACAAAGGTTTCCTTGTTAATTTTCAACAACACACATGCACAATTCAGAACTCAACTGGTCTGACTGTATTGGTAGGTAAACGTTCGGGGAATACCTACGTTATCGATTGGTCAGATCACGTGAAGTCTGAACAGTTGTGCCTTACAGCTGGCTCTTCCAAGAGCTAGTTGTGGCACCAAAGAATGAATCACTTGAACTTCAAAACACTTGCCAAGTTGAGTGAACATGATATGGTTTCTGGTTTGCCAAAAATTAATTTTTCTAAGGACAAGATTTGTGCAGCATGTCAACTGGGAAAACAAATTCGATCCACTTTCAAAACAAAAGGCGGTAAACGTTCTTCCCGAAGCTTAGAGCTTTTGCATTTGGATCTTTTTGGTCCTGTTTCTATAACCAGCTTAGGGGGAATGAACTACACACTAGTCGTTGTTGATGATTTTACTAAATATACTTGGGGTGGTGTTTTTAAAGGCAAAATCTGATACCGCTGACCAGTTGATTAGGCTTTTAAAACATTTGCAAAATGACAAATCTTGTACAGTCAATCGGATAAGGAGTGATCGAGGAACAGAGTTTTTAAATCAAAAATTATCTTCTTATCTGGATGACATTGGAATAAAGCATGAGCTTTCTGCAGCTAGAACTCCTCAGCAAAATGGTTTAGTTGAGAGGAGAAACCGAACTTTAAAAGAAGCTGCTAGATCTATGATTGCTTATTCATGCATTTCTCAAAAATTCTGGGCAGAAGCAATTAACACAGCGTGTTACACTCAGAACAGATCAATGATTAATAGGATGCACGATAAAACCCCATATGAGATCTGGATTGGCAAGAAACCTGATATTTCATATTTCAGGGTGTTTGGATGCAAGTGTTTCATTCATAACAATGGTAAGAAGCATCTAACAGCCTTTGAACCTAAATCTGATGCAGGTATATTTCTAGGCTATTCTGCAGTGAGCAAAGCATACAGAGTCTTCAACAATAGAAGTTTAACTGTTGAGGAATCTGCTCATGTGGTTTTCGATGAAACAAGTTTCAAATCAAACTCAGCTGCAAGTTTACATGACTTGTGCACACGTCTGGAATCAACAAGTCTTGAAGAATCTGATGATGACGTGTCGCCACAAAGATATATAGCTGAGGAAGAACAACCAGCAGTGGTCACTACGCATAACAATGTTCAACTGGATCTGCCAGGTAATCCAGTAGTTATTAATATAACTAACATGGACCAGTCGCAGGATCCAAATGCCCCAAGTGCACCAGCTGCTGGAGGTGTTGCGACAAGTGTTCAACCAGACGACAATCAATCAGACGTTGCACCAACGAACATTGAGAAACCAGACGTAGCGCAACCAGTCGCAAGCATTTCACGACCAACGTCTGGACAACCAGCTGCAAGCACATTTACAGCAGCTGGTCAACCAGTCGCTAGAACATCTAGACCACCAGCTGATGTACCAGTCACAAGCACTTCTTACCAGCTAGAAAGCAGACGTACACATTAACAATGTTCAACATCAAATGGCGTCTGCTGATCCAGTCGTTACAAACCAGCCAACAACACAGGGGGAACAACAAAGAACAAATCCCATTGGACTTGATCTTCGGTGGAATAGAAATCATCCACCCGAGCAAGTCATAGGTAATTTCGAATCCCCTGTTCGTACACGAGGCTAGCTATCTCAGTATGATAATTTTGATGCTGCATTTCTTTCGCATATAGAACCTAAGGTAATAGATGAGGCCTTAGCAGACCCAAGCTGGATAGACACTATGCAAGAAGAGCTAAATCAATTTGAACGGAATAAAGTATGGAACTTGTACCTAGACCTTAGAATCATTCAGTTATAGGAATTCGATGGGTCTTCAGGAATAAACTGAATGAAGATGGCGTAGTGACTAGAAACAAAGCTAGGTTGGTTGCACAAGGATTTAGACAAATGGAAGGAATAGATTTCGATGAGACCTTTGCACCAGTAGCAAGATTAGAGGCCATACGCACGTTCCTTGCATATGCTACATATAAAGACTTCAAAGTCTTTCATATGGATGTCAAGAGTGCCTTTCTAAATGGCGTCTTGACAGAGGAAGTGTATGTTGCACAAGCTCCTGGCTTCATAGATCATACACATCCAAATTTTGTTTACAAACTGGATAAAGCTCTATATGGGTTGAAGCAAGAACCCAGAGCCTGGTATGACATACTCACCAAATTCCTACTTGAGCATCAATTCACGATAGGCACAGTAGATAAGACACTGTTTAAGTTTGTTAAAGATGACCATGTTCTGTTAGTACAAATATATGTCGATGACATTATCTTTGGGTCATCTAACCCCAAGCTGTGCAAGAAATTTTCCAAGTTGATGCACGACAAGTTCGAAATGAGTATGATGGGGGAGTTGACGTTCTTTCTGGGCTTGAAAGTTTGCCAGTTGGAGAATGGAATATTTATCAACCAAGCGAAATATACAAAAGAAATGCTGAAGAAATTTGGAATGGAAAATAGTTCAGCAGCAGCAACTCCCATGAGCTCCACAATCAAACTCGACAAAGATGAAGCTGGAACTGCCATCGAGGTATCGATGTTATTGGGGTGCCAACGGCGGATCCGGATCCCGCCTCCCGGCGAGGCAGCGGAAGAACAAAAACAATACCGGGAGACGATCAATACGATAAAAAACACGAACATGCTATGACAATTCATAGGGTGTTTAGGTGACTACCTTGCTGGCAACTCGTGCCTGGCTCCGACCGGTTTCGTAAAGAAAACGGCACTTCACGGTAGGCGGCGGTAGATATCGTCCAGGTCCATGACCGGATACGAGACTCCTTCGTCATCCTACACTAGAAGGCCTGACGAGATCGGCACGGACGGATTCTCCTCGTCAAGTTTGGCAGAAACAATTTCAGGCGAAGAGGCGGCGGCGGCGGCGGCGGCGACAAGCGGCGCAAGGCGGCGGCGGCATGAGGCTTTTAGGAGAAAGGGGCGGCGGCTCTTAAGCTCTAGGGTTAGGTTAAGATTAAGTCTTGTAGTAAGTTATGAAGTCTAATCTATATTAAATAGATCTTAGTGTTGGACTTGGACCGGCCCAACGGGCCCAGGTCCAACGGAGGAACATTCGGTTCATCCCCATCACCGTGACTTCATCGTAACTCCGATCGCCGATCAGATCGGACCGATCGACTCAGTTTCCGAAACTGAATACTATAATCTGAAAAACCATTTCAGAACCCCAGTGCAAAATGACCATTTTTCCCCTCAACAGCGAGAAATCCCGATTTGACCCCTGTTGACTTTTAAGGAAGTCGCACTTCCAAAATCCTCTTCTCATGCTCAACACATTGAGCTCAGTATCCGTGCGGGATTCTCGAATCCAGTACTTGTGTGACCCTCAATGGTTCAGGGATACAGCTATCCATGGGCCCACAACTATTGTGGCTCTGGAATCACAATTCCGGACCTGCCCAACGGATCATGGTAAAAGCGTCTAGCAACATCGCCCCATGATCCCCTAGGTATCACTGATAGTGCCTACAAGAACCAGTTGCTCGTGGTTAGCGTATAGTACGGTCCTTTAAACCTGCCCAACGGATCATGGTAAAAGCGTCTAGCAACATCGCCCCATGATCCCCTAGGTATCACTGATAGTGCCTACAAGAACCAGTTGCTCGTGGTTAGCGTATAGTACGGTCCTTTCAATCAAGATATCCCGATCAGATCAACGACCATTGGTAAATCGAGAGTCGCTGTAGATCCGATAGCTATGCATACATCTTAGAGATCGAATAGTGACATCGCGAGTGTAACTAGGTAAACCCATTTACCTAAAACACTTCTAGTACTCTTGCCAGAGATTTATACACTATTATCCCCTCAGATAGCATAGGATATCCACGCATGTCTGCGAGCGGTGAATCCTCGACAACGATGCATCGACTCCTACATGCATCGGGGTCTCACCCAATCCCGCCGCCTGATGACCCCAAGTGAGTCGGCAAACGAGTCAAAGTGAGACGCCTATCATGTAGAGTCTCAATGACGTTTCGAGTCGTGAGGACTAATCAGTACAACCAAGACCTCGGACTTATCCACTCGACAAATGGTAACCACTTGGAAAGTCCGAACGAGGGTAGTTCGATAGATCACCAGGTCACTATCTATCTGCATGCTCAGAACATCACAATGTTCCCTATCAATGAAACATGGTACTTCGCATCGCAGATACTAGTCTCGAACTCGGGCGGCCTTCTCCTCATTTTGACGGCCCAATCGACTAGGAACATGTTCAGAATACATAGTGACTATTAGATGTGTTTCATGATAGTCGTCATACCCACTATCACATCTAACATACACTTTAGTGCATTCTAGGTCTTTACTCAACGCAATTGTAAATCATCATACACACAATGAAAGTAAATAATGCCATATAAATAAATGCGAATATCATATATAAAGATTGTCATATACAAGAGTCTATAAACCCACACGCCACAAGTTGGCTAGTTGGGCATCTACTCTAACAATCTCCCACTTGCCCTAAAGCCAACTACTCATCAGACGCAGTCCCATTGTTTCGCGATGTTTTTCAAACAAGGGTCCAGGCAAGGGCTTCGTAAGTGGATCAGCAACGTTGTCCGCAGAGGCGACTCTCTCAACTGCTATGTCACCTCTAGCCACAATATCCCGGATTATGTGGTATTTCCTCAGTATGTGTTTGGATCTTTGGTGAGACCTAGGATCCTTTTCTTGCGCAACGGCACCCTTGTTGTCGTAGTACACCGGGACTGGACCAACTCCATTAGGAATGACGCCCAACTCTTGGACGAAATTCCTTATCCAAACGGCCTCCTTAGCAGCAGCTGATGCTGCGATGTACTCAGCCTCATTGGTTGAATCCGCGATGGTGTCTTGCTTGGAACTCTTCCAAGAGACAGCACCACCATTGAGCATGAATCAAATCCAGAGGTTGATTTCGAATCATCCACGTCACACTGGAAACTAGAATCAGTGTAGCCTTCCAGTTTCAGTTCACCACCCCCATAGACCATGAACATATTATTAGTCCTTCGCAAGTACTTAAGAATATCCTTCACAGCCTTCCAATGCAATTGGCCAGGGTTGGCCTGGTAGCAGCTCGTGACACTCAGAGCATATGCGACAACCGGTCTAGTCGAGATCATGCCATACATAATACGACCTATTGCCGAGGCATATGGTACACGTGCCATATTCTCTATCTCCTCATCAGTCTTTGGACACATAGACTTAGATAGAGTGACCCCGTGGCACATAGGTAGGTGTCCTCTCTTGGACTCTTCCATAGAGAACCTCTTAAGTATGGTATCGATGTAGGTAGCTTGGGGGAGTCCGAGCATCCGTTTAGATCTATCCCGATAGATCTGTATTCCAAGAATATAGGATGCTTCACCCATGTCCTTCATCGAAAATCTACTAGACAACCATACTTTAGTTGATTGCAGCATTCCTACATCATTCCCAATGAGTAGAATGTCATCAACATTAAGTACGAGGAACGTCACAGCACTTTTAACTACCTTCTTATACACACATGGCTCCTTGGGATTCTTGATGAAATCAAATTCCTTAATTGTTTCATCGAATCTCAGGTTCCAACTTCGTGATGCTTGTTTGAGACCGTAGATCGATCTGTGAAGCTTGCATACCTTATTCTCGCTTCCAACAGATGTGAAACCCTCAGGCTGCGTCATATAGATCTCTTCCTTAATGTTTCCATTAAGGAACTCAGTTTTCACATCCATTTTCCATATCTCATAGTCGTACCATGCGGCTATGGCTAACAAGATTCTAATTGACTTGAACATTGCGACTGGCGAGAAGGTTTCATCATAGTCAACACCTTGCCTTTGAGTGTAACCTTTCGCGACCAGTCGTGCCTTGTAGGTCATTACCTTACCATCAGGCCCAAGTTTCCTCTTGTATACCCATTTACACCCAATAGGAACAATTCCTTCGGGAGGATTAACAAGAGTCCAAACTTGGTTAGCATGCATTGAGTCAAACTCAGACTGCATTGCTTCAAGCCACAAATTAGAATCTGCATCGGAAATTGCCTCCTTGAAAGTTCTTGGATCAGATCCAACAACTTGATCACCTTGATCATCTTCAAGGAGAAAACCATATCTTTCAGGAGCCCTAGGAACCCTTTCGGATCTCCTAGGTGCGACCATTTCTGGTACTGGCTCTGGAGGTGCGGGAGACTCACCTGGTACTTCGATTGGATCTCGAACCTCTTCGAGTTCTACTATTTTGCCTTTTCTATCAAGTAGAAATTCCCTTTCCATAAAGGTGGCATTCCTAAAACAAACACTTTTGTTTTC
>KV001413.1:3756-17751 GCA_001598015.1 Dorcoceras hygrometricum | reverse complement strand
GTGGAGCATGCGCAACCAGTGCGCACCATCGCCGACCAGCAGCGGCGCCTCGCATCGAGCAGCTTCACCCATCGTCGACCAGCATAGTGTGCAGCGGCGCTACACGACGCGCGACCATCGTCGAGGGAGGCGGCGACCCTCGCTGCTCCACGCGCAACAGCTTGCGCGGCCCGTGCGATGCAGCGCCTCCATCCGCCCGCCACGAACGCGCAATCGCTTGGCCACCTGGCTCGTGTCGCGTGGCCAGCGCGCGACATGAGATCGTCCATCGCGCGGCCAGCGCGCGATGGTGTCGCGCGCACCGAAGCACGCGTGCGACATGGTGGTCGCCGCCGCGCAAGGCTGCGGCACGGCGAGTTGCTTCTCCGATTTTCGTTTTCCGATCTGAAATATAAGACGTTAGATACAATTCAGGCAATAATCGTATGATCAGATCCGAAAATTACTGGCTCTGATACCACTGTTGGGGATCCGGATCCGCCCACCGGCGAGGCAGCGGAAGAACATAGAATAAAAGCCGGGAGACGATCAATACGAAAAATTCAAACAAACTACGACATTCATAGGATGTTTTAGACGATTACCTTGCTGGCACTTGTGCCTGGCTCCAACCGTAGTTACAATAACGTCGGTTCTTCTCGGTAGACTGCGGTAGATATCGCCAATCCGGTCCACAACCAGAACCGAGACTCCTTCGTCAGCCTGCACTAGAAGCACTGACGAATTCTACACAAACGGATTCTCCTCGTCGAGTTGGCCGGAAACAACTTTCCGGCGAGAGAAGCGGCGGCGGCGGCGACGATCGGTGGCGGCGGCGGCGGCGACGATCGGCGGCGGCGGCGGCGGCTTATGAGAGGAAAAGGGCGGCCAACTTTTAGTATTAGGTTTAGGGTTTGTCTAATTGTGTTGTGTGTTAGGTTAAGTCATAATCCCATATTAAATAGAATAGGTGATGGGTTTTGGATCCGGCCCAACGGGCCCGGGTCCAACGGATGAACATTCGTTTCATCTCCATCACCGAGACTTCACAGTAACTCCGATCGCCGATCAGATCGGACCGATCGACTCAGTTTCCGAAACTGAATATTATGATCTGAAAAACCATTTTTCAGAACCCCAGTGCAAAATGACCGTTTTGCCCCTCAACAGCGGGAAACCCCGGTTTGACCCCTGTTGACTTTTAGGAAGTCGCACTTCCCGAAATCCTCTTCTCGTGCTCAACACATTGAGCTGAGTATCCGTGCGGGAATCTCGAATCTAGTACTTGTGTGACCCTCAATGGTTCAGGGATACAGCTATCCGTGGGCCCACAACCATTGCGGTTCCGGAATCACAATTCCGGACTTGCCCAACGGATCATGGTAAAGCGTCTAGCAACATCGCCCCATGATCCCCTAGGTATCACTGATAGTGCCTGCAAGAACCAGTTGGTCGTGGTTAGCGTACAGTACGGTCCTTTCAATCCATATATCCCGATCAGATCAACGACCATTGGTAAATCGAGAGTCGCTAAAGATCCGATAGCTATGCATACATCTTGGAGATCGAATAGTGACATCGCGAGTGTAACTAGGTAAAAACATTTACCTAAAACACTTCTAGTACTCTGGCCAGAGATTTATACACTATTATCCCCTCAGATAGCATAGGATATCCACGCATGTCTGCGAGCGGTGAATCCTCGACAACGATGCATCGACTCCTACATGCATCGGGGTCTCACCCAATCCCGACGCCTTATGACCCCAAGTGAGTCGGCAAACGGGTCAAAGTGAGACGCCTATCATGTAGAGTCTCAATGACGTTTCGAGTCGTGAGGACTAATCAGTACAACCAAAACCTCGGACTTATCCACTCGACAAATGGTAACCACTTGGAAAGTCCGAACGAGGGTAGTTCGATAGATCACCAGGTCACTATCTATCTGCATGCTCAGAACATCACAATGTTCCCTACCAATGAAACATGGTACTTCGCATCGTAGATACTAGTCTCAAACTCGGGCGGCCTTATCCTCATTTTGACGGCCCAATCGACTAGGAACATGTTCAGAATACACAGCGACTATTAGATGTGTTTCATGATAGCCGTCATACCCACTATCACATCTAACATACGCTTCAGTGCATTCTAGGTCTTTACTCAACGCAATTGTAAATCATTACACACATAATGAAAGTAAAGAATGCCATATAAAAGAATGCGAATATCATATATAAAGATCGTTTGTACAAGAGTCTATAAAACCCACACGCCACAAGTTGGATAGTTGGGCATCTACTCTAACAACTTCGCATCGCAGATACTAGTCTCGAACTCGGGCGGCCTTATCCTCATTTTGACGGCCCAATCAACTAGGAACATGTTCAGAATACACAGCGACTATTAGATGTGTTTCATGATAGCCGTCATACCCACTATCACATCTAACATACGCTTTCGTGCATTCTAGGTCTTTACTTAACGCAATTGTAAATCATTACACACATAATGAAAGTAAAGAATGCCATATAAGTAAATGCGAATATCATATATAAAGACTGTTTGTACAAGAGTCTATAAAACCCACACGCCACAAGTTGGCTAGTTGGGCATCTACTCTAACACAAAGCTGCTAAGGGCTACTCAAATCGTACCTCTCTTCCTCAATTTCTACCTCACAAGTTCGAACAGGACACGGCAGAGAACACAGCCCACGAAAACAGATTCCTCCTGATTCGAAATCCTCGGCAGAAAATCCTGGAAGCTAAAATCTGTTTCAACGCAGCTAATATCTTAGCTTAATCCCATCATAAACACGTTAATCCTACGGCCAGAAGTCTAATTCAATTCCTACACTTCTATGCAGGCATTAACTACAAGAACAGAGCTCAATTCTACAAGAAATGCTCACCCAAAAGCTCACGCTAGCAGAAGAACGCACGTACAGACTTTTCTTAAAAAGCTTCGAACTCCAGCAGCTTCGCGTTTCCACACCAACGCTAACACAGGGTTCGAAATGGGTAGCAAACGAAAGAGCTAAGTTAGGGGAGTCCAGCGCCACTCAAAACGTCAAAAACAGAGGCTGGAATCGACGGGAAATGGCGATAGAAAAAGACGGTGAACAGTAGCTATTTCGAGGATTTGGAAAAGAGGGGATAAGGAATGGCTGGTTCAAAATAATCCTAAGTGTCGAACGACACTTCCATTTATAATCTCCCAAATCCCACGTCTGCTGATCATCAAATCTGTCGACAAGACCAGCAGGTATCGACCAGCAGATACCTTCCTTTCCCTTCGTTAACAACCAGCAGAAGCAACCAAAAGCTGTATGCGAAACTACAATCTCGAAACGACACCGCTTCAATTAAACAAAACGACGCCGCAGCGCTAAACCAGCAGACAGCAGATCTCTTCAAAACAACCAACGACTGGTTCCAGCTGCAACATCCAAAACGCAGCATTTTAACTTAATCAAACGACGTCGCCGCGCCTACACAATCCAATCCAGTCGATGCACTTACAAAACCAGCAGGTACACAAGGAAAACTCTCGCAGCTGGTTACCACGTGCATAATAGACGCTTTCTCAAAACGACGACGCATGCAACACCAGCAGTTGCATGTGGGAAACTCCTACTGCTGGTTTCTCACTAAGACGCAAGGCACACGCAAGCGTTACTATCAGCAGCTGGTCACTCCTATCTAACACAACTGCTGAATCCCCTAGTCAACACTCAAAAACGTTGACCAACACGTGTCGCTTCCTCAATCATTCTCGTGCCAAAAGCATTATCGGCCAGCAGCAACCCTTCGAAACAAACTAAAACCAGCAGATGCAACGCGTCACGCCTACTTCACCCTACCGATGCAAACACCAGCAGGTAGCTACAGTACCGTTGACCAGCGTTGACTTCACCAAATTTTGCTGCGACTGAATTCCCAAAATAATACAACTTCCGAATCAGCAGGAAACCACATTTCTTTCGCATTATCCTCCAAAAACACGTGATTAATCCCAAATCAAATCAATTAATCACTAATCTAAATTCTCAATCCTCACACAGAAGGTCACGGCTAATTATAGAAACTCACGGCTGGGAGTCATTCACTCCACCAGCGATCAAATCCAACAATACCACTAATAGGAAGCTTAAACAAAGGTTAATACTAACATCTTAACAAAAATTCAAAGTTCTACCTCAACGACGCAACACACGGTCGAAGACAGCAACTTCGCGATCTCGCTCTAGCCAACGACAGCCTCCAAGAATGGTATAGAAAGAAAGAACTTCTCAAGGGGAGTCCAAAGCTACCTCAAACGTGCTAAACGGCTGTCGAAAACGACGGGAATTGCCGGAGAAAAGCTACGGTGAACATTACTAGGGTTCGAAGAACAAAGGTCGACAACCAAGATAATATTTTGCTAAGTATGGGATCTGGTGCTTGAAATCGAAGACCAAGTCTTCCTTAAATAAATCTCGCAAAAGCTGGTTAGAAACATCCACCGACAAACCAGCAGGTACACTACAACCAGCAGATGCAAAGAACCAACTGTTGAATTCTCAAAAAACGCTAATCAAAACGATGTCGCAGCGACTTAACAAAACGACGTCGCACCGCTTACGTCATCATATCTGCCATCAGCTGGTCACCTAAAACCATCGGCTGGTTTCTCTCGTGTGAAATCCTTCCAAAAGCTGGTACCAGTCGCGACATCTAAAACGCAGCGTTGCAACTAATTAAAACGGTGTCGCATAGCTTACGTAATACTTTCTGCCAACAGCTGGTTATCCAGACGCAAGCTACAGTAACCACCACCAGTCGCAAGCTACAGTGACGTTGACTAACGTTGACGTCTGCTGATCAAAATCAAACAGATATGCTTACGTCACTAGCTCCTCTAAACAGTGTCGTATAGCGCTCAACACAAAAACACGCTAGTTCCCCACGACTGGTTCCTACGTTATCTGCTGGTAGACTTCTCAACAGTAGATATCTGCTCGCTACCTGAAACGGCGTCGCTTCTACTAATCTAAACGACGTCGTTACAAACCAATCCAATCACTGTTGATAGAAACCAATACAAAGAACAATACGCGCTAACTCAATAGCAAAGCTTACTTCAGCAATTGCTATGTCAACGCACAACAACAGAAAACATGACGTCACCATGTCTGCTGACAGATATCTCCCCATACTTCACAAATACGACAACTTCCAGAATTGTTCTAAGTGAGGAATTTGACCCGAAACTACTACTTAAACATTCAACCAGAGATCTTAAACCACCAAGAATATCTAAACACCGATTAATTCCAACAAATTAATCTTAAACACAAATCCAGGTCTCACATTTCTCCCCCACTTAAAAGGATTTCGTCCCCGAAATCAAACAACAATCTGGAAAAACAACTAAACAGCAAGATACACAATAGAACTCTGCCTAACTCAAGCCAAGAGTTCAAGATAACTGAGAAAACATTCAACAACAACTAGGAAAGAAATACAATCAGAACTAACAGCTACTGGAAGTATAGCTTAACAGCTACTAAAATAGATGATGCCACTCGCGCTGCATCTTTTCTCCAGCTCCCAAGTAGCTTCTTCCCTACCATGTTTGCTCCACTTCACCATTACTAACGGAATGGTCTTATTCCTCAACTGTTTCTCTTTCCGGCCAAGGATCTGTAAGGGATATTCTTGATAACTCAACGACTGATCTAGCTCAACCTCGTCAGTTCCAAGCACATGAGACGGATCTGGCTCATACTTCCTCAACATGGAAACATGAAAGACGTCATGTAGAGAAGACAACTCTGGCGGAAACAACAGCCGATACGCTAAAGGGCAAATCCTCTCAACAATCTCATACGGTCCGACGTAACGAGGGGCTAAATTTCCCTTGTGTCCAAAGCGCATGGCACTGCGAAACGGAGAAACTTTGAGAAATACGCGATCACCAACCTGAAACTCTAGAGGTCGACGCCTCTTATTAACATAACTGGCTTGGCGATCTTGGGCAGCTTTCATCCGCTGTCGAATTAGATCAACATGATCTTTCATTTGCTGCACAAAGTCAGGGGCAGATAGCTTCTTCTCCCCTACTTCTTCCCAACATACCGGTGATCTGCACTTTCTACCATACAAAGCCTCAAAAGGCACCATGCCAATCGTCACCTGATAGCTGTTATTGTACGAAAATTCCACCAAGGACAACACGTCTTGCCAGCTACCTCCGAAATCCAACACAACAGCTCGCAACATATCCTCCAACGTCTGGATAGTTCTCTCAGATTGGCCATCTGTTTGGGGATGATATGCGGTGCTCATAGCCAATCTGGTACCCAAAGCTGTTTGCAAACTCTTCCAAAACCTGGAAGTAAACCTCGGATCTCGGTCGAAAACGATCGAACAGGCACACCGTGCAGTCTAACCACAAAATCGACGTACAGCTTCGCCATTTTCTTCAACGAGAAGGTCATCCCATAGGGAATGAAATGTGCAGACTTCGACAAACGGTCGATAACCACCCAAATAGCATCGCATCCTCTGCTGGAACGAGGCAGATGCTTCACAAAATCCATAGCAATGTGCTCCCAATTCCATTGGGGCACTTCCAAACTCTGTAACAAACCACCCGGTCTCATCCTTTCGGCCTTTATCATCTGACAATTCAAACAACGAGCGACAAAACCAGCAACATCGCTCTTCAGGCCAGCCCACCAAAAGTGCGGCTTCAATGCATGGTACATCTTCCGTGCACCAGGATGAATACTATGTCTGCTACAGTGCACTTCTCGAAGGATCTCCTCCTTCAAATCAATGAGGTTAGGCACAACCAACCTGCCACGGAACCTCAAACAACCATCGGACGAGACAGAATAATCCTCAAGTTCGACAGCCCTGACCTTTAGCTTCAACTCGTGGATGGAAGGATCAGTCCTTTGAGCTGCTCGAATAGTCGAAACAATCTGTGGCTCCACTTGAAACGAAGAAACCACAACACAATCCTCAATCGGGTAAAATCTCCAACCCGTAGTGTTAAGATGCTCCTGATCCTTAGAGATGTACAACGACGCAAGCTTCTCACTAGCCTTCCTGCTCAAAGCATCAGCCACTACGTTCGACTTCCCAGGCTGGTATTTAATCTCACAGTCAAAGTCCTTTAGCAGCTCCATCCACCGACGCTGTCTCATATTCAAGTCAGGCTGCGAAAACAAATACTGCAAACTTTTGTGGTCGGAGTACACCACAAACTGCTCGCCATACAGGTAGTGACGCCAGATCTTCAATGCAAATACCACCGCTGCTAACTCCAAATCATGGACTGGATAACGAGTCTCATGCGGTTTCAACTGCCGCGAGGCATACGCAATGACTCGACCATTCTGCATCAAAACACAGCCCAATCCATTGAGCGAAGCGTCAGAACAAACAACGAATCCACCTGAACCAGACGGCAGAGCCAACACAGGCGCAATAGTCAATTTCTCCTTAAGCAGTTGAAAAGCATTCTCACACTGCTCAGTCCAAACAAAACGCTTGTCCTTCTGGGTCAATTGAGTCATCGGCTTTGCTATACTAGAGAATCCCTCGATGAAACAATGATAATAGCCAGCCAGACCCAAGAAACTGTGAATCTCAAACACATTTCTGGGACGCTCCCAGTTCAGAACAGCATCAACCTTACTGGGATCCAAAGAAATCCCCTCGGTTGAAATGACATGACCCAGAAATACAACGCGATCTAGCCAAAATTCGCACTTAGAGAATTTAGCATACAACTGCTGTTCTCTCAATCTCTGAAGAACTATTCCCAAGTGCTCTTTGTGCTCCCTCGGAGTCTTGGAATAAACCAAGATGTCGTCAATAAAAACAATCACAAACTGGTCTATGAACTCTCTAAAAACCTGGTTCATCAGATCCATAAAGACTGCAGACGCGTTGGTCAACCCAAACGGCATCACCAAAAACTCAAAGTGTCCGTACCTCGTACGAAACGCAGTCTTCGCGACATCTTGATCCCTCACTCTGAGCTGATGGTACCCGGAACGAAGATCAATCTTCGAGTACACCGCAGAACCTTGCAACTAATCGAACAGATCATCGATTCTCGATAACGGGTACTTGTTCTTGACAGTAGCTTTGTTTAGCTGGCGAAAATCAATGCACATCCGCATTGAGCCATCCTTCTTCTTCACAAACAATATGGGTGCTCCCCACGGCAACATACTAGGTCGGATGAAACCTTTCTCCAGAAAATCGTCCAACTGCACCTTGAGTTCTCTCAACTCCGCAGGCGCCAGACGATAAGGAGCACGAGAAATCGGAGCTGTGCCAGGCACCAGCTCTATGCTGAAGTCAATCTCCCGCCTCGGAGGAAAACCAGGAATCTCCTCCGGAAACACATCGTGAAAGTGTCGCACCACGGGAACGTCACTGAGCTGAACACGGGAAGAAGAAAACGCATCCAAAGCGTAATCAGGAAACCAGCATTCCCCAAAGACAACAAGCTAAACATCTCCATCGCTGAAACCAACGTGATCTTCGATCGAGAATCCTACCGTAGAAGTCCCACTTCTCGCCATACGAAGGCCTAAAACGAACGATACCATGGAAACAGTCCACAGAGGCCCTATAGTTGGACAACACATCCATCCCAACTACGCAATCGAAGTCCCACAACATCAAACGGATCAAACTCACCACCAACACATGCTCACCAAACCGCAACACGCCATCTAGCAAAACCTCCTGGGAGAACAAGCTCACACCGCCAGGGGTAGAAACGGAGACGGCATCGCGCGAAGGAATACATCTCCATCGCTGAAACCAACGTGATCTTCGATCGAGAATCCTACCGTAGAAGTCCCACTTCTCGCCATACGAAGGCCTAAAACGAACGATACCATGGAAACAGTCCACAGAGGCCCTATAGTTGGACAACACATCCATCCCAACTACGCAATCGAAGTCCCACAACATCAAACGGATCAAACTCACCACCAACACATGCTCACCAAACCGCAACACGCCATCTAGCAAAACCTCCTGGGAGAACAAGCTCACACCGCCAGGGGTAGAAACGGAAACGGCATCGCGCGAAGGAATGGTACACAGACCATGTTCAACAACAAAAGAATCAGAAATAAATGAATGTGATGCACCGGTGTCAAACAACACACGCGCAGGAAAGTCAAAAACAAGGCAAGTACCTGCGATCACCCGACTTGGTGTCTCCTACGCCTGCTCCCTAGTGATGGCGTTGACCTGAGCATGCTGGGGTCCAGAGAAGAAAGGTTGAGACGACTGCCCAAAACTCGAAGGACCAGGCTGCTGAAACGGCCTGAACGGAGCCTCACCCAACTGGGGTTGCTGGAACTGTGGGGAACGACCCCTAAACTGACCTCCACGACCCTGAGGCTGGGCCGCGGTCTGCTGTGATCCAGCTGACGGACACACTCTCGCAAAATGCCCGTACTGACCACAAAGGTTGCAGGAACCCTGCACACCTACACACTGAATGGAAGGATTCTTTCCACCGCAAAAGCCACAAAACTCAGTCCAAGATCCACTGCTACTCGAACTTCCTGAACCAGAAGAGCCAGAACCCGACTTCTTCTTGAACTGCTGACCTCGGGGTCGAAACCTCTGACGGCCAGACTGCTGAGCCACCTGTGGCTGCTGCTGGGGCTGATAGGCTGCCTGGGAGGACTGTGAAGACTGCGCTCCCTGAATAGCAGGACGACCACCCGGCGCTGCCTGCTGCCTACGATCACGACGACTACACAAACCTTCCTCAATGTCGATGGCACTGTCCACAGCCTCAGCATAAGTCTTGGGGTTACTAGTCAAAACCATCTGATACAACTCTTCATTCAAGCCCTCAAGAAATCGAGTCCGCTTGGCCCTCTCCCGGCCAGAAACATGGGGAACGTATGCCAACAGAGAAGAAAACTTCCTAGCATACTCCCTAACAGTCATGGAACCTTGCTCCAGATGATCGAACTCCCGCTCCCGGGCGTTCACATAAGACTCGGGCACATACTCCTGTCGGAAGGTATCGCAAAAACTGTTCCAAGAGATCCCAACACCGGTCTCTAACAAGGTACTCAAAGCGCCCCGCCACCATCGCTCTGCAGCCTTCCTAAGCAAGAGGGTCCCTAAACTCAGCCGAAGATCATCATCATACTGCACCCGATCAAAAAGACCAATAATATTCCGGAGCCACGAGTCTGCATCTTCACTGGACTCGTCACCATTAAAGACTGGAGGGTTCATCCTCTGAAACCGTGCTATCACGACATCCATCCGCTCCACCGGGGGAGGCAAGTCACCAACTTCCTCCTCCTCATCATTAACACGAGTATGACTGCGAGCACTACGCCTAACCTCATTATGTCCTGCCGATTCCTCAAACTGCCCCCTACCTCTACCACGACGTCTAGGCGGCATCTACGAAAGCACTCAACAGGATCAAGACAAAACAGAACAGATACAGCATAGATATCATATAACACAGAAATAAGCAACACGTAGTCACATAGTCAAGCACATGCAACACACAACACTGTGCCTAGACTCGAGTGTGATCAAAGAAATTGAGCTTATCCCAGCTTAAGCTCTGATACCAAAAATGTCAGGCCTCCTGCTCAAATTAGATATAAAACATACAAACACATGCGGAAGCTATTAAAAAACGGGTAAAATTTTCGCTTTTGGCCTGACGGTTTAAAACAATATAATTTAAAATACCGCAATACTCAAAATATATATATCCCAGTTATAAACAACCAACAGTAGCATAACAACAACAACAATAACATGTATCAGACTCCAATAACAATATATAATAACGAAGCACAGGGCATCCACCTGGCTAACTATACTGATACATATAAATATGCTATACGCAACTGGGATACTCTAACCACCTCCTGGGGCACCCCCAGCTGGGTTAAAACCACGACCAGCTGTAAAACCTGGATTCCCTGAAAGCAACACAAACAAGGAAAACAACCAAGACCCAGAGGGACATGGGGTCAAACCCCAGTACGGAAAGCAACTGAAATAGCAAAAAGAATGCATAAGATAAAATTCAGATGCTATGCATGAGACACCGGATAACAGCTGAAGGCTACAATCAACAAGGGAGCCAAGGAACTCAAACATAGCTCCACGATTTCAGCAACGAATCAGTGGCCACGGGGTGAGTTCAAAGTGTGGTAATGAGCCACTCACCTTGACACTCCATCCAAATACCAGATGCATCAAACAACTCAACCTGCCGTTGCCTCGCCCATGAACTGTGGTAGTTAGCCACTCGGCGCATGGTGGCTAACAAATCCCAGCAGGGAGATGAGAGTGCGGTATTGCCGCTCGCCCTCGCATCCTGGTAAGAAACAACAGCAATACAACGGAATACGAAGCAATGGCTGCAACAGAATATGAATGCAATATGGAAAATGCGTGTATGCATAAACATAGCAGCTAAACACACAACAGCCATCACATATGCACACAGCAACATCCACGGCAATGCACAACAGCCATCTAGCATTCAATCTCACGCCAATTCCCAGCTACATCAAGCTCAAATCCGTACCTTAAACTTCTGTGCAACAATTACCACAAAACAGGCCCGAGAGATCTGTATTGCAACCTGCTAAATACACACAACAGATCTCAGGCTCAACACAGAAGGTCACGGCCAATTATAGAAAATCACGGCTGGGAGTCATTCACTCCACCAGCGATCAAATCCAACAATACCACTAACATGAAGCTTAAACAAAGGCTACTAAGATCTTAACAACAATTCGAAGTTCTACCTCAACGACGCAACACACGGCCGAAGACAGCAACTTCACGATCTCGCTCTAGCCAACGACAGCCTCCAAGAAAGGTATAGAAAGGAAGAACTTCTCAAGAGGAGTCCAACGCTACCTCAAACGTGCTAAACGACGGCCGAAAACGACGGGAATTGCCGGAGAAAAGCTACGGTGAACAGTACTAGGGTTCGAAGAACAAAGGTCGACAACCAAGATAATATTTCGCTAAGTATGGGATCTGGTGCTTGAAATCGAAGACCAAGTATTCCTTAAATACATCTCGTAAAAGCTGGTTAGAAACATCCACCGACAAACCATCAGGTACACTACAACCAGCAGATGCAAAGAACCAACTGTTGAATTCTCAAACAACGCTAATCAAAACGATGTCGCAGCGACTTAACAAAATGACGTCGCACCGCTTACGTCATCATATCTGCCATCAGCTGGTCGCCTAAAACCATCGGCTGGTTTCTCTCGCGTGAAATCCTTCCAAAAGCTGGTACCAGTCGCGACATCTAAAACGCAACGTTGCAACTAATTAAAACTGCGTCGCATAGCTTACGTAATACTTTCTGCCAACAACTGGTTATCCAGACGCAAGCTACAGTAACCACCACCAGTCGCAAGCTACAGTGACGTTGACTAACGTTGACGTCTGCTGATCAAAATCAAACAGATATGCTTACGTCACTAGATCCTCAAAACGGTGTCGTATAGCGCTCAACACAAAAACACTCTAGTTCCCCACAACTGGTTCCTACGTTATCTGTTGGCAGACTTCTCAACAGTAGATATCTGCTCGCTACCTGAAACGGCGTCGCTTCTACTAATCTAAATGACGTCGTTACAAACCAATCCAATCGTTGTCGATAGAAACCAATACAAAGAACAATACGCGCTAACTCAACAGCAAAGCTTACGTCAGCAATTGCTATGTCAACGCACAACAACAGAAAACATGACGTCACCATGTCTGCTGACAGATATCTCCCCATACTTCACAAATACGACAACTTCCAGAATTGTTCTAAGTGAGGATTTTGACCCGAAACTACTACTTAAACATTCAACCAGAGATCTTAAACCACCAAGAATCTCTAAACATCGATTAATTCCAATAAATTAATCTTAAACACAAATCCAGGTCTCACACGTACTGTATGCTAACTTTAACCAACTGATTCTTCCAGGCATTACCAGTGATACATAGGGGATCATGGAGCGATGTTGCTAGATGTTTTACCATGGTCTGATGGTGATGGTCCGAAAATAGGATCAGCAGTCGCGCTTGTTAAAAGACTTTAGAAAGTTTTGCGCGCTGCTACAACACTTGAGGTGCAATACCTCTTGTTCTTGAACACATAAAAGCAACACGAGAAGAGCACCGGAGACAGATCTGGTATGATTTAAAAATCATGCGGAAAATACCAGAACTGAATCCTATATTTTAAAACAACTCAAACAGATTTATGTACACCATAAATCTGTTCAAGACTTTGCAAGTGCTTGTGTGCTAACTGTATGCGATGCTAAGATGCTAAAGTAAATATGAGTGCTGAATGAATAAAGGAGATGGACCGATACACAGCAATTTGTTTCTGGAAGTTCGGACCTCAATGTCCTACATCTCCCCTTCTTCCACCTCGGAAGGCTCCACTAGAAGATTTGATCTTACAACTCGTGTACAGACCCAATCCCACAACTAGCAGCTGTGAGAACTCCTAGACTCCACAAATGCACACCAGCCACAACTGTGTGACTAACTACATACACATGAGTTTAACGTCATCGTGCTTGGACGGGACTGTTTGAAACGTTTTGATATTCATTCACCAAAGGATGTGAATGAATCTCTGTGTGTGAGATTGTTACAATGAAGCTCTCAACTCTCTGTTTCTCACACACTAGGGAAATGCCCTACACAAGCTAATTAAAACTCAGCAATCGACTCTCGTGAAAGCTCCTCTCTAATGGCGTGCTTCGTCTTTCTTTTCATTTTCCCTCTGTTGGTGCACTGTGTAATCAATGTATTTCTGCAACAGCGCTGTAGTCGCACCAACATCGTCAACTTCTTCAATGGCGTTGCCTTCGCATATATAGCCTCTGTTTGAAATATGGCCGTTAGATAGATTCCAAAACTGTTCAGCGCTTGTCAAGGCAAATTGTCGTCTTTCCATTTC
>KV001411.1:0-15092 GCA_001598015.1 Dorcoceras hygrometricum | reverse complement strand
AGGTAGTGGTTCTGGCGGCAGATTTTGTAGTCAGTGCGGAGGGAGACATGAGGCTTCGCAGTGTCGTGGAGTTAGAGGACTTTTCCATCTTTGTGGTCAGCCGGGACATTTCTCTAGAGCGTGTCCTTCGATTGGAGGGCGGTCTACTGGTCAGTCGCAGCAAGGTTCCGCTAGTGGTTCTTCACAGCGACAGCAGCCTTTTGCGTAGTCCCAGCGATCCGGATTTCAGCCTCGTGAGCTGTCTCGATTTGGAGGACCTTCCCGACCCCCGTTTCAGATTCCCCAGCAGGCGCAGGCGAATGCCTTGACGATGGATCAGGCCAAGGAGACGTCGGGCATGGTGATTAGAGGTACATGCTCTATTTATGATTATCCTGCGAGAGTCTTGTTTGACACTGGTGCATCACACTCTTTTATATCTGAGATATTTGTGTTTGAGCGTGGGTTGAGTTCTTCCCCACTGTGTGATGTTGTTTCCGTGTCTACTCCTGCTGGTGTGAATCTGTGGTCTCGAGAGGTAGTGGTAGATTGCCTGATTAGGTTTGATGAGCATGTTTTGGTCTTTGGGTTTCTCCTGGGCTGGAGTCTTTTGTTTTTGATCTAAAGAAAATTTGGGCTTTTGACCTGTGGACAGGAAGTGGCGAACCACTTGATCATTACAGAGGTGGGTTGATAACGGCCCCACCATTTGATTTTATGGATTCGAACTAATGAAAAAGGTACAGGATCAGGGTAAAGTTTTTGAAAATCAAAATCCCAAGCAAAAATCCATGGGACCTTGAATTCAGAATGAAATTTTAATGGTTTTTGAAAATTTGGGAGGCACGAGGATTCAGAATAGACTTCGAGGCCTTTTTTGACGTCTCGGGGCAAAATTGAAGAGTCTGATCCCATGAGTTTCCACCACTCATAGAACCATACCGGGAAATCACAACCAGAGTGGAAGGTAAAAAACCACGAATGAGAGAAAGGTCTGAAATAAAAGGTTTTGAACCAAGCATGTTTATAATCGGTATAATTGAAAGAAGGAGGTTCAAAATGAACAGAGAAGTCACGTAGTTTGAAAGTGTTTATAGGCTGGGAATGAGATTCATCCCAATGGGACGAAGTGATCACTTGTTTGATGATACATTTGGAGTAAATGATTGTACCTTTGGGATCCTTATGGTGGACAATTTCAACAGAATTAGTGTCCACAAGAATAAGTTCATAGAATTTTTGACGTTTTACTGGGTCAGTAGACTCCCAATATTGAGTAGGGGGAAATCTTTTGCGCAAGTAGTCTTGCTTCTTGATATTTTGAGGAAAATCTGTATAAGGGGAAAACCCAAGGTTTTCGGGCCAGGGTTTTGAAACATATTTGTAATCATCATTATCAATAGGTGTTGGAGAAGAAGTTTGAATTTTTTTGTTTGGAAGAGGAGGCTAAAACAGATATGTAAGGTAATTCTGGTAAATTTTGGAGAGGGTTATATTTATTGAAATTTGAAGTAAGAGGAGGGAAAGGGCCGGAAGGCCTTTGAGAGGGTGTTTTGGTAGGAGTGGTTGGTTGAGATAATTGAACCAACTCTTTTGAAGTAATTTTTGGGAGTTCATAGTCTTTGGAAGTTTGAATTTTCGGATTTGACGGGTCCATCTGCAATAAAATGTTTTTGTCCTTGTAAAAATTCTCTGGTTAGGAAGTCAGGAAGAGAATTGTCATCTCATTTGATAAATTCGATTTCAAAATCAAATACAGAAAGTATTGCTTGCCAGCGAGCAAAAATTTTTTTGGAAACGAGATTTTGAACATCTTTTAAAATGACTTCCTTTGCAGATTTGCAATCAACTCGTAAAAGAAAGGTTTTATTTAAAAAGATCATCTTGAAATTTTTAAATACAAAGAACAATAGATAAAATTTCTTTTTTGATTGTTGAATAATTTTTTTGAGGGCCGAGCCAGAGAACTGAATGAAATCTAACTAATTGTTCGCGGGATTCTAATCTCTGTTTGAGAATACCTCCATATCCTATGTTAGAGGCATCGGTTTCAACTATCATGAACGCTATGGGGTTAGCTATGCCTAAACATGGTAGGGTTTGTACTTTAGACTTAATATTATTGACTATACTTGTGTGGATTTCAGTCCATGTGGGGGAGTCTTTTGAAGACGGTTGTATAAAGGCTGACATATTTGACGTAAATTAGGAAAAAATTCTGCTATGTAATTAAGGCATCCTAAAAATCTTTGAAGTTGATTTTTATCCTTAATGTGATCAGGGAATTTTTCAGCAAATTGAATAACTCTTTGGATTGGTTTAATAAGTCCTTTTGTTATATCATGACCTACGAACCGGATTGAAGTTTGGAATAATTTCATTTTCTTTTGAGAGAGCACGAGACTATGAGAATATCATCTATGTAAACAATACTGAAAGAGCTATAAGGGTTGAAAATGTCATTCATAATTCTTTGAAATTCAGAAGGAGCATTTTTTAGACCAAAAGGCATTACGTTCCATTCGTAATGGCCAAAAGGAACTGTGAAAGCGGTTTTGTAACGATCTGCTTCAGCAATTTGTATTTGCCAAAAACCAGATTTGAGATCAAATTTGGAGAATATTTTGGCGGAATGTAATCTATTGATTAAATCTCTTTTATTTGGGATTGGATATCGAATCCATTGAAGAACCTTGTTCAAAGGTTTGTAATTGATGACCAGTTGTGGAACTCCCGTTCTAGTTCTGCTTGTTTTACTACGTAAAAGGCAGAACAGCTCCAAGGTGATTTTGAAGGTCTTATTAGGTTTTTAGATAAGAGATCTTGAATTTCTTTTTGGCAGTGATGTAGAAATTCTTGATTCATTTGTATTGGTCGAGCTTTTGTGGGGATGTGACGTTCATTGAAATCTTTTTCATAAGGAAGAGTTACTATATGACTTTTTCTTTCCCAGAAGGTATTTGGAAGTTCGCTGCATATTTGATTTGTTATAAAATGGTCTAATTCTGTGATTTTCTTTTTAATTTGAGGATCAAGTAACTGTTCTTCAATTTTAATGTAAGAAAGTTCTTCTTTCAGAGAATTAATATGTTGTTTTTTGTGGTGTATGATATTTATTTGTTTAAATATTGAAGAATTTTGTAATAATAATATTTCTTTTTGTTTGACAGGAGTTATGAAAGGAAATAAGATATGTCGACCATGGATTCTGGTAAACACACCTTTATCATTTTCTTGGAAAGGATATATTTGTGTAAGGAAGGGAGTGCCAAGAATCATATCTTGTGATATGTCACGGACAAGTGTGAAGACATTTTTGAAGCAGTAACCATTATACAGATGTGAGCATTTGATAATTTATATCTTATGTAGAGGGGCTTTGAATTAGCAGTATACAGTTTTTCTGTTGTTTTTTCATAGTATTTTGAGGGTATCACGCATTCGCGTAAAACATTATGATCTGCCCCAGAGTCAACAAGGGCAATAAGAGTGATTTTGAAATCATTTATTACTAAATCAATATTGACATACCATTTTTGGAATTCAATTTTCTGTATAGAGTTGATAAAAGTACTGGTTGAAGCTTGATTTAGGGGATTTATATTAATTTCATCAATATTTTCTGTTATACTTTGTTGTGAATAAATAAGTAATAATTTTGTTTCTAATTCTAAATCTTTTTCTCTCAAGGAAAAAAGATTTTTTTGAAGCTGATTAACTTGTTTTTTAAGCATGTTGATTTCTGTTTGCAAATCTTTTGTAGTAATTTGTTTCAGAATACTCTGTTGAGGATACTTATCGAACAGAGTGCTTAAACTAAAATGTTCTTTGACAGGGTCTCGTTTTGAACTTGATTCTTCTATTATTAAGTCTTTTAGCTTATTAAGATATTGTTTTTGAATTTCTTGATCTGGAATTTGTTGAACTAAATCTAATATAGCTTCTCTTTTATCTTTTGAAATTACACATAAATGGCAGATACCTTTTGAAGGTTGTTCATTTTCAGATTCGGTTTCATCTTTTGTGGAAGTACTAGTATCACTGGGAATATCATCAATTAATTCATTAATTTTATGTTTATTATATTTTTTATGAGATTTTTTCGGTTTTTTAGTACAATTATTTGAAGTATGTCCTGGTTGGTTACAATTCCAACATTTTAATGTATTTGTTTTTGTATTAGATCTTTTATGTTTGCGGAATATTTGGTTAGTAAATTCAAATACAGATCTGACCGTACAACAACTCGTAAAGAGTTGGGCAGTTTCTGTTCCATGTTCGGTTTAATGAATATTGATCCTCCTTCTATCCGAAGAAAAAAGAAACAAAAAACTTTTCGATCATATGATAGAACATCAAAATTTCCTAATCAAAGATTCCGCAAACATAAAAGATCTAATACAAAGTCAAATACATTAAAATGTTGGAATTGTAACCAACCAGGACATACGTCAAATAATTGTACCAAAAAACCAAAGAAACCTCATAAGAAATATAACAAACAAAAGATAAATGAATTAATTGATGATATTCCTAGTGACATTAGTACTTCCACAAAAGATGAAACCGAATCCGATAATGAACAACCTTCAAAAGGTATCTGCCATTTATGCGTCATTTCAAAAGATAAAAGAGAAGCAATACTTGATTTAGTTCAACAAATTCCAGATCAAGAAATTCAAAAACAATATCAGGCCCTTCATCCCCTCAAAATTACTCTCCCCCAACATCTCCTTCAATCTCCAGTATGGTCATGATGATCACATCTGGGAAAGAATTCAACCCAGATTTTGAATATTTAAATGAAGAACTTCACGATATATTTCATAACGAGAAACGCAAATGGTACGATAAATTAGATAAAAATATTAAGGAAAATATTCATAAAGAATGGGTTCAAAAAATGAAAATAATAAAATCAAATATCCCTTTTTATACATTTCTAACAATATTTCTATCTGCCGAAGGGTTTAATGATTTCCAAAATAAATCTGTCCTTCAATTAAATACAACCATTCATAAAAAATGGACTCTTAGTAACAATGAAACTATTACTGCTATTCATCCACCCCTCCAATCATTACAATTGCATACTATCAAAGGTGATGTCATAGCTGATCCTTTTAAAAGAGGACGCCATGATAAAGAGCCTATCAATATAGAAGACATTAATAAGATTTTCCAACAAAACAATTATTCTAATCAAATCCTTAAAACTATAGCTACTCAGGTAGACCATATCTCAAATAATCTACCCCAATCGAAACCATCAATATTCAATGATACGACAGCAAAACCTTTTTTTCAAACAAAACCTCTTCCTATTGAAAAAGATAAACAAATAAGTTTCAATACTCATACTGATTTCCTATTAAATAAAATCTCTACAAACTTATCAGAAATTGGTACATCGGGAAGCAAAATTAATTGTGTAGAAACCAATAATGTACAGAATAACCAAACTGATTCCTCCAATACTTCTGAATTCAACTCAGAATCAGAAGATGAAGTTAATATTCTTGAAAATCCCTTTTCTGATGAAGAAGATCAAATTAATAAAATATATAGTAGACGAAGAAGATTCAACAATAACTATAATAATACCACTCGTAATTACTATCGACGGCCTACGCCTGTTGATATTGGTTACTAAGAAATAAACCAATTCAAAAGCACAAAATACGATGGCCAATCCATAGTCGAATGGAACATCGATGGCAAATCCGAGTACGAAATCCCCAATACCTTACAAGAAATGGGTATGGCTAGAGCAGCCTATAAAATCAAAGGTCAAGATGAAGAAACAGCAACACTCTTGATTATTCAAGGATTCACAGGCCAACTAAGAAATTGGTGGGATAAAGCCTTATCCCTAGACGCAAAACTAAATATCCTAAATCATACAATTCAAAATGAGGATAACAACGGTATTATTACTGAACAAAATAATTCATGCGAAATTTTAATAGTTACTATATCCATGTATTTTATAGGAAATCCAAACGAAGAATTTAATTCCTCAAAAATCATACTAACAAATCTTAAATGTCCATATTTATCTGACTATCGTTGGTATAAAGATGTTTTCCTAACTCAAGTTCTTCGCCGAGAAGACTCTAATATGTCTTTTTGGAAAGAACGTTTCATAATGGGTTTACCTCGGCTTTTCGGGGAAAGAATAATTCATAAATTAAAAACTGCCGTAGGAAGTGAAGACATTCCTTTCGAAGACATGACTTTTGGCCAATTGTTTGCCTTCATTAAAAAAGAAGGTTTATCATTATGTTCTGAACTTAAACTTCTGGCCAAAGGAAATAAAAATAGGTAAAACTTTTTTTTTTTGTGAATCTTCTTGAATAGATAATGTTTCTTCATGAGTTTTTACGGAAAAAGGCAGTTTTGAAATCTGTAAATCCTATTTTGTATATGTTTTCTATTTGTTCTTCTGGTATAGTCCAATTTGAGTAATCTATGGGCATATGAGTTTCTGTACTTTGAACTATGTTCTGGGATCTAGAGGATTAAAATGTTGGAATTGTAACCAACCAGGACATACGTCAAATAATTGTACTATAAAACCAAAGAAATCTCATAAGAAATATAACAAACAAAAGATAAATGAATTAATTGATGATATTCCTAGTGACACTAGTACTTCCACAAAAGATGAAACCGAATCTGAAAATGAACAACCTTCAAAAGGTATCTGCCATTTATGTGTAATTTCAAAAGATAAAAGAGAAGCTATATTAGATTTAGTTCAACAAATTCCAGATCAAGAGATTCAAAAACAATATCTTAATAAGCTAAAAGACTTAATAATAGAAGAATCAAGTTCAAAACGAGACCCTGTCAAAGAACATTTCAGTTTAAGCACTCTGTTCGATAAGTATCCTCAACAGAGTATTCTGAAACAAATTACTACAAAAGATTTAAAAACAGAAATCAATATGCTTAAAAAACAAGTTAATCAGCTTCAAAAAGATCTTTTTTCCTTGAGAGAAAAAGATTTAGAATTAGAAACAAAATTATTACTTATTTATTCACAACAAAGTATACCAGAAAATATTGATGAAATTAATATAAATCCCCTAAATCAAGCTTCAACCAGTAATTTTATCAACTCTATACAGAAAATTGAATTATAAAAATGGTATGTCAATATTGATTTAGTAATAAATGATTTCAAAATCACTCTTATTGCCCTTGTTGACTCTGGGGCAGATCATAATGTTTTACGCGAAGGCGTGATACCCTCAAAATAATATGAAAAAACAACAGAAAAACTGTATACTGCTAATTCAAAGCCCCTCGACATAAGATATAAATTATCAAATGCTCACATCTGTAATAATGGTTACTGCTTCAAAAATGTCTTCACACTTGTCCGTGACATATCACAAGATATGATTCTTGGCACTCCCTTCCTTACACAAATATATCCTTTCCAAGAAAATGATAAAGGTTTATTTACCAGAATCCATGGTCGACATATCTTATTTCCTTTCATAACTCCTGTCAAACAAAAAGAAATATTATTATTACAAAATTCTTCAATATTTAAACAAATAAATATCATACACCACAAAAAACAACATATTAATTCTCTCAAAGAAGAACTTTCTTACATTAAAATTGAAGAACAGTTACTTGATCCTCAAATTAAAAAGAAAATCACAGAATTAGACCATTTTATAACAAATCAAATATGCAGCGAACTTTCAAATGCCTTCTGGGAAAGAAAAAGTCATATAGTAACTCTTCCTTATGAAAAAGATTTCAATGAACGTCACATCCCCACAAAAGCTCGACCAATACAAATGAATCAAGAATTTCTACATCACTGCCAAAAATAAATTCAAGATCTCTTATCTAAAAACCTAATAAGACCTTCAAAATCACCTTGGAGCTGTTCTGCCTTTTACGTAGTAAAACAAGCAGAACTAGAACGTGGTGTACCACGACTGGTCATCAATTACAAACCTCTGAACAAAGTCCTTCAATGGATTAGATATCCAATCCCAAATAAAAGAGATTTAATCAATAGATTACATTCCGCCAAAATATTCTCCAAATTTGATCTCAAATCTGGTTTCTGGCAAATAAAAATTGCTGAAGCAGATCGTTACAAAACAGCTTTCACAGTCTCCTTCTGAATTTCAAAGAATTATGAATGACATTTTCAATCCTTATAGCTCTTTCAGTATTGTTTACATAGATGATATTCTCATAGTCTCGTGCTCTCTCAAAAGAAAATGAAATTATTCCAAACTTCAATCCGGTTCTTAGGTCATGATATAACAAAAGGACTTATTAAACCAATCCAAAAAGTTATTCAATTTGCTGAAAAATTCCCTGATCACATTAAGGATAAAAATCAACTTCAAAGATTTTTAGGATGCCTTAATTACATAGCAGAGTTTTTTCCTAATTTACGTCAAATATGTTAGCCTTTATACAACCGTCTTCAAAAGACTCCCCCACCATGGACTGAAATCCATACAAGTACAGTCAAGAATATTAAGTCTAAAGTACAAACCCTACCATGTTTAGGCATACCTAACCCCATAGCTTTCATGATAGTTGAAACCGATGCCTCTGACATAGGATATGGAGGTATTCTCAAACAGAGATTAGAATCCCACGAACAATTAGTTAGATTTCATTCAGGTCTCTGGCTCGGCCCTCAAAAGAATTATTCAACAATCAAAAAAGAAATTTTATCTATTGTTCTTTGTATTTCAAAATTTCAAGATGATCTTTTTAATAAAACCTTTCTTTTACGAGTTGATTGCAAATCTGCAAAGGAAGTCATTTTAAAAGATGTTCAAAATCTCGTTTCCAAACAAATTTTTGCTCGCTGGCAAGCAATACTTTCTGTATTTGATTTTGAAATCGAATTTATCAAAGGAGATGACAATTCTCTTCCTGACTTCCTAACCAGAGAATTTTTACAAGACAAAAACATTTTATTGCAGATGGACCCGTCAAAGCCAAAAATTCAAACTGCCAAAGACTATGAACTCCCAAAAATTACTTCAAAAGAGTTGGTTCAATTATCTCAACCAACCACTCCTACCAAAACACCCTCTCAAAGGCCTTCCGGCCATTTCCCTCCTCTTACTTCAAATTTCAATAAATATAGCCCTCTCCAAAATTTACCAGAATTACCTTACAAATCTGTTTTAGCCTCCTCTTCCAAACAAATTCAAACTTCTTCTCCAACACCTATTGATAATGATGATTACAAATATGTTTCAAAACCCTGGCCCAAAAACCTTGGGTTTTCCCCTTATACAGATTTTCCTCAAAATGTCAAGAAGCAAGACTACTTGCGCAAAAGATTTCTCCCTACTCAATACTGGGAGTCTACAGACCCAGTAAAACGTCAAAAATTCTATGAACTTATTCTTGTGGACACTAATTCTGTTGAAATTGTCCACCATAAGGATCCCAAAGGTACAATCATTTACTCCAAATGTATCATCAAACAAGTGATCACTTCGTCCCATTGGGATGAATCTCATTCCCAGCCTATAAACACTTTCAAACTACGTGACTTCTCTGTTAATTTTGAACCTCCTTCTTTCAATTATACCGATTATAAACATGCTTGGTTCAAAACCTTTTATTTCAGACCTTTCTCTCATTCGTGGTTTTTTACCTTCCACTCTGGTTGTGATTCAAATTTCCCGGTATGGTTCTATGAGTGGTGGAAACTCATGGGATCAGACTCTTCAATTTTGCCCGAGACGTCAAAAAAGGCCTCGAAGTCTATTCTGAATCCTCGTGCCTCCCAAATTTTCAAAAACCATTAAAATTTCATGCTGAATTCAAGGTCCCATGGATTTTTGCTTGGGATTTTGATTTTCAAAAACTTTACCCTGATCCTGTACCTTTTTCATTAGTTCGAATCCATAAAATCAAATGGTGGGGCCGTTATCAAACCCACCTCTGTAATGAGCAAGTGGTTCGCCACTTCCTGTCCACAGGTCAAAAGCCCAAATTTTCTTCAGATAAAAAACAAAAGACTCCAGCCCAGGAGAAACCCAAAGATCAAACACCATCCAAAGAAGACTTCGACTCAGCTCAAAATTCTTTCTGGAAGCAATTCAAAGACGACCCAGAGTTTCAAAATCGCCTCTTCGAATTCATGTCTCAATGTTCCTCCAAATCTGCAAAGTCTGAAGAATCGGTTTCCTCCGACCCTTATCGAGGCCCCGCTTACCAGGACCCCGTTGATATTTAAATCAAGGGAAGTTTAAAAAAAAAAACCTATTTTTATTTCCTTTGGCCAGAAGTTTCCCGGTGAAACGCGTGCCAACAATGTCATAATTATTCAAATATTTCATGGCCTACAGCATCCACACAAATCTCACAAAAGTCGGGTGCACTCAATAGCAATGATCAAAAGACGTCAAAACCGCCAGCTCAAAAGTGATGTATGGTACAAGACAACTTGCAAAAGAAGTCAAAAGAAATTACTGTATCGTACAAGACACCTCAAAAGCCGTGTATCATGGAAGCCAGCTGTTGGATTCCATTGGAAGCTTTCAAAAGACTTTCATTATAAATAGAGAGTTGTTGTATTTCATAGGCAGAGCGAATTTAGTTCAGTTTCTAAATCTTGTATCTGCTTCCATCATCTGCTACAGCTTTCTGCGAATTTCAATTGTAAGATTTTAATATTCATAAAAGTTTTAAATTCAAGTTTCTATCTTCTGTTTTAAGTTTGATTTTATATGATCCTGTTATCGTTTTGGTATCAGAGCCATGAACTGTAATGAACTTAGAAACTCTTCATCCTAAAGTTATTAAGACTATCTTGGATAAACTCTCAACCTTGTGACTAGGTGGTTGGAATTATGTTGGTAAGCTGTGATTCCGTTGGTAAGCCTAATTTGGTGTTCCCCGTCTGCGTTCCCATATTACCACACTGATCCATAAGTGTTAAGATTAATCTGTTATAGTCAAGATGGCTTTAAGATTAAGAAATCTACTTTCATTAGGATCTACCTCTAGATCCCAGAACATAGTTCAAAGTACAGAAACTCATATGCCCATAGATTACTCAAATTGGACTATACCAGAAGAACAAATAGAAAACATATACAAAATAGGATTTACAGATTTCAAAACTGCCTTTTCCGTAAAAACTCATGAAGAAAAATTATTTATTCACTCTCTTAAATAACTCCACAATCCAAAAATATATTCAAAATAATTATAGATATTTACACTTTGGTTTAATCCAAATTGCTGTCAAACCTTTAGTCCATATCGGAGTAGATACTCCAATCTACTTAGCCCTCAGAGATAAAAGACTTAAGAGATATCAAACATCTCTACTGTCTATGATACAAACTAATATTTGTAACGGATCAATTTATTTTAATTGTTCACCAAACTTCTCAGTAGATCTTACAGATCCAATGATTCTAGATTGTTTAATTCTAGATGTTCATATCCAGGGAGATGAATTTCATCCCTGTAAGAACTTTGCAATAATTTACAGAGTCTATTTTAGACTAATGTCTTCTCAACTAAACCCCAAATACAACAGACTGCCTTCTTCAAAGGAAGAAACAGTTTTCTTCTTCTTGGCTTTTGATTTTATAGGCTGCTCTAGCCATACCCATTTCTTGTAAAGTATTAAGGATTTCGTACTCAGATGATATTCCATTCAACTATGGATTGACCGTCATATTTTGTGTTTTTGAATTGGTTTCTTTCTTCGTAACCAATATCAACAGGCGTAGTTCGTCGATAGTAATTACGAGTGGTATTATTATAGTTATTGTTGAATCTTCTTCGTCTATTATATATTTTATTAATTTGATCTTCTTCATCAGAAAAGGGATTTTCAAGAATATTAACTTCATCTTCTGATTCTGAGTTGAATTCAGAAGTATTGGAGGAATCAGTTTGGTTATTCTGTACATTATTGGTTTCTACACAATTAATTTTGCTTCCCGATGTACCAATTTCTGATAATTTTGTAGAGATTTTATTTAATAGGAAATCAGTATGAGTATTGAAACTTATTTGTTTATCTTTTTCAATAGGAAGAAGTTTTGATTGAAAAAAAGGTTTTGCTGTCGTATCATTGATTGGGGTAGATTATTTGAGATATGGTCTACCTGAGTAGCTATAGTTTTAAGGATCTGATTAGAATAATTGTTTTGTTGGAAAATCTTATTAATGTCTTCTATATTGATAGGCTCTTTTTCATGGCGTCCTCTTTTAAAAGGATCAGCTATGACATCACCTTTGATAGTATGCAATTGTAATGATTGGAGGGGTGGATGAATAGCAGTAATAGTTTCATTGTTACTAAGAGTCCATTTTTTATGAAGGGTTGTATTGACTTGAATGACAGATTTATTTTGGAAATCATTAAACCTTTCGGCAGATAGAAATATTGTTAGAAATGTATAAAAAGGGATATTTGATTTTATTATTTTCATTTTTTGAACCCATTCTTTATGAATATTTTCCTTAATATTTTTATCTAATTTATCGTACCATTTGCGTTTCTCGTTATATATCGTGAAGTTCTTCATTTAAATATTCAAAATCTGGGTTGAATTCTTTCCCAGATGTGATCATCATGACCATACTGGAGATTGAAGGAGATGTTGGAGGAGAGTAATTTTGAGGGGATGAAGGGCCTGATCTGGGCTTTGGAATAGGTGTAACAAAATCATATTTTGAAGTTGATTTTGAAAAGGTTGAAAATGAATGACGTGATTGAGGTTTTCGTAATACTGGAGTAGGAGTAGATTGTTTCGGAGAATTAAATTTAATTGTAATTTTGCCATCTTTGTCAGGCCCCGTGCTAATTACTAACAATTAACACATAAGAAATGCATAATCACGGAAGCTTAAAATCAGGGCTTAAAAATTTTTCGAAATAATATGGGCCTGAACCTCAAATCATACATTCAAAATAGCAATAATAAAGATACGATTTGATTCAATTCCAACACAACAAGTATATCAATCAAAACAAATCCCCAATACAAGATAACACGGGGCATCCCCCGGTTCAATACATATCATATATAGACTGGGACTCAAGGACGCGGGGATCGACCAGCTGAACTTCCACTCTGCCCAGCTTGGTTACCTAAAGCTCCTGCAAATGGGCACACAGACCCAGCAAGACAAAGCAGGAAACAAATACGAGGTCAAGCCTCAGTACGAAGAGCTATCAAAATCAGATAAACATGCAACATGCTATAAAATCAAATGCTAATGAAATGCATGAAAGGCTATCAAGGAATCGGTTCGCTAGACCAAGTCAAATCAAACTGGCAAACTCAAAATCAAAGCCTCTATACCACACACAGCCTGGATAAACTCTCAACCTTGTGACTAGGTGGTTGGAATTATGTTGGTAAGCTGTGATTCCGTTGGTAAGCCTAATTTGGTGTTCCCCGTCTGCGTTCCCATATTACCACACTGATCCATAAGTGTTAAGATTAATCTGTTATAGTCAAGATGGCTTTAAGATTAAGAAATCTACTTTCATTAGGATCTACCTCTAGATCCCAGAACATAGTTCAAAGTACAGAAACTCATATGCCCATAGATTACTCAAATTGGACTATACCAGAAGAACAAATAGAAAACATATACAAAATAGGATTTACAGATTTCAAAACTGCCTTTTTCCGTAAAAACTCATGAAGAAACATTATCTATTCAAGAAGATTCACAAAAAAAAAAAGTTTTACCTATTTTTATTTCCTTTGGCCAGAAGTTTAAGTTCAGAACATAATGATAAACCTTCTTTTTTAATGAAGGCAAACAATTGGCCAAAAGTCATGTCTTCGAAAGGAATGTCTTCACTTCCTACGGCAGTTTTTAATTTATGAATTATTCTTTCCCCGAAAAGCCGAGGTAAACCCATTATGAAACGTTCTTTCCAAAAAGACATATTAGAGTCTTCACGGCGAAGAACTTGAGTTAGGAAAACATCTTTATACCAACGATAGTCAGATAAATATGGACATTTAAGATTTGTTAGTATGATTTTTGAGGAATTAAATTCTTCGTTTGGATTTCCTATAAAATACATGGATATAGTAACTATTAAAATTTCGCATGAATTATTTTGTTCAGTAATAATACCGTTGTTATCCTCATTTTGAATTGTATGATTTAGGATATTTAGTTTTGCGTCTAGGGATAAGGCTTTATCCCACCAATTTCTTAGTTGGCCTGTGAATCCTTGAATAATCAAGAGTGTTGCTGTTTCTTCATCTTGACCTTTGATTTTATAGGCTGCTCTAGCCATACCCATTTCTTGTAAGGTATTGAGGATTTCGTACTCGGATTTGCCATCGATGTTCCATTCGACTATGGATTGGCCATCGTATTTTGTGCTTTTGAATTGGTTTATTTCTTCGTAACCAATATCAACAGGCGTAGGCCGTCGATAGTAATTACGAGTGGTATTATTATAGTTATTGTTGAATCTTCTTCGTCTATTATATATTTTATTAATTTGATCTTCTTCATCAGAAAAGGGATTTTCAAGAATATTAACTTCATCTTCTGATTCTGAGTTGAATTCAGAAGTATTGGAGGAATCAGTTTGGTTATTCTGTACATTATTGGTTTCTACACAATTAATTTTGCTTCCCGATGTACCAATTTCTGATAATTTTGTAGAGATTTTATTTAATAGGAAATCAGTATGAGTATTGAAACTTATTTGTTTATCTTTTTCAATAGGAAGAAGTTTTGATTGAAAAAAAGGTTTTGCTGTCGTATCATTGATTGGGGTAGATTATTTGAGATATGGTCTACCTGAGTAGCTATAGTTTTAAGGATCTGATTAGAATAATTGTTTTGTTGGAAAATCTTATTAATGTCTTCTATATTGATAGGCTCTTTTTCATGGCGTCCTCTTTTAAAAGGATCAGCTATGACATCACCTTTGATAGTATGCAATTGTAATGATTGGAGGGGTGGATGAATAGCAGTAATAGTTTCATTGTTACTAAGAGTCCATTTTTTATGAAGGGTTGTATTGACTTGAATGACAGATTTATTTTGGAAATCATTAAACCCTTCGGCAGATAGAAATATTGTTAGAAATGTAT
>KV001410.1:2870-20750 GCA_001598015.1 Dorcoceras hygrometricum | reverse complement strand
GGATGTTGCATATGCTCTGAGTGTCACGAGCCGCTACCAGCCAACCCCGGCCAATTGCATTGGCAGGCTGTGAAGGATATTCTTAAGTACTTGCGAAGGACTAAGAATATGTTCATGGTCTATGGGGGTGGGACTAAGAATATGTTCATGGTCTATGGGGGTGGGACTAAGAATATGTTCATGGTCTATGGGGGTGGGACTAAGAATATGTTCATGGTCTATGGGGGTGGGACTAAGAATATGTTCATGGTCTATGGGGGTGGGACTAAGAATATGTTCATGGTCTATGGGGGTGGGACTAAGAATATGTTCATTAAGTACTTACGAGGGACTAAGAATATGTTCATGGTCTATGGGGGTGGTGAACTGAAACTGGAAGGCTACACTGATTCTAGCTTCCAGTGTGACGTGGATGATTCGAAATCAACCTCTGGATTTGTATTCATGCTCAATGGTGGTGCTGTCTCTTGGAAGAGTTCCAAGCAAGACACCATCGCGGATTCAACTACTGAGGCTGAGTACATTGCAGCATCAGCTGCTGTTAAGGAGGCCGTTTGGATAAGGAATTTCGTCCAAGAGTTGGGCGTCATTCCTAATTGAGTTGGTCCAGTCCCGGTGTACGGCGACAACAAGGGTGCCGTTGCGCAAGCAAAGGAGCCTAGGTCTCACCAAAGATCCAAACATATACTGAGGAAATACCACATAATCCGGGATATTGTGGCTAGAGGTGACATAGCAGTTGAGAGAGTCGCCTCTGCGGACAACATTGCTGATCCACTTACGAAGCCCTTGCCAGGACCGTTGTTTGAAAAACATCGCGAAACAATGGGACTGCGTCTGATGAGTAGTTGGCTTTAGGGCAAGTGAGAGATTTTAGAGTAGATGCCCAACTAGCCAACTTGTGGCGTGTGGGTTTATAGACTCTTGTATATGACAATCTTTATATATGATATTCGCATTTATCCATATGGCATTATTTAATTTCATTGTGTGTATGATGATTTACAATTGCGTTGAGTAAAGACCTAGAATGCACTAAAGCGTATGTTAGATGTGATAGTGGGTATGACGGCTATCATGAAACACATCTAATAGTCGCTGTGTATTCTGAACATGCTCCTAGTCGATTGGGCCGTCAAAATGAGGATAAGGCCGCCCGAGCTCGAGACTAGTATCTGCGATGCGAAGTACCATGTTTCATTGGTAGGGAACATTGTGATGTTCTGAGCATGCAGATAGATAGTGACCTGGTGATCTATCGAACTACCCTCGTTCGGACTTTCCAAGTGGTTACCATTTGTCGAGTGGATAAGTCCGAGGTCTTGGTTGTACTGATTAGTCCTCATGACTCGAAACGTCATTGAGACTCTACATGATAGGCGTCTCACTTTGACCCGTTTTGCCGACTCACTTGGGGTCATATGGCGTCGGGATTGGGTGAGACCCCGATGCATGTAGGAGTCAATGCATCGTTGTCGAGGATTCACCGCTCGCAGACATGCGTGGATATCCTATGCTATCTGAGGGGATAATAGTGTATAAAACTCTGGCCAGAGTACTAGAAGTGTTTTAGGTAAATGTGTTTACCTAGTTGCACTCGTGATGTCACTATTCGATCTCCAAGATGTATACATAGCTATCGGATCTATAGCGACTCTCGATTTACCAATGGTCGTTGATCTGATCGGGATATATGGATTGAAAGGACCGTACTGTACGCTAACCACGACCAACTGGTTCTTGCAGGCACTATCAGTGATACCTAGGGGATCATGGGGTGATGTTTCTAGACGCTCTTACCATGATCCGATGGGCAAGTCCGGAATTGTGATCCCGGAGCCACAATGGTTGTGGGCCCACGGCTAGCTGTATCCCTGAACCATTGAGGGTCACACAAGTACTGGATTCGAGATTCCCGCACGGATACTCAGCTCAATGTGTTGAGCACGAGAAGAGGATTTTGGAGAGTGCGACTTCCTAAAAGTCAACAGGGATCAAACCGGGGTTTCCCGCTGTTGAGGGGCAAAACGGTCATTTTGCACTGGGGTTCTGAAAAATGGTTTTTCAGATCATATATTCAGTTTTGGAAACTGAGTCGATCGGTCCGATCTGATCGGCGATCGGAGTTACGATGAAGTTTCGGTGATGGGGCTGAACTGAATGTTCACCCGTTGGACCCGAGCCCGTTTGGGGTTCTGAAAAATGGTTTTTCAGATCATATATTCAGTTTTGGAAACTGAGTCGATCGGTCCGATCTGATCGGCGATCGGAGTTACGATGAAGTTTCGGTGATGGGGCTGAACTGAATGTTCACCCGTTGGACCCGAGCCCGTTGGGCCGGTCCAAGTCATCATTAAGTCTATTTAATTAGACTTAGACTTGATTAACTCACAACTTACAACAAACCCTAAACCTAATATCTAGAGCAGCCGCCCCTCCTCTTTCTCAAAGAGCCGCCGCCGCCCGCCGCCGCCGCCGCCGCCTCTTCACCGGAATCTGTTCCGGCCAAATTTGACGAGGAAAATCCTTCCGCGCAGATCTCGTCAGTCCTTCTAGTGCAGGCTGACAAAGGAATCCCATCTCCAGTCGTGGATTTGATTGGCGTTATCTACCGCAGTCTACCGTGAAGTGCCGGTTTCCTCGAGAAACTGGTCGGAGCCAGGCACGAGTTGCCAGCAAGGTAGTGATTTTGAACGCCCTATGAATGTCATATTGTGTATTGTTTATCGTATTGATCGTCTCCCGGCACATGATTTTTCTATTCTTCCGCTGCCTCGCCGGGGGGCGCGATCCGGATCCCAACAATTGGGGTCAAACCCCAGTACAGAGAGCAACTGAAAACAGCTAAAGAAAAGCATAAGATAAAATGCAGATGCTATGCATGAGACACGAATAACAGCTGAAGGTTACAATCGAAAAGGGAGCCGAGGAACTTAAACATAACTCCACAGAATCTGCAACAAACGGTGGCCACGGGGTGTGTTCAAAGTGTGGTAACGAGCCACTCGCCTTGACACCACACACGAATACCAGATGCATCAAACAACTCAACCTGCCGTTGCCTCGCCCATGAACTGTGGTAGTTAACCACTCGGCGCATGGTGGCTAACAATCCCAGCATGGAGATGAGAGTGCGGTATTGTCGCTCGCCCTCGCATCCTGGTAAGAAACAACAGCGCAATACAACGATATACAAAGCAAGGGAATCTGAAATGCAAGTGAATAAATGCGTGTATGCACATAACAGCAAGTATCTAGCATAACATAAATGCACAGCAGGCAATACACCGAAATATTCACAACAATCTCAACCAGAGATGCAAACCAGCCCTCACATTAAATCCCACGCTAATCCAAGCTGGATTTTCAAGCTCAAGATCCGTACCTTAATTCTGTGTAACAGGTACCACAACAATTAGCCCGAGAATTCTAATTCCAACACCTGCCGAAGCAAACAATATACAAAAAAATCTCAGGCATTACACAGAAAGCCATGGCCATCTACAGAAACTCACGGCTGGGAGTCATACACTCAAACCAGCGCTCAATTCCATCAGCACAACTTAACGAAAGCTTAATTATTAGGAACAAGATCTCATCAAATAACAACGAAGTTCTACCTGAACTACACAACGCACAAACAGGACAGCAACTTCGCGTTCCACAACCAGCCAATCGCAGCCTCCAAATGTGGTATAGGAATTAAAGAGCTTCTCGAGAGGAGTCCAACGCTACCTCGAAAGTCCAAACTGATGACCGGAAATGACGGGAATTTGCCGGAGAAACTCACGGTGAACAGTACTCCAGGGTTCGAGAGATAAGTCGACAATCGGGAGAAAATATCGCTAAGTATGGAATCCGAAAATCAGTCGAAGACCAAGTCTTCAAATATATATACACTTCTCACCAGCTGACAGCAGCAGGAACAACTCGCACCAACAAAACCAGTCGACAACGCTACTATCTCCAAATCAGCAGCTGGACAAACCTACCGATGGCAAACACACCAACGGCTGGTCACTAACCCAACGGCTGAACAACCCAACTGCTGATCAAAACGCTTCACTTCAAAACGACGACGTATCCACCTCGCGCTATAGGAACATTGACCCGCGTTGACGTCTGCTCTCAGCGATACAACCAGACGACACATGCAAACAGATCCCTCGCAGCTGGTGCCCAAAACGGCGTCGCATCAACTTAACTAAACGCTGTCGTTTAACAATCACGAAAAACACAACAAAAACGTCTGAAAATCCAAAACGCTAACAGACTTCACCTAAACGATGGCATATTGATCTCCTGCGATACAAACTACGTTGCGACCAGATTTCACCAAACCGATCAGCTTTCACCACAAAATCAGATTCCAAACTCGAAAATTTCAAAATTTCCAGAATTGCTCTAAATGTGAAATCTGACCCGAAAATACAAACGAAACCATCAAACATAAATCTGAACACTCAGAATTCTTTAAAATCCGATTAATCCAACAATTAATCTTTACTACAATTTCAGGTCTCACATTTCTCCCCACTAAAAAGGATTTCGTCCCCGAAATCACTCAACAATTTCGTAACACAATACAGCAACAGGAAACCAAAACAGAAATTTGCCTAACACATGGCCAAGAGTTCAAGATAACTGAGCAACCAACTAACAGCAACTAGGGAAAATAACAACTAGAAGCTACTAACTACTGGAAATCTAGCACAACAGCTACTCAAACAGATGCGGCCACTCTCGCTACATCTTTTCTTCCAGCTCCCAAGTAGCTTCTTCCCTACCGTGTTTGCTCCATTGCACCATCACCAAAGGAATGGTTTTGTTCCTCAACTGTTTCTCTTTTCTGCCTAGGATCTGCAAGAGATATTCCTGATAGCTCAACGTCTGATCTAGCTCAACCTCAACAGTTCTCAGCACATGAGACGGATCTGGCTCGTACTTCCTCAACATGGAAACATGAAAGACATCATGTAGAGAAGATAATTCCGAAGGCAACAACAGCCTATACGCCAAAGGGCCAATCCTCTCGACAATTTCATACAGTCCAACGTAACGAGGGGCTAACTTTCCCTTGTGTCCAAAGCGCATAACACTGGGAAACAGAGAAACTTTAAGGAACACCCGATCACCAACCTGAAACTCTAGAGGTCGACGCCTCTTATTCGCATAACTGGCTTGGCGATCCTGGGCAGCTTTCATTCGCTGTCGAATTAGATCCACATGATCTTTCATTTGCTGCACAAAGTCTGGGGCAGATAGCTGCTTATCCCCCACTTCTTCCCAACATACTGGCGATCTTCACTTCCTGCCATACAAAGCCTCAAACGACTCCATGCCAATCGTCACCTGATAGCTGTTATTGTAAGAAAATTCCACCAAAAACAACGCGTCTTGCCAGCTACCACCAAAATCCAACATAACAGCTCGTAACATATCCTCCAACGTCTGGATAGTTCTCTCAGATTGGCCATCTGTTTGGGGATGATATGATGTGCTCATAGCCAATCTGGTGCCCAAAGCTGTTTGCACACTCTTCCAAAACCTGGAAGTAAACCTTGGATCTCGGTCTGAGACGATCGAAACAGGCACACCGTGAAGTCTAACCACGAAATCCACGTACAGTTTTGCCATTTTCTTCAACGAGAAGGTCATCCCATAGGGAATAAAATGTGCAGACTTCGAAAATCGATCGATAACCACCCAAATAGCATCGCATCCTCTGCTGGAACGAGGCAGATGCATCACGAAATCCATCGCTATGTGCTCCCAATTCCATTGGGGCACTTTCAAACTCTGCAACAGACCACCAGGTCTCATCCTTTCGGCCTTAACCATCTGACAGTTCAAACAACGAGCCACAAAATCAGCAACACCGCTCTTCAAGCCAGCCCACCAGAAGTGCGGCTTCAAAGCATGGTACATCTTTCGTGCACCCGGATGAACACTGTGTCTACTGCAGTGCGCTTCCCGAAGGATCTCCTCCTTCAAATCAATGAGGTTAGGCACAACCAGTCTGTCACAAAACCTCAAGCAACCATCAGAAGAAACAGAATAATCCTCAAGTTCTCCAGCCCTGACCTTTAACTTCAACTGGAAGGATCAGTCCTTTGAGCTGCTCGAATAGTCGAAACAATCTGTGGCTCCACTTGGAAAGAAGAAACCACAACACAATCTTCAGCCGGGTAAAATCTCCAACCAGTAGTATTAAGATACTCTTGATCCTTAGAAATATACAACGAAGCAAGCATCTCAATAGCCTTCCTGCTCAAAACATCGGCCACTACGTTCGACTTCCCAAGCTGATACTTGATCTCACAATCAAAGTCCTTTAGCAGCTCCATCCAACGACGCTGTCTCATATTCAAGTCAGGCTGTGAAAACAGATACTGCAAACTCTTGTGGTCCGAGTACACCACAAATTGCTCGCCATACAGGTAGTGACGCTAGATCTTCAACGCAAAAACCACGGCTCCTAGCTCCAAGTCATGGACTGGATAACGAGTCTCATGCGGTTTCAACTGCCGCGAGGCATACGCATTGACTCGACCATTCTGCATCAAAACACAGCCCAGCCCATTGAGCGAAGCGTCAGAACAAACAACGAAACCACCTGATCCGGACGGTAGAGCCAACACAGGTGCAGTAGTCAGTTTCTCCATGAGAAATTGAAACGCATTCTCGCATTGCTCAGTCCACACAAATCGCTTGTCCTTCTGAGTCAATTGAGCATCGGCTTTGCTATGCTAGAAAATCCTTCAATGACACGACGGTAATAGCCAGCCAGACCCAAGAAACTGAGAATCTCGGATACGTTTCTGGGACGCTCCCAGTTCATAACAGCATCAACCTTACTGGGATCCACCGAAATCCCCTCGGCTGAGACAACATGACCCAAGAAAACGACACGATCCATCCAAAACTCACACTTTGAAAATTTAGCATACAACTGCTGGTCTCTCAACGTCTGAAGGACAGTTCTCAAATGCTCCTTATGCTCCAAAGGAGTCTTAGAATATACCAAGATGTCGTCAATGAACACGATCATGAACTGATCAATAAACTCACGGAAGACTCGGTTCATCAAATCCATAAAGACTGCAGGAGCATTAGTCAAACCAAACGGCATAACCAGGAACTCGAATGCCCGTACCTCGTACGAAAAGTAGTCTTTGCAATATCTTGATCTCTTACCCTCAGCTGATGGTACCTGAAACGCAAGTCAATCTTCGAATACACTGCAGAACCTTGCAGCTGATCAAACAGATCATCGATCCTGGGCAACGGGTACTTGTTCTTAACAGTTGCTTTATTCAGCTGGCGAAAATCAATGCACATCCGCGTTGAGCCATCCTTCTTCTTCACAAACAAAATGGGCTCTCCCCACGGCGACATACTAGGTCGGATAAAACCTTTCTCCAGCAAATCGTCCAACTGCACCTTGAGTTCTCTCAACTCCACAGACGCCAAACGATACGGGGCACGAGAAATCGGAGCTGTGCCAGGCACCAGCTCAATGCTGAAGTCAATCTCCCTCCTCGGAGGAAAACCAGGAATCTCCTCCGAAAACACATCGGGAAAATGTCGCACCACGGGAACATCACTGAGCTGCACACGAGAATAAGAAGACGCATCCAAAACGTAGATCATGAAACCAGCATTCTCTAAAGACAACAAACTGAACATCTCTATCGCTGAGACTACCGGGATCTTCGATCGAGAATCCTGGCCGTAGAAGTCCCACTTCTCGCCAGACAGAGGCCTAAAATGAACAATCCCATGGAAACAGTCCACGAAGGCCCTATAATTTGACAACACGTCCATCCCAACAATACAATCGAAATCGCACAACATCAGACGGATAAGATTCGCCACCAACACATGCTCTCCAAATCTCAAAATGCCATCTAACAAAACCTCCTGGGAAAACAGGCTCACACCGCCAGGGGTAGAAACAGAAACAGCATCGCGCAAAGAAATGGTATGCAAACCATGCTCAATAACAAACGAATCAGAGATAAAAGAATGCGATGCACCGGTCTCAAACAACACACGCGCAGGAAAATCGAAAACAAGACAAGTACCTGCGATCACCCTGCTCGGCGTCTCCTCGGCCTGCTCCCTAGTAATGACGTTGGCCTGAGCATGCTGGGGTCCATAATAGAATGGCTGTTCGAATCGCGATGGACCAGGTTGCTGGAACGGCCTGAACCGAGTCTCGCCCAACCGAGGCTGCTGAAACTGAGGGGAACGACCCCTAGACTGTCCTCCACGACCTTGAGACGGGGCTGCAGCCTGTTGCGATCCAGCTAACAGACACACCCTAGCGAAATGTCCATACTGACCACAAATGTTGCAAGAGCCCTGCACTCCAACACACTGGGTAGAAGGATGCTTGCCACCACAAAAACCACAAAATCAGCCCGAGAACCACTGCTACTCGAGCTACCTGAACCAGACGAACCAGAACTAGACTTCTTCTTGAACTGTTGGCCGCGGGGTCGGAACCTCTGACGGCCAGATTGTTGTGCCACCTGCTGCTGCTGCGGGGGCTGATGGGCTGACTGCGAAGCCTGAGAGGACTGCGCTCCCTGAACAGCAGGACGACCACCCTAAGCTACCTGCTGCCTACGATCACGACGACTCCGCAAACCCTCCTCAATATCAATAGAATTATCAACTGCTTCAGCATAAGTCATGGGTTTGCTTGTCAGCACCATCTGATACAGTTCCTCATTCAAACCCACTAAAAATCTGAACCTCTTGGACCTGGCCCTGCCAGAAACGTGCGGAACGTATGCCAACAAATAAGAAAACATCTGAGCATACTCACGAACAGACATCGAGGCCTACTCCAGATGATCAAACTCCCGCTCACGGGCATTCACATAAGACTCAGGAACATACTCCTGCCTAAAGGTCTCACAAAAGCTGTCCCAAGTAATCCCATAGCCAATCTCCAACAAAGTACTAGAAGCACCTCGCCACCAGCGTTCTGCACCCTTCCTCAACTGGAGGGTCACCAAGCTCAACCGAAGCTCGTCGTCATACTGGACACGATCGAAAAGGCCAGTGATGTTCCTAAGCCACGAATCTACATCCTCACTCGACTCGTCGTCGTTGAAGACCTGAGGGTTCATCCTCTGAAACCTCGCTATCACAACGTCCATCCTCTCCATAGGGGAAGGCAAGTCACCAACTTCCTCCTCCTCATCACGGCTACTACAAGTACGACTAGGAGCACTACACCGATCTTCATTCTGTCCCTCTGAATCCTGAAACTGCCCACTACCTCTAGCCCTACGTCTAGGTGGCATCTGCGAAGGCACTAAACAGGATAAGGCAACAGAGAACAGATACAGCATAGATATCACCACAATAAGCAGCACATAAATAACGTAGGTCAAGCACATGCAACACACAACACTGTGACTAGACTCAAGTGTGATCAAGGAAATCGATCTTATCCCAGCTTAAGCTCTGATACCAAAAATGTCAGGCCTCGTGCTCACAACAGAGTAAAATCATACAAACATAAGCGGAAGCAACTAAAAAGCGGGTAAAATTTTTTCTTTTGGCCTGACGGTTTAAAAAAATATAATTTAAAATAGTTCGATACTCAAAGTAATCCCAGTTTAACAAAATCAACCAACAAAACAAAGGCTACAAGCCCACGACAAACAATACAGCATCAACATGTATCAGATACCTGGTAACAACCACAACCGAAAGTAACATACTACAACAAAAGCACAGGGCATCCCCTGGCTAACATTACTGATACATATAAATATGCTATATGCTACTGGGATACTCTGACCACCTCCTGGGGCACCTCTAGCTGGGTCAGCACCACGACCAGCTGGATAACCTGAACAACAAAACAGGCAAGGAAAACAACCAAGCCCCAGAGGGACATTGGGGTCCCCAGTTTAAACCAACAAAGGGCTACAAGCCACAGAAATACAGTACAGCATAAAACATGCATCAAGTAACTGACAACAACCACAACTGAAAACAACAGAGCACAGGGCATCCCCTGGCTAAGTACTGATACATATATATATATACTATACTAACTGGACACTCTAACCACCTCCTGGGGCACCACCAGCTGGGTTAAAACCACGACCAGCTGTAAAACCTTGAATACCTGAAAACAAACATAGGCAACAAACAAACCATTCCCCAGAGGGACATGGGGTCAAACCCCAGTACGGAGAGAAACTGAACAGCTAAAGAAAAGCATAAGATAAAATGCAGATGCTATGCATGAGACACTGAACAATAGCTGAAGGCTACAACCGAAAAGGGAGCTGAGAACTCAGTACATAGCTCCACAGAATCTGCAACAAACGATGGCCACGGGGTGTGTTCAAAGTGTGCTAATGAGCCACTCGCCTTGACACCACACCCGAATACCAGATGCATCAAACAACTCAACCTGCCGTTGCCTCGCCCATGAATTGTGGTAGTTAACCACTCGGCGCATGGTGGCTAACAATCCCAGCATGGAGATGAGAGTGCGGTATTGCCGCTCGCCCTCGCATCCTGGTAAGAAACAACAGCGCAATACAACGATATACAAAACAAGGGAATCTGAAATGAAAGTGAATAAATGCGTGTATGCACATAACAGCAAGTATCTAGCATAACATAAATGCACAGCAGGAAATACACCGAAATATTCACAGCAATCTCAACCAGAGATGCAAACCAGACCTCACATTAAATCCCACGCTAATCCAAGCTGGATTTCAAGCTCAAGATCCGTAACTTAATTCTGTGTAACAGGTACCACAACAATTAGCCCGAGAATTCTAATTCCAACACCTGCCGAAGCAAACAGTATACAAAACAATCTCAGGCATTACACAGAAAGCCACGGCCATCTACAGAAACTCACGGCTGGGAGTCATACACTCAAACCAGCGCTCAATTCCATCAACACAACTTAACGGAAGCTTAATTCAATGCTAGGAACAAGATCTCATCAAATAACAACGAAGTTCTACCTGAACTACACAACGCACAAACAGGGCAACAACTTCGCGTTCCACAACCAGCCAATCGCAGCCTCCAAATGTGGTATAGGAATTAAAGAGCTTGTCGAGAGGAGTCCAACGCTACCTCAAAAGTCCAAACTGATAACCGGAAACGACGGGAATTTGCCGGAGAAACTCACGGTGAACAGTACTCCAGGGTTCGAGAGATAATTCGACAATCGGGAGAAAATATCGCTAAGTATGGAATCTGAAAATCAGTCGAAGACCAAGTCTTCAAATATATATACACTTCTCACCAGCTGACAGCAGCAGGAACAAATCGCACCAACAAAACCAGTCGACAACGCTGCTATCTCCAAATCAGCAGCTGGAAAAACCAGCAGCTGGATAAATTCCAACAACTGATGAATACTGTGCCAGATCCCTCACCAGTCGCTGCCTAAACAAAACAAACGGCTGGTACCAGCATCGCGACAACTCCTCACAGCTGATACCCAAAACGCTGCGTTTCAACTAAATAAAACGACGATGTAGAAATCCAATAGCTGGTCGCTACCGATGGCAAACACACCAACGGCTGGTCACTAACCCAACGGCTGAACAACCCAACTGCTGATCAAAACGCTTCACTTCAAAACGACGACGTATCCACCTCGCGCTATAGGAACATTGACCCGCGTTGACGTCTGCTCTCAGCGATACAACCAGACGACACATGCAAACAGATCCCTCGCAGCTGGTGCCCAAAACGGCGTCGCATCAACTTAACTAAACGCTGTCGTTTAACAATCACGCAAAACACAACAAAGCAACGTCTGAAAATCCAAAACGCTAACAGACTTCACCTAAACGATGGCGTATTGATCTCCTGCGATACAAACCACACTGCGACCAGATTTCACCAAAGCGATCAGCTTTCACCACAAAATCAGATTCCAAACTCGAAAATTCCAAAATTTCTAGAATTGCTCTAAATGTGAAATCTGACCCGAAAATACAAAGAAACCATCAAACAGAAATCTGAACACTCAGAATTCTTTAAAATCCGATTAATCCAACAATTAATCTTTACTACAATTTCAGGTCTCACATACACACTGCTCAACATAACAATACAAGCTCAATTATACACAACTCCATCTCAAAGCTGTAATTAAAATCTCACATCCGTACCTTAGCTTTCTGACTACAATTACCACAACTGAGGTCCCGAGCAACTCAGATCTGAAACCTGATAATCCACGCAACAACAACTAGCTCAGGACGTAAGGCACAGAAACTTTAACGGGGAGCTACGAGCTCAACCAGCTCTGTCTTACCCTTCTAGCACAACAGATAGCTCTAAACGAAGAATAAGGTTGGTTCTAACACTTACTAATAGTGTTACCTGAACAGAAGAACAAATCTACTCGAAATGCTAACAGACTACAGCATTACCTGAACAGAAGAACAAATCTACTTGAAATGCTAACATACTACACAAGGTAGCTCCTTTCGTGATCTTATCCGAGCTAACCCAAGTCTTCGAAAGATGTATAGAAAGAACGGTCTTGGCAAGAGGAGTCCAACGCTACCACCCTTGCTCCAAGCTGTGCCGTCTACCACCGGGAATCGGAGAAGATAAGGTTCGATGAACAGTAGCTAGGGTATCGCGACAGAGTAAGCTTACGGGAAGAAATATCTTCTAAGTGTCGGGATAAGATAATGGCGAGACCACAGTCAAAGTCCTCTATATATACAACTTAAGTCTCCCAAATCTGATGAACAGTAGTCACCGACAACCCAGGCTCAAAGCTGATACCCACTCAGATCTGAGTACTCCCCCCAGATCTGGACTCTACGCCAAAACAGATTTGAACTCCTCCAAAACGATTTCGCATAGAAGTCCACTATTCCAACTGGTACACATCATCCCACTAGCACCAGAACTGCCATCGCTAAACGGCATCGCATGGCAATCCAGATCTGGATGACCAGATCTCACACAAGCACTAACCAGCGCCTACTGCTAACCCGAAACGACGTCGCACTACCTTCCGAACTGGACAACCCGGAACCAGTCCACACCAAATAACAAACGAAGTTGGTCCACGCAGTACTAACAACTTACGCACCTCAAATCTGGTTTCTCCCAAACGGCGTCGCTTCGCTACCCTCATAGGATATTCAACTAGCGTACCCAGAATGGCTCGCGACAACCAGATTTCACCACCAATTCTCAAATCTGATCACGTTCCCATGAAATTCTCCAACATTCCAGAGTCGTTTCCAATACACAACCAAAGAAACCCGATTACGTTCACCAAATATAACAACTCAAAGCTGGCATGTCCCAGATCTGCTCACGCCAAATCTGGTCTATACTAAACCCGATAATTAACTTAATAAATCCACAAATCTTTTGGGTCTCACATTCCTCCCCCACTAAAACAATATTTCGTCCTTGAAATCAAACAAAAACTCTAGAACTGAACCAAAAACTCAACAAAATAACCAGCAACACTCTAATACACGACAAGAGCTACTAACCAAGAATTCAAAATAACAGGGCAAAACCATAACAAGCAAACTAGCTACGGGAGTCAATGCAAGATCTATTCAAATAGATGAGGCCACTCACATTGCATTTTCTCCTCTAACTCCCACGTAGCTTCTTATCTACCATGTTTCCTCCATTGGACCATCACCAAGGGAATGGTCTTATTCCTAAGATGTTTCTCTTTCCTGTCCAAAATCTGCAAGGGATATTCAACATAGCTCAAAGTTCGATCCAGCTCCACCTCGTCAGTTCGCAACACATGATAAGGATCTGGCTCATACTTCCTCAACATAGACACATGAAACACATCATGTAATGAGGTCAGATCTGGTGGCAACAACAATCGATAAGCCAAAGGACCGATCCTCTCCACAATCTCATAAGGTCCAACATAACAAGGAGCTAACTTACCCTTGAGACCAAATCTCATAACACTTCTAAAAGGAGAAACTTTCAAGAGAACTCTATCGCCAACCTGAAATTCTAGAGGCCTATGCCTGTGATTCGCATAACTGGCTTGGCGATCTTGTGCAGTTTTCATACGCTCTCGAATAAAATCTACTTGATCTCTCATCTGCTGCACAAATTTTGGAGAAGATAGCTGCTTCTCCCACACTTCTTCCCAACAGATCGGAGATCTACACTTCCTTCCATACAAGGCTTCGAATGGTGCCATTCCAATTGTCACCTGGTAGCTGTTATTGTAAGAAAACTCAACCAAAGACAACGAATCTTGCCAGCTACCACTAAAATCCATCACAACGGCTCTCAACATATGCTCCAAAGTCTGGATAGTTCTCTCAGATTGGTCATCTGTTTGGGGATGATAAGCTGTACTCATAGCCAATCTGGTGCCCAAAAATGCTCGCAAACTCTTCCAATACCTGGAAGTAAATCTCGGATCTCGATCTGAAACAATGGACACAGGCACACCATGTAATTGCGCCACGAAATCTATGTACATATTCGCCATTTTCCTCAAGGAATTCGTCATATTGTAGGGAATGAACTGAGCTGACTTCGAAAGCCTATCAATTATCACCCAAATAGCATCACAACCTCTACTGGAACGAGGCAAATGGGTCACAAAATCCATAGCTACGTGCTCCCAATTCCATTGGGGCACCTCTAAACTCTGTAATAAACCACCAGGTCTCATCCTTTCTGCCTTAACGTGCTGACAGTTCAGACAACGCGCAACAAAATCAGCAACATCACTCTTCAAACCTGCCCACCAGTAGAGTGGCTTCAAGACATGGTACATCTTCCTTGCATCAGGATGGACACTATGTCTACTACAGTGTGCTTCTCTCAAGATCTCCTCCTTCAAACCAATCAGATTTGGCACTACCAACCTGTCACGAAATCTCAAACATCCATCAGATGAGACAGAATAATCTTCCAACTGTCCAGCTCTAGACTTCAATTTCAGCTCATGAATATATGGATCTGTTCTCTGAGCTGCTCTAATATTCGAAAATCTGTGGCTCCACTTGAAAATCTCCAATGCCAACCAGTAGTGCTCAGATGCTCATGAACCTTCGAAATCTGCAACGAAGCCAGCATAGACACTTGAGGTTTTCTGCTCAATGCATCAGCAACTACATTCACTTTCCCAGGTTGATATTGGATCTCACAATCAAAATCCTTAAGTAGCTCCATACATCTACGCTGTCTCATGTTCAAATCTGACTGAGAGAAAAGATACTGAAGGCTCTTGTCAGGCCCCGTGCTAATTACTAACAATTAACACATAATAAGCGCATAAACACGGAAGCTTAAAATCAGGGCTTAAAAATTTTTCGAAATACAATGGGCCTGAACTTCAAATCATACATTCAAAATATTCAATACTCAAAATATGAGTTGACTCAAACTCATGAAACAGGTAACAACATAATATCAATCAAATACAGATCCCCAATACATGATAACACGGGGCATCCCCCGGCTCAATACATATCATACATATATAACTGGGACTCAAGGATGCGGGGATCTACCAGCTGAACTTCCACTCTGTCCAGCTTGGTTACCTGTATTACCTGCAAGTGGGCAACACAGACCCAAACAACACAAAAGCAGGAAACAAGTACGAGGTCAAGCCTCAGTACGAAGAGCTATCAAACAGCTACGCATGCAACATGCTAACAATCAATGCTATGAAATGCATGTGGCTGTCAAAGGAAAATCGGTCAACTAGGCCAGTGCATCATCCGGCAAATCAAATCAAGTCGCCTCAATACCACGGTCTATCAACCGGGAAATCATCGGTCCGTGATCATCGGGGCCCGTCAGCCCATCACAGCTCGGTGGTAGACATTCAATCCGGTAGTCACCGCTCCGATGATAGCGTTGGACTGGTGCACAACACATCTGTTGGCCAGCTCCAACGTGGCTCGGGTCATCAATCAAATCTGTCAAGGCCCAATATGTATGCATGTATGCCAATCAATATCAATGCTCAATGCATAGAAATCATAATACGTGAAGATAGAATATCGAGTTCAATCAATTCAACAGCTGTTCCACGCAAACACATAACAGCAACACAACACATTCCACAACATCGATTCAGACATGTTCACGCTCAAGCTGTAAGTGCTGCTCAACTCGTACCTTTCTTCCTCAAATTACCTAACAGATTTCTCCTGGTTCAATTCACGCAGCAGGAACTTCCTGGAAGCTGAAATCTGTTACAACATAGCTAATATCTTAGCTCAATTCAGCTACAAAATCACTCTAATCCTACGGCCAGAAGCATACTTCAATCCTACACTTCTACGCAGGCATTAACTACTAAAAACCGAGCTCAAACTACAAGAAATGCTCACCCAAAAGCTCAAAAGAAACAACGGTAGAATCTGCTCAACGAAACCAGCAACTCACGAACGAGCAGGGCCTACGGGATTTCTCAACTCGTTGCTCCTAGATTCCAAACTAGTATCAATGGGAAGAGCAAGTCTCAAGGAGTCCAGCGCCACCAAGAACGTCAAAAACAGAGGCTGAAATCGACGGGAAATGGCGATAGAAAAAGACGGTGAACAGTAGCTATTTCGAGGGTTTGGAAAAGAGGAGATAAGGAATGTCTGATCTCAAATAATCCTAAGTGTCGAACGACACTTTCATTTATAATCTCCCAAATCCAACGTCTGCTGATCATCAAATCAGTCGACAAGACCAGCAGGTATCGACCAGCAGATACCTTCCTTTCCCTTCGTTAAAAACCAGCAGAAGCAATCAAATGCTGAATGCGAAACTATAATCTCGAAACGACAACGTTCCAACTAAACAAAACGACGCCGCAGCTTTATACCAGCAGGCAGCAGATCTCTTCAAAACAACCAACGACTGGTTCCAGATGCAACATCCAAAACGCAGCGTTTTAACTTAATCAAACGACGTCGCTGCGCCTACACAAACAAATCCAGTCGATGCACTTACAAAACCAGCAGGTGCAAAAGGAAAACTCTCGCAGCTGGTTACCACGTGCGTAATAGACGATTTCTCAAAACGACGACGCATGCAACACCAGCAGTTGCATGTGGGAAACTCCTACTGCTGGTTTCTCACTAAGACGCAAGGCACACGCAAGCGTTACTATCAGCAGCTGGTCACTCCTATCTAACACAACTGCTGAATCCCCTAGTCAACACTCAAAAACGTTGACCAACACGTGTCGCTTCCTCAATCATTCTCACGCCAAAAGCAATATCGGCCAGCAGCAACCCTTCGAAACGAACTAAAACCAGCAGATGCAATGCGTCACGCCTACTTCACCCTACCGATGCCAACACCAGCAGGTAGCTACAGTACCGTTGACCAGCGTTGACTTCACCAAAATTTGCTGCGACTGAATTCCCAAAATAATACAACTTCCCAATCAGCAGGAAACCAGATTTCTTACGCATTATCCTCTAAAAACACGTGATTAATCACGAATCAAATAAATTAATCACTAATCTAAATTCTCAATCCTCACAAGTACGGTCCTTTCAACACATATATCCCGATCAGATCAACGACCATTGGTAAATCGAGAGTCGCTAGAGATCCAATAACCATGCATACATCTTGGAGATCAAATAGTGACATCGCGTGTGTTACTAGGTAAACTCATTTACCTAAAACACATCTAGTACTCTGGCCAGAGATTTATCACACTATTATATCCTCTGATAGCATAGGATATCCACGCACAAAGGCGAGCGGTGAATCCGCGACAACGAAGCATCGACTCCTACATGCATCGGGACCTCACTCAATCCCGCCACCTAATGACCCCAACTGAGTCGGTAAACGGGTCAAAGTGAGGCACCTATCATGTAGAGT
>KV001409.1:0-13713 GCA_001598015.1 Dorcoceras hygrometricum | reverse complement strand
TGCAGGGATCGGTTGTTTACTCAAAGATTGATTTGCGCTCTGGTTATCACCAGTTGCGAATTAGAGACGCTGATGTGGCAAAGACGGCCTTCCGGACTCGATATGGGCATTTTGAGTTTCTTGTCATGCCTTTTGGATTGACGAATGCCCCTTCTGTCTTTATGGATTTGATGAATCGCGTCTTCAGCGAGTATATCGATCGGTTCGTTATCGTCTTCCTAGATGACATCTTGGTGTACTCGAGGAGCAAGAGAGAGCACAAGGAGCATTTGAGACTTGTATTGCAGAGATTGAGAGACTTGCAGCTCTATGCCAAATTCAGCAAGTGCGAGTTTTGGCTCGATAGGATCATCTTTTTGGGTCACGTGATTTCAGCACGCGGGATTTCTGTAGATCCGAGCAAGGTTGAAGCGGTGCTTAACTGGGAGAGACCTCGGAACGTTTCAGAGATCCGTAGTTTCTTGGGATTGGCCGGCTACTATAGGCGTTTCATTGAGAAGTTTTCTTCGATAGCCAGGCCTATGACGCAGTTGACTCAGAAAGATAAGAGATTTGTATGGACTGATGAGTGCGAGTACAGTTTTCAGACGTTGAAGGAAAAGTTGACTACTGCTCCTGTTTTGGCCCTACCGTCAGGCTCCGGAGGATTTGTTGTGTGCTCTGATGCTTCTCTGAGTGGATTAGGGTGTGTTTTGATGCAGAACGAGTACGTGATTGCGTATGCGTCTCGACAGCTGAAGCCTCACGAGACGAGGTACCCGGTTCATGATTTGGAGTTGGCTGCGATAGTGTTTGCCTTGAAGATTTGGCGGCATTATCTCTATGGTGAAGAATTTGTGGTGTACACCGACCACAAGAGCCTGAAATATATCTTCACGCAGTCAGATTTGAATATGAGACAGCGACGCTGGATGGAATTGCTTAAGGATTTTGACTGTGAGATTCAGTATCATCCTGGGCGAGTGAACTTGGTAGCCGACGCTCTAAGTCGAAAGACCCAGCCTGATATGTTAGCATCCTTGAGTATTTCTAAAGTTCATGAGGAGTTGAGTACTTCTGGTTGGCGATTCCAGCCGGGTGATCAGTATTTCTTTGTTTCGTCTCTTCAGGTGGAACCGCAGATTGTGATGAACATCAGGGAGGCGCAGAGGACCGACCCCTATATCCATGAGCTGAGGATTAAGGCGTAGTCAGGTCAGTCCGATGATTTCTCTGTTGCTTCAGATGGATGTTTGAGATTCAGAGGGAGATTAGTAGTTCCGAACCTAATTGATCTGAAGGAGACCCTCATGAATGAAGCACATTGTAGTCGGTACAGTGTGCATCCAGGCGAGCGAAAGATGTACCATGCCTTGAAGTCTCACTACTGGTGGACAGGTATGAAGAGCGACATTTCTGCTTTTGTTGCTAGATGTCTGAATTGCCAGCAGGTCAAGGCTGAGAGGATGAGACCTGGTGGTTTGCTGCAGAGTTTGGAGGTGCCCCAATGGAATTGGGAGCACATCGCCATGGATTTTGTGATCCATCTACCTCGATCGAGTAGGGGATGTGATGCGATTTGGGTTGTGATTGATAGACTTTCGAAGTCAGCCCATTTCATTCCCTATGATGTGAGGTGTTCGATGAAAAAGATGGCGAAGTTTTATATCGACCATGTGGTTAGATTGCATGGAGTTCCGGTTTCGATAGTGTCTGACAGAGATCCAAGGTTTACTTCTCGTTTTTGGAAGAGTCTGCAAGCAGCTATGGGTTCGAGATTGGCGATGAGCACAGCCTATCACCCACAGACAGACGGACAGTCTGAGCGGACTATCCAGACTTTAGAGGATATGTTGCGAGCGGTAGTGATGGATTTCAGCGGTGGCTGGCAGGGTTCGCTTTCCTTAGTCGAGTTTTCGTATAACAACAGCTACCAAGTCACTATTGGAATGGCTCCGTTTGAGGCTTTGTATGGTCGAAAGTGCAGATCCCCGATTTGTTGGGAAGAAGTTGGCGAGAGACAGCTTTCTACACCGGAGTTTGTTCAGCACATGAAGGACCAAATCGATTTGATCCGGAGTAGAATGAAGGCTGCCCAAGACCGTTTCTCGAGTTATGCGAACCGAAGACGTCGACCGTTAGAGTTTGAGGTAGGCGATCGTGTGTTTCTCAAGATTTCTCCTTTCAAGAGTGTAATGAGATTCCGATTTAAAGGCAAATTGGCTCCCAGATTTGTTGGTCCCTTTGAGATTATCGACCGGATTGGACTGTTGGCTTATAGATTGAGGCTGCCCGAGGAATTAGCCGCGATGCATGACGTGTTTCATGTGTCAATGTTGAGAAAATATGAGCCGGATCCGTCCCACGTTTTGAGAACTGACGAAGTTGAGCTGGATTCTGCCTTGAGTTATGTTGAATATCCGGTGCAGATCCTGGATAGGAAGGAGAAACAGCTGAGGAACAAGATTATTCCGTTGGTGATGGTCCAATGGAGCAAGCATGGCCGAGAAGAAGCAACCTCGGAAGTTGAGGATAAGATGAGGCAGGAATGGCCTCACCTGTTTGAGCGCTGAGATTGCATAATTTCCAGGTAAATCTTTGATTTTGCTTCGAATTTTGGTGCTGATTTGCATGTTTGATTTGTTCTTCCCTGTGTCTGCCTTTGATTTCGAGGACGAAATCTCTTAAGTTGGGGAGAATGTGAGGATTGAGAAGTTAGATTAGTGATTAATTGATTTGATTTGGGATTAATCACGTGTGTTTTGAGGAATTTGCGAAAGGATTGAAGTTCCTGCTGATTTCGAATGTTGCGTTGAATTTTGGAGAATTATATCGTAGAAAATTTTGGTGCAAAGCTGTTAATAGCACGCTACTGTAGCGGAGTCACCGTTGGTCAAAGTTACTGTAGCTCCTGCTGGTGGAATTGGAATCAGCAGATATGGTGACATCAGCGTGACGCATGAAGATCTGCTGGCTTTGGTGCGAATTGAAGTTGCTGCTGGCAGACATCGCGCGTAGTGTGAGATTGAGCGAGGAAGTGACGCGTGTTAGTCAACATTTTGGAATGTTGACTATTGAATTCAGCAGATGCGCTTGTGAGCAGTGATCAGTAGATGGCTTGTGGAATTAGTTGCAAGAGCTATCGATAGATATGATGACGTAGGCGTGACGTATCCATTGCTGCTGGTAGTGTTTGCGTTGTATTGGTTGCTGCTGATCAGCAGGCGCGCTTTTGCAAGAGCGTTGAGAAATGACGTCGTTTGAATTAGTAGATGCGTCGTCGTTTTGAGTGTTTTCTCGCGACCAGCAGATAGATTGCTTTGTAGAGAGAGCTGTTATTAGCTCTTGGTTGTTTTGCTTGCGAGAGCTGTTGTCTGCTGGTGGTTGCTACGGCGTCGTTTTGATAAGTTGGAACGGTGTCGTTTTGAAGGTTTTCGTGCGATTGTTGTGTAAATCGTTCCTGCTGAATTTTGCGAAGGGAAAAGAGAAGATTGCTGCTGATAGACTTCTGCTGAATATTTCGATGAATCTTAGTGAATCAGCAGGCGAGGTTTGAAGAGGTTTATATCGAAGTGTTGATTGACACTTAGAAATATTTTGAACCAGCCTTATCTTATCTCTTCTTCTCCAAACCCTCGTCGAACTACTGTTCACCGAGACATTTCTTCCCTAGATTTCCTTCGCATCCAGCCTTTGTTTTTGGAGATCTTTGTGGCGCTGAATTCCCCTATCTTAGCTCTTTCGTTTGCTACCCATTTGAGAAGTTGTTTTTCGCTGGAAGTGGAAACGCGAAGCTGCTGGACTTCGAAGCTTTTGAGAAAAGTCTGTGCGTGCGTTCTTCTGCTAGCGTGAGCTTTTGGATTTCAGCTTCCAGGAAGTGTCCTGCTGCGTGATTTGAGCCAGGAGGAATCTGTTAGGTAATTCGAAGGAGGAAAGGTACGAATTGAGCAGCCTTAGCAGTTGGAGCGTGAACATGTCTGTTCTTCGATGTTGTGAACTGCTGCTATATGATTTACGTGAGCTTAGATGATGAAATTGACTGTGTTCTGTTTTGTTTCACGTATTATGAATTGTATGCATTATGCATTGATATCGAATGACATTCATTGCATACATCTTGAGCCTGAATTGATAATTGATTTGATTACTTGATTGGGTGCCACGTTGTGACTGGCCGACTGTTGAGTCGTGTCCGAAAAGTCCAACGCTATCGTCGGAGTGGTGACTACCGGATTCGAGTGTCTACCACCGAGCTGTGATGGGCTGACGGGCCCCGATGATCACGGACCGATGATTTCCACCGGCTGATTGGCTGTGTGTGGTATAGAGGCTTGATTTGAGTTTCCAGTTGATAGACTGGTCTAGCTATCCGATTTCTTGATAGCCCTCATGCATTCATAGCATGTTGCATGTTTACCTGCTTTGATAGCTCTTCGTACTGAGGCTTGACCTCGTATTTGTTTCCTGCTTTGTCTTGCTGGGTCTGCGTGCCCATTTGCAGGAGCTTTAGGTAACCAAGCTGGGCAGAGTGGAAGTTCAGCTGGTCGATCCCCTCATCCCTGAGTCCCAGTTTACTTATGATATGTATTGAACCGGGGGATGCCCCGTGTTTTATTGTATTTGGGGATCTGTATTTTGAATTGATTTATGTGGTTACTTGTTGTATGAGTTTGAGTTAACTTATATTTTGAATATCGAATATTTTGAATGTATGATTTGAAGTTCAGGCCATTGTATTTCGAAAAATTTTTAAGCCCTGATTTTAAGCTTCCGTGATTATGCGCTTATTATGTGTTAATTGTTACTAATTAGCACGGGGCCTGACATAAGATCCCTCAATTTTTAAAATATAATAAAGTTCATTAAAACAGTCCGTATAGGTGAAAAACGGGTTCCCTTCGACAAATATACATAAAAATCTCAGTTTCGGAAATTTACGCTTAAAATAATAATTTTAGCTCTTAAAAATATGAGGGCTTAAAAATATTTCAAATAATTTTCATCTCGGTCGTCCCTAGTCTCGTCCACGCGTCCGAAACTCGATCATGCTAAAAACATGTCATGCACATCATAAAACATTAAAACTATCATTTAATCACATAAAATGACACATAATTATTCTAAAACCATTTTCCCCCTAATCATGCATTCATTTCCACGTAATCAGGATTTTTGGGCGTCACAGATCAACTCTCAAGTATATGAGTGAATCGTGTGTGATATTTACAGTGTATGCTCAATCTCTCGAAGACAAGATCTCACACACTGGGAAGTGCTCCTGTCCGAGCTGGTTTGTAAATGTCTTCCTAGAGCTTGTGCTTATTCGACTTGATTGTTCTGTCATGCTTTCCATCAGTGCATTAGCTCACACCTAAGCACTGAACCAGCTTGTACACCAGCTGCCACATAATGTGCAAACTTACGACAAGCACTGCTGTGTGTTGTGCATTTCTCTGGTTTCAGTTATGCACTTGCACACCACTCTCTCCGATATCATGCATCATACTCTGCTTGTTCTCTACTCTTGATATATATAGCCTCCGCGCAGATTTACCCATTGGACACAAAGATATAGCCGAAAAGGTCTTCTGATACTGTTGTACTTTGCGTCCTTTGTATTTTAATGCGTCGCAGGCTTTTCTTCACTTTAAGCACATGAGCACTGTTCTGAGAAGACAACACAGCAAATCAATTTGAACACTGAAAAGTAGTCCGCGTAGAGTCTTGTATTCAAATTGCTTTGCTCGTTGTTTTGTCCATTTCTGCTTTTATCTTCAGACAACATCTGTTCTGCTCGCTGAGCTGGTTTGACTTTAACCAACTTGGTTCTGTGCACCAGCTCGTATATTTGATGACATCTGCTGTTGTGTGTTATAGCTGGTTTGACATTATCCAGCTTGCCAGCTTGTCTCCGTTCTGGTTTGCACTAAGCTGGTCGATACTTCGAGCTGGTTGCTTCTTCAACTATACTGATCTTGTTCGCAACTGCTCTTGAGATGATTTCTAATTTGCTCTTGTCCTCTGCTCTTGTACATAGCTACTCTTGTTATGTTCTTGCCTGCTCTTGTCCACTGCCCTTCTTGCTAGGCTTTTTTGATCTTAACCAGCTGGCTTCTTTGCATCGAGCTGGCTTGTTCATTACACTAAGATATTTTTGGGCTCTGAGCTTGTTTCCCAGCTAGTTTCATTCCCAGCTGGTTACTTATTTCACTATGGGAATCTTCCTCCACAATTTCTTTGGTATCGAATGGCATGTGATCTTCATGTCATCATAGGCGTCGACATTTGTTCACGATCACAGCCTCCGCATATCTTCTTCCATCTTTCTCATAAGCATCCAGCTTGACCAGATCTCCCTTATCCGGTTTTCTCTTCTCCGAGCAGGTCTTCTTCAGTTTGAGCTGGCTTGTCTTTAACCAGCTTGGTTCTATTCTTCTCGTCAAGAGCCACTGTGTTACTTGCTTGTTCTCTTGGTTCATTTAGACACCTTATCCAAACCACAGCAAGCACACATTTCTTCCACTGGTTGATTGAGCCAGTTCTTCGAGGATACTTTAAACGTTATCCTCGTAGAACTGCAATCCAGCACCAGTGATATATCCCTTCTTCTTTGGGATATAATAACCAGTTCTTATTCAGTCTACACAAGGACTGAGATCCCTATGATGAACTGGTTATAGTTGCGCTTAGTAATCTGACCTGCACTTGATCACTGCGCTTGTATATTCATCGGCACTTGAACACTGCACTTGATCTGCGCTTGAACTATTCTGCTTTCCACTTACTGCTCTTGATCACTGCACTTGAACTGCACTTGAACCTCTGTTCTGCACTTCAACTGCTTCTCTGCACCTGCTCCTGCTCCAAGCTGGTGAACTAGCTCGGTGTCCTCAGCGACGTAGAAAACATGTGCTGTACCAGCTCGGGCGTCCCCTCACTTCCAGCTTAGACATATTCAACTGTTCCAGCTTGGGCGTCCCCTTAATGTTCCAGTTTGGATATCTCCCTGTCTTCTTAATCCAGTGCACTGCACATCAGTAAACCGTTAGTAGAATGATAACATATTTTTATGTTAATCAAAATTCAAATTCTGATGTGTAAACACAGATCCAACACTGTAGCATTGACTGGGAGTATACATATAAGTGTTGACCAACACTTAGTCATTTTTACGACACTCATACCTGATCTTCTCCCGAATTTTATCTTCGAACCCTTGTACTAATGTTCACCCGATAACTTATTCTTCTAATTTCCAGAGATTGGCTGGTCAGAATTGAGTGAGGGTAACCCTCTTTGAGGCGAACATTATTGTACCAGTTTGGAGTTGGAAGGAGGCCGGATAGATATAATAGCTGAGGAACTGCGTGAGCTAGGTTTCGCTATTTTACAGCAGAGTTGAACTTCGGTTAAGGTAACCATGTTGTGCTAATTTTAGTTTCGTTCCTAGCTTCGATCTTTGAGAAGAGTAGTTCTCTGTTAGCTAGATGTAGTTGAACTGAACTATGAGGCTTTAGGCCGTGAGCTGGTTAAGCTTGAGTATAGCTGATTTTCTTAAGTATCTTGGCAGATTAGCTCCTTTAAGGTGGTTTTTTCCTTGATTTCTCGGCAGAGACTTGAGCTAAGCTGGGAAGTGTGTTCTGCCGATTAAGCTGTAAGCTGTTCTATGGTAATTGTAGCTCAGAAGAGAAAGGTACGGATTGAGCTTGTTTTAACAGCTTCGACGTAAGCATGATAATATTTCCAGCGTGAATTGGCTGCTGTGTGATTGTGTGCCGGCTGTAAGCTAAGTTGCTTAGCCCTGTTGTTCTGGATGACTATCTGGTTTTCTTGTGCGTGAATTATATGTATTGTTTGTGAGCATGATTCTGTCTTGCATTCATGCATAACATATTGAGCCTGTTCCTTTGAGAACCGATAATCACTGAGTCATGATTTTCCGTCTGAGTCGTCATGCTGAGAATCCAATGCTGTCGCTGAGTCGTGATAGACAGCTGAGTCGCTGTGATCTAGATTCTGATGAATTATTGAGATTTGATTGCCCAGCTGAGTCACTGTGCTTTGTTTACCGATAATTCTTGGTAACCCTTCACACATTGCACGACTTGAGATATTGCACGACTTATATGATTGCTATTATTTGAGTGCTCTTCGTACTGAGGTTTGACCTCGTTTTTATTCCCTTTTTGGGGCTGTTTTGGTCCTGTGTTTGGCCTTTGCAGGTGCTTCAGGAAATCCAGCTGGTCCTAATGGTGCGTCGGCTGGTATAGTCCCGTTTTGAGTCCCAGTTATATATTATGTACCGATTGTATTACCAGGGGATACCCTATGAATACTGTACTTGTAGATTTGTATTGGTTGAGCTACTTGTATACATTTCTGGTACTGATGTCGTTGTATGGATTTTTGAGTTATCTATATTTAAGTATGATTGTACTTTAATGATATTTTCAGTTCAAGCCCAAACGAAAATTTTTAGCCCATATTTTATGCTTTCATGTAATTACGAGTAATTGAGTGATTAATATCTGATTTAGAGCATCGGGCCCGACATTTTGGTATCAGAGCTTAAACTGGGATAAGCTCGATTATTTTCTATCACACTTGCTCTAGGCACAGAGTTTGAATCTCTGTTCATGATTGACTCTGTGAATTCTGTGATATAGTTATCTGCCTCTATGACTTATCTGCTTTTGTTCTTATATTTGAGTACCTCTTAGATGCCATCGAGGAGAGGTAGAGGTAGAGCTGCTAGGCAGGTAGTTGGGGATACTAGAGCTCCTGAGAGTGACGAGTATGTTTCTCAGTAGAGTATGCCTTTGCGTCGTCGAGCTGGACAAGCAGAGGCTGAGGTAGAGACTGTGACTAGGCAGATTGGTGAAATGGAACTGGTGTTGGCTAGGTTCCAGAGGACGAATCCCCCTACGTTTACTGGCGCCAAGGGTGGTTTGATGGCTGAAAGCTGGTTGGAACACATGGAAGAGTTGTTTGATACCGTTGAGTATACTAAGGAGAAGAGACTGAAGTTGGCTGTTTTGCAGTTGAGGGAGAATGCTCAACGCTGGTGGAAGGGTACTTCCAGGGTCATGAGAGAGACTGGATTTGTGGTCACTTGGGAGAGCTTTTGTGCTGCTTTTCACCGAGAGTATACCATAGAGTCTTACTACAATAACCGAGAGAGGGAGTTTGATAATATAAAGCAAAGGAATCTGAAGGTCGCTGAGTATGCTAGATAGTTTTCCTTACTTCTTGCGTATGTCCCTCATGTAGCGAACCATGAGAAGACGAAGAGGAACAAGTTCTTGAAATGTTTGAGGCCAGAGTTGTTTCAGTTGGTGTTGGCTGGTTCTCCGTCGACTTATGCTGATGCCGTGGATAGGTCGACGACGGCCTTGATGATGAATGCCATGACTAGAGAGCAAGCTGATGATATGCCTAGAGGAGATATTGCAGGTACTTGCTCTATCTTTTATTTTCCTGCCCGAGTTTTGATTGATACTGGAGCATCACACTCCTTTATATCTGATCTGTTTGTGTATGAGTATGGGTTGAGTGTTACCCCACTGTGTGATGTTGTATCTATTTCTACTCCTGTTGGTGTGAGTTTGTTGTCCCGTGAGGTGGTTGGATTGTGTGATCAGATTTGATCATAATGTGCTAGTGATGAATTTGATTTATTTGGAGATTAGAGACTTTGATTGTATCTATTCACGTGTTGTCCAGTTATAGGACTACTGTTGATTGTTTCCATGGAGTGGTGAGGTTTAGGCTTGATTTTGGTGAAAAGTGGGATTCTACGGTGTAGATTCGAGATCTAAGATTCCGTCTGTGTCAGCCATGGAGATGTTTAGCCTGTTGTCTCTTGAGAATGCAGAGTTTATGTGAGGACTAGAATTTGCTAAGTACGATTTAATTTTCTAATCAGATTTGGTTTAGAATTAGCTAATAGAGTTTCTGAGTATAGGGTTTTCAGATTTGAAGACTTGGTGATTTTTCAGAATTTCAGTTTTGAGCGGGATCTGGATGTTCAGATCTGTCCCTCGCGTGTTTGCTTGAATTGTTGTGAGGCGGGAGTGAAACGCTGTCGTTTGGGTGCTAGTTAGACATAGCGTTTCAAGAGAATGCTACGTCGTATTGTGTATTCAGACTTGACGCTAGTGAATGAAATCTGCTTATCGGGCGTGAGCAGATGTGAGTTTCTACTCGAGGAAGTCAACGATGGTCAGTGGTCCAGAGTTGTTCAGATGTCAACGTTGGTCAACGGTACAGTGTAGACCGGTGCACCTCAATGGTTTTCATCTCTGTCCAGAATCTCACTGGAAAAACAATACATAACAGGGTTTGCTCCAGCTCCACTCAATCAGTTCTCAACTCACAGAAAGATCTGGCTCGTGCTTCCATGGCTTAGACACATGAAACTCCTCATGCATCGTCAGAAGCTCAGCTGGCATCCGCAAACTGCACGAAAAAGAGCCAATCCACTAAAAAAGTTGTGAGACCCGAAAAGCTGATGAGATTAATTGAGTTAATTAATCGGGTTTTGCTGGATTCAGATTTGAGCTTGAGTAGATCTGGACGTTTAGCTTTGAGTCGATATGCTTGGAGAAGCTATCGGGTGTGCATAAGTCCTGGAAACAGCTTTGGTTTAGTTGACTTCTTTCGCGGGATCTGTCAGAAGTTAGCGTGGGTCATCGCTGAGTGCTAGCGTTCAGCAGTGGTGATGTAAGCAGTTGTCACTGGATTGTTGTTTTTTCAGTTTTGAGGAGAAGTCTGATATCGAGGGCATTCAGATGTCTCATAACGCGTTGCTGTAGCGGGTGTTTATACGTCGTCGTTTGGATTAGTTGGAACAACAGCGTTTCGATTAACGAAGAAGACTCCGCTGTGAGTTGCGTTAGCTTTAAGATTTGAGAGAGATCTGATGTTGCGTTGCTATCAGATGTTGGCTAGTTGTTCAGCAGTGAGTAGCGGGTGACGTGTCCAGCTGCGATAGTAACTCTCTGCAACGTCGTTTGGTTTAAGTGATCGCTGTTTTAACGTAGAGTGAGATCTTTGTGAGATCTGGTTGCAAGCGGGAATATCAGCTGTGATAGCTTAAGTTGTCGGTGGATCTGTGTCCAGTTTCTGTCACCAGTGAGATTTAAATAGGGAGCTTAGCCTTAGTTCTATATTATTGCTTCCCTACACTTATAATATTTCCCGTGAGATAACTCTGTCGCGATACCCTAGCTACTGTTCACCGAATCTTATCTTCTTCAATTGTCGACGGTAGATAGCTCCGATTGAAGTGAGAGTGGTAGCGTTGGAATCCTTTTGCTGAGACGTTTCGTTTGGATATCAATTTCGGACGTTTTCTTGAGCTGGTAAGGTGTGCGAAAGACATATCCCTTCTCTAGTCTGTTAGCATACCGTCCTAGCTTGTTGGGGTAAGTGTTCAGATTCTACCTTGTGTGGTTTAGAGCTCTCTGTTGAGTTAGATGGGGTAGAATAGCGCTGGTTGAGTTCGTAGCTCCCAGCTGTTGCTTTTCTGTGCTTCGGTCCTTGAGTAGTTGCTTGTGTTTGGCTTAGCAGGTGGTGGATCTGTGTTGCTCGGACCTAGTTTGTAGTAATTGTTGCACAGAAGATTTGAGGTACGGATGTGAGCTTGTTACAGCATTGAGATTTGGCATGGATATGTGCTTATGCTTGCTGTTCTGTGATGCTGTGTATATTGTCTTGTTATCTGTTGCATTGTGTTGCACTGCATACACGCATCTGTTGCATGTTGTTTCAGATCTCTTGTAGCCGTGCCTTTTGATTGCTGAATTGAGCGTGCCAGGGTGCTTGTAGAGGCGCGCGGGTAACTCCCGTCCCTCATCTCCCTGCTGGGACTGCCGGCCACCGTGAGCGGAGTGGGTAGCTCCCACATCTCACGTGTTGGGCAACAACGGGTTGAGCGTTGATTATGCACCTGGTATCGTGTGCTGAGACGAGTGGGTAGCTCCCATATACTCACACACATTGTGGCCACTGTCTTCTTTTCAGATTCCAGTTTTTGAGCTGTCCTTGGAATCCTGTGGCTCCATGTGTTCGATTGTAGCCTTGATCACATGCATAGCATTTGCATTTTATCTGTTGCTGTCTAAATGCTGTTTTCAGTTGCTCTCCGTACTGGGTTTGACCCCATGTCCCTCTGGGGCTGGTATTGTTTCCTGTATGTGTTTTCAGGTTACCATGGTTTCTCTGCTGGTCGTGGAGTAGACCCAGCTGGTGGTGCCCCAGGAGATGGTTAGAATGTCCCAGTTAGCGTATAGCATATTATGTATCAGTACTGATAGCCGGGGGTTGTCCTGTGCTTGGTCGTAGATGTTGTTTGGTACTTGATATGTGTTTTAATTGTGTACTGTTGTACTGAATTGTGTTGTTAAATTGGGATATTTTAAGTATTGTTGTATTTTAAATTATATGTTTTAATCGTCAGGCCAAAAGCGAAAATTTTAAGCCACTTTTGTATGCTTCCGCTATTGTTTTGCGTGGTTTAACTCTGAGTTGTGCACGAGGCCTGACAAAAGTTCACAAGGACCGATGACTTTAGGAGCTGACTCACCCTTTCCTCGGTCTTTCAACTCGGTCTGAAAGGAGAAACTCGCAAAACACACGGTCTTCTTGAAACGAACCAGACTCTAGAATTTTTTTTAAAAATCATGTGCGGAATATCTAAACTAAAAAGTATGGCTCGTTCCCTTTAAAAATCATGTGCGTAATATCCAAACTTGAAGACTTTTCGATGGGGCTATGGAGAGGGGAAGGGGACGGCTATGTTGGGAGAGTGAAGGCTAGGTTTTGCAAAGATTGTGTTTGAAAGAATGAGGGTGACAAAAATGATCCTTCTTGTTTAATTAAGAAAATAAAACGAAATTTTACAAGCTTACCCTCCACTAAATTGAAATATTCATTAAAACTTTAAACTTGGCTTTAAAATCTCCAACTTTTGTAATTAAAGGCCTCCCTAATTTTAAAATACATTAAAGTTCAATAAAACAGCCCGTATAGGCGAAAAACGGGTTCCCTTCAAAATTAATAATAAAAACCCAATTTTTGGAAATATGCTCCATAAAATAATAATTTTTTTTCTTAAAAGTCTAAGGACTTAAAAATCTCAAATAATTTTTATCTCGGTCGTCCCTAGTCTCGTCCACGCGTCCGTAACTCAAACAGAATGAAATAATGACATATATACCATGCAACATAAAAATCATGAATACTGTTAGGATAAAATTTATAGTTTTGGTGATAACAAAATAGAACAAGTCAAATCTGGTGTTGACAATAGCTAAGGAGGAACCAGTCGACAGGATCATAGTTTATATCCAGACGCAGTGAACAGTGGTTTGCATCCAGACGCAGTGAACAGTGGTTTGCATCCGGACGCAGTGAACAGTAGTTGGTTTGTAATTCAGACGCAGCAACAGTGAAGTATATAACCAGTCGAGAGTTTAACAAACGATGTCGTATGGATGAGTTAAAACGTCAGCGTTTTAAATAACAAGTCGCAAGATAGTATTGGTAATCCAGACGCAAGGATTCAAATAGTAGCATGTGCAAACGACAACGTTTGAATTAGTTGTAGCGACACCGTATTGAAACCAGACGCAAGCTACAGTGGTGCTATATCCAGACGAGAGCTACAGGGCTTTATTCAACCAGTCGAGGGTGATTGTAGCTAAAACGATGTCGCTTGAATATAGTTGATAA
>KV001408.1:1300-17368 GCA_001598015.1 Dorcoceras hygrometricum | reverse complement strand
GTTTATGGCATAGATAACAGACGGTCACAAGGAGAAGGGTGAGTAGTCTTCCAGATGTCGGCTGCCCTTTCATATGAGCTATATGCTAAAACAGATATCGGAAGCCATTTTGATCAAAGTGCAACACGGACCTAAGGAGAGCTTCTAAGCCATAAATTAAAGAAAATGATAATGATGACGATGAGATCTGGGCTATTATCCCCTATCTCCAAGTTTATGAAAGAAAGAAATGTTTATGAAACTTTTATGTATTGATGATTCCTTTAACTCAAGTTATGTATGTTCAGATGTCTGCCTGCGTTAAATGAAATTGTTATCACTCAGGTTTTTCTTGCTGAGCCCCTAGGCTCATTAGCTTTTAAAATGGTGCAGGTTCGACAGCTGAGGAGCGAACGGGAGGTGAAACTTGAATCAGCTGCTGGGTGGTGTGTGTTTGTCAATTGCCAGCGTTTTCCATGTCAAGTATGATGTTATTTTATCTTTTGTAAAGACTGTATTAAATCAGTTGCAACAGTAGTAGTTCATATAGAATATCAGCTGTTGTACACCGCAATTGCAATATATATAATAGAATCTGTTTTTCCGCAAAAATGTTTGTCAGTAGTTGGCGCGTAAGTGTATACGTGTTTGTCAGCTTTTGTGTTTCAGTTTCTTTTTAAGTTATAAGAAATACAGCTTATAACAAATTGTCTTTCAGCTCTTCTTTTATTCGAAAATTTTTATTTACCCCACTTCGTGATTCTCGTGGGTTCGGGCATCATAATAACGGTTGACAATGCTAGCTCAAACGATTCTGCAATTGCATACTTGTCTAAGAAATTTAAGAATTGGTGTAGAGTTGTCTTAAATGGTGATTTTTTACATGTTAGATGTTCTGCTCATATCTTAAATCTGATTGTAAGTGATGCTCTTAAAGATATGAGTGACTCTGTTGTTAAAATCCGGAATGCTGTGAGATATGTTAGATCCTCACCTGCCAGGTTTAAAAAGTTTAAAACCTGCATGGAAGATGAAAAAATTTCTTGTAAGAGTATGGTGTGTCTCGATGTTCATACTAGGTGGAACTCAACCTATGTGATGTTAGAAGCAGCTGAAAAATTCGAAAAAGCTTTTGATAGGTTGGAGGATCATGATAGCCAATATGTGTGAGTTTTTTGGAGAAGAGAGAAGAAAAGGTCCACCTTCAAAAGAAGATTGGGACAACGCACGAAACTTGGTGAAGTTTTTAGGTGTTTTCTATGAAGTAACTTTACGTATTTCTGGGTCTTTATTTGTTACATCGAATCAATATTTTCATGAACTTTGTTTAATCAAGAATGTGATAAAAAAAATATACCACAGAAAAAGATCCTCTTTTGAGTAGAATGGCAAAAGGTATGGAAAGAAAGTTCAATAAGTATTGGGGTGACTTTGAAAAGATAAATTCCTTACTCTTTGTTGCAATTGTACTTGATCCGAGGTATAAATTAAAGTTTACTAAATATTGTTTGAGCCATTTTTATGAGAAAGAAATTGTTGATGAGATGGTAAGGTTTGTGGATCAAACCTTGAGAAGATTGTATGATGAATATAGGCTTTCTAGTTTGGGTTTTTAACATAGGAGATTGGGCAATATTCCAAAGCCAATGCTTCTCAGCCTAGGGAGGGAAGAGGTCAAGATGATACTGTAATGCCCAGAATCATTAAGCAGTGGATTAGGGGAGTAATTTCGACATTCAGGAATTTGATGAAGCTTAATTATGAGTTCGGATTTCTTCTGGAAGTGTTGGATGACTCAAGAACTGTGTATTGATTAAATCACGAAGTATGAGAACCAGACGCAGTAACCAGACGAAGCGATTTGATAAAATCAGCAGCAGGATACTGTAGTTCACGACTGGTGGAATTTGGAAATTCAGTTGAAGCATTAGTGTGATGTCAGCTAGAAACAGACGCGCGAATAGAAGGGGCAATGAGAAAGCGCCACGTGTTAGTTACTGTTACTCACGAGAAATCAGCAGCAAGAGTTTCTTACGCATCTGCTGGTTTATGTACCTGCTGAGTATTGATGTGTGTCTGCTGGTTATTGTTGTATCTGCTGATTGAGGATGACGTAGGTAAGACGTCGTCGTTTTGATATCTAACGCAATACCAGTCGAGGGGAAATTAGTTCCAGCTGAGAGAATATACGACATTAATGGATTGGTTCGGTTTCAAATTTTATAAACCGATATATATTGAGTTGATTCAAATTTTCATCCAAAACCGAAGCAATCCGCACTTGAACACCCCTACTTGATAAGTCAACATATCAAATCAATATGTACGAAACCTCAAAACAACTCTGAAATCCATTTTGCTAAGTTGTCTTTACTCAGCTGGGTTCCGATCTTGTATGTGTTGAACTGCTCTAATCTGGTCTAAGCTAATCTGCTCTCTAAGCTGATCTGTTCTCTTTGTATAACTCCGGATAACAATCTTTGTTTACTTCTGTCTTCTTCTATAGAAACACAAGCCTTCCTGATTGCGTCCATCTTTTCTATAAGAACCTGGATTGTCCTTCACTAACTCTATCCCTGAACCAGTTCTGCTCTGATCTGTTTTCTCAGCTGAACTAATACAAAGACCGTTCTATCCGTTCTGTTTGGATTCTCTGCTCTTCGAAACTGATTAAATCTCAATATGCTCTTCTTTCAGTCGATAAACTGATTAGATTCTTGCTCTGTTCTTCCGAACTGGTTGTCTTTAACCAGCTTAGTTGAATACCCTTAGCTGGTTTGTCCTTAATCATCTTAGCTTCGAACTAATATCTCTGAGTTGATTTGTCCTTTACCAGCTTAGCTCCAATATGGTTTCAATAATCAACACTGTAAGCTTCGTCTTGATCTGGTCGATTATCCTTTGAGCTGATTAATCTCTTTTTATCTTCACCAAAACTTATAAATTTACTCCATCATATGGTTTTATTATAGTTATATTATGAAATATTTGGTAAAGAATTTTATGTTGGTATGATTTTTATTTGGTATTTTATGTTTAGAAATTAGTGTAGTATTTTTGTAATATGTAACGACATACTGAGTTTATGTAATTTTAGCTGTCAGGTTTGTGGTGTTGGTTAATAATGAATCAATTCGTTATTATGTCTTAGTTTAATGAGATACGTTATATTGTATTCTCGAACTCGATTTTAATTGTAGCGAACTCGAATCAAGGCCGAAAAGTAGCCTAAAAATGATTATGAAATGAGCCCAGTATGACTGTAGCTCGTTAAATATGTTAAACGAGTTATAGTAAACCAAACATGACTTATTCGCGAGTTTTGTAATGTCAAAACAACCCGAGCTCATAACAAAAACTCGAATCGAGTTCGATCCAATCTCGAGAGCCTAATTCAGTTCAGCTCGGTTTACATCCTTAATCTTGATAAAGTTTCTGAAAATGTACATAGACCAATGTTGATGTGGCAAATTAATCACACATGTTCAATCAAATATTTGAGTGGATGAATTGGTAATATCAAGCCAACCAAATACAACTTTATAATATAGAACATATAAAATATATATAATTGCCAAATTTGTAATTGATAAACATATCCATACAATTTAATGAATATATTTAAAATATTATATAAGCATGTTTAGTTTGACTATTCTTTGTGAAAACCTTGGACTTATGGTTCGTTGTTGGACACATTTATGCAAACTTGATATATAATAATATATTTCAAATAACCGAATAATTGGTCAACATTTTGTCTTTCCCTCTGAATTACTTGTTTACCTATTACAACATTTACGAATATATCGGAATATTATATTATGATGATAAATGAATATATTTGGAAATAATATGGTACATATCAGTACTTCTCTGTAGGAGCCAAGCATCAGACAAATCATGAACGAGTAGTAAATCAATGTCCTATTCGTGCCATGTAGATTTGTCTTATTATTATATTGTTATTGATTTGTTTATAACGAAATTTAAATTTTTGAATATATATTATTGTAAATTATTATTAAAACATAATTGTAGAATAGACTGAATTCAACGACAACCACTCTCTCCCACGCACGGTTCCCTGCTCTTTACTCACTCCCCATTTATTAGATCCCTTTTTCCCCTTCTCCCCCGCGATCTGGTATTCATTTTTCAATCCTTCTTTTCCTCTATATATTTGCCTCTCCAATTTCAGAAATTTCTTACTGGCTCCTGTGTTGCGTTTTCTAAATTCTTCTCAAACGGATGCATGCGATTGACCCCTTCTGTTGTTGCTTCTAGGGTTTGTTTTGAGGATATTGTGAGTTTGAGAGAAAAAGTGAGGCATTCAGATGGCTGCTCCACCAGCCAGAGTTAGAGCGGATTACGATTATCTCATCAAGCTCCTGTTGATTGGTGACAGCGGTGCGTGATCGTCTTTCTATTATTTGTCATTTTTTATTTTTGGTGGAAAACTAAATGTCCCTGCATTTGGTGTGGAGTGTGGTAATATGGTTGTGTTTTTTGGCTTCATGCTGCGTGCATTCGATGCAGATTGGTTTCTGTACGCGTTCGTCTTCTTTTATACAAGGATGAGGATGCTATGATCATATTTTTTTAGCTAATATTTCTTTTATTTTATTTGAAATGAATTGTTATAGATATTATGTCTGAACTGTGAAATTCCGGCTGACGGGTGGTTACGTTCCGGTTACTCTGCGAAGTAATAGTTTGAATAATTATTCATTCATTTGATGGGATACTTTGTTAATTCTGTCTTGAAGATTAGTATCCTATTCCATTTATTGCATGTGTTATGGTATCCATGTTGTTCATGTTCCAGCTTTGGTTTTCCCATCTTAATGGAATTTCAATATAGCAAGTTCTTTGAGAATAAGTGAGAATATCAGTTGTACATATGGAAGCTCGACTTCTTTAGTATCAACAAAATGCAGTTAGATACCCACATTGTAAATATTGCGTTAGTTACTGATAGCCCATGAAAGCACATTGGCGTTTTGAAGTTGGTGAGATTAGGCTGTACATTAGTTTGTTTGTGTTGACTGACTTGATCGGAGATAATAAAAGAAAATTTAGACAATCTGGTCTATGTATTATGTTTGCTCATGAATGCGGTAATTTCTTTGAGTGATGATAATTGTCTTGTCGCAGTTTACAGCTTCGGATCACTGGTTGTTGACTTCCTCTCTTTCAAACTCTTGAAACTCGCAACATATTTGTGTATCTTTCAGAATTGTTGGATATAGCAGTAGGACTCGATTTTACCTTAATGAGTTGCCCTTTTACGTTTCTGCTTTACAAATTCATGTTGGATTTGTGTTATTCTGCATTGATATAACCTAAATGGATACTGTTCTAATTGTTTGGATGCTTTCTAGGTGTGGGGAAGAGTTGTCTTCTTTTACGTTTTTCCGATGGTTCTTTTACCACCAGTTTCATCACCACCATTGGGTAGGTTGGATTCAGAAGAAGATGCCTTGCTATTATTTTGATTTTCGACAGTTTTCCCGCTTGCTAATTTGATTTGGTCTCGTCACACAGTATCGATTTCAAGATAAGGACTATAGAGCTTGATGGGAAAAGGATCAAATTACAAATTTGGGATACTGCTGGACAAGAGCGATTTCGAACCATCACAACTGGTATATGCTTGACATGTGCTGGAAATTTCTTTCATTTTCCTCACTTATCCGCACATTATCCCAGAAAGTAGTGTTTTTCTATTTAGATTTTTCTTCTTCTGGCAATGATTGTATCCTAGAGAGAAATGAGTTGTCATCTATCTTTCTGGGAGGATGGCAGGTAGCAATATAGCTTGTAGGTGTTTGATTCTAGTATAAAAAACTTTTATGGAATGGTGTTTGCTGACTGGAAGATTTTGTTCTTGTATGATATGCTCACTAACAGAAAAGGAATTACAGGTCTGCTATTACAGTAGTATCACTCTTTCCCCGGAGATATAGTGCTCCGTTCACTAATTCCCTAGCTTAGCTAGTGCTGTGTGTGTATACTTCTCTGCATGCTTGCTAACAAATTCCTCCTAGTCTATTTAACCGTCCCCTGCTTCACGTGCTCCTTGTTCCCGCTTTCTCCTCTTCTCGAATATACCAGTGTTATGTTGGGCTTCTTTGTCTGTTCTTGATTAATTGGGCTTTCTCCTTGCCCATGGCCCAATTGGTCGTGGTCTTTTATAGCATCGGTCATAACAATACCTCCATCCTTAAAAGCAGCCTTGTCCCCAAGGCTGAATTTTGGAAATTGTGAGGTAAAGGCAGAGGCATCTTCCCAAGTTACTTCGTCTATTGGTCTATTTTTCCATTGGATGAGCAGCTGTTGGACTCTGGTCCCCTTAACTTGCTTATAACGTTCAGCCATGATTCGATCGGGTACAAATTCAGTACTGAGGTCTGCTTCAAATGTCTTTGGTAAGGATTGGGCAACCCTGCTCAAACTGGGATCCCCTGATAACGTAATTGTGTTATCCCCCATCGTGAAACTAATGCGCATTGCCTCCCAATTAACCACCACTTCCCCTAGTGTGCGTAACCACTCCACTCCCAAAATCAGGTCTACTCCCCCAAGCTCGTAATATGCCCATCAATCTATATCACGCACTGTTGCAGGTTCACCGTGAGTCGTCTGCAGATACCTTGACAAGAAACCCTACCACCGTCTCCCAAACAAACTCCAAATTTCACAGTCTCATCCACCTTCAGACCCAAGCTCTCCACCAATTTTCAAGACACAAAATTGCGACTTGCCCCACTATCCATCATCACCACAATTTCTTTTCCCATCACTCTTCCTCGTAGCTTCATTGTCTGTGGCTGTGTGATGCCACCAATCGAGTAAATCGAAAGCTCCAAGGCGTTGCATTCGTGAGAAATTGCGTCCCCATCACTGCCTTGGGCGCAGATTTCTTGCTCCAGTAATTCTACCGGCTCCTCGTCGTCGTCATCTACCAGGAAGGCTACCCGTAATGACTTGTTGTTACACCTATGCGACGGATTGCATGGTTCCCCACACCGGTAACACAGTCCTTTCTCTTTCCTGTTCAAGTACTCCTGATGAGAATAGATTTTTCCCTCCTTGAATCGCGGGTTGCTACCTTGATTGAGAGTATAAGCTGTATTGGTCGCAGACTGTCGGGAATAACTCTGAACTGGTTTATTACCGGAGTTGTGATTTTCTTCATTCCGATCTGGTAGAATGGGCTGGGTCATATCGACTCTTCGCCCGTTCTGGAATTTGGGCTTGGCCCATCTTATATTTCTCGACCACCGAGGCCCGGCCCAGAATTGAGTCCGATAGTCCCAAATCTCCCTTCCCATCTGTGGCTACCATTTCCTTCTCTCAGAGTATATCTCGTAGGAGACCAGTACAACTCTTCTTCTATGCTTCGTGCCAAATCCATGGCGCGATTGATTGTACGGGGACCATGGGTCCTTAGTCTCAACCGTAATTCCTCTCGCAACCCGCTGAGAAAGTAACCCAGACATTGTAACTCTGGCAGATCGCCCACCTGCGCTAACAGGATTTCAAATTGCTCGATGTACTCTTCCACGGGGCGATCTTCTTGCGTCAAGGAGGCCAGTGCTTCGAATGGGTTCGTCGCCTTCCTTCCACTGTATCGATTGATTAATTCTTCCGCAAACCGTTCCCAATTCCAATTCGGGTTTCTAGATCTTACCCACTGAAACCAGTGCATGGCCGCTCCTTCAATGCATATATGTGCGATGCGGAGGTGATGACCAGCTGGGGTACCATGAATTTCGAAGTATTGTTCTGCCTTTCCTAACCAACCAACTGGATCGTTACCGTTGAAGGCCGGAATCTCGATCCTCCTCATGGCCATCCGTAAGTCCTCATATTCGTCCCCTCTGTTTGTCTTGCTCGGTCCTCCCAGTGACTCCTCCAATCCATCGGGTGAGTAGTTGTCCCCCCTATCCTACACATCCCCTTTGTTGCGTATCATCCTCTCCACCAGAGATTTCAGGTCAGTAAGGTCGGTAAAGCTCCTGTTAACTGTGAGCAGATTCGCCCGTATAGCATTCATGTCCTCTTGCAATTTTGTGACGCTCTCCTGCGAGGTCATCACCAGGCGCTCTAGTGCGTCCCACTTGGCTTCCGATCGTGTGGTTGTCATCGCGCTTCTTCTACGTCTCCGGCAGATCGGACCAATTGATATGCTCACTAACAGAAAAGGAATTACAGGTCTGCTATTACAGTAGTATTACTCTTTCCCGTAGATATAGTGCTCCGCTCACTACTTCCCTAGCTTAGCTAGTGCTGTGTGTGTATACTTCTCTGCATGCTTGCTAACAAATTCCTCCTAGTCTATGTAACCGTCCCCTGCTTCACGTGCTCCTTGTTCCGGCTTTCTCCTCTTCTCGAATATACCAGTGTTATGTTGGGCTTCTTTGTCTGTTCTTGATTAATTGGGCTTTCTCCTTGCCCATGGCCCAATTGGTCGTGGTCTTTTATAGCATCGGTCATAACAGTGTACTCCCTGGAATATTTGTGAAAATTAGAATTACATTTTAAGATGGAAGTGCTGATTTGAAAAGTACCTGTTGTTTTTAGTGATGTGGTGCCACTAAAGCATAGAGATGTTTAGATCTAAATGCTTTGCTTGAAAACTGTTGGGTTGGCCTTTTAAAATCTGAAAAAATTGATTAAAGAATATAAAAAAAATTATTGATTTTTTCAAGTGTCATTTTTTGTGCCTTATTTTAATTGCTGTAGTAATTGACCTAATGTTGAACTGATTGTATGGAATATATTGAAATGTACTGATTTTTGTTTCTATCTAATTGCTTATGGTTGATTTGGGTTGACTCTGTTTATGCTTAACAATCCATGAATTTGCTATCAAACACTATACGTTCAAAACGGTAAATACACATATTGTGTCTTTCAAAGTTGCTATTTTGATTTTACCTGCTTTCAGTTATGGGCTTTAAAACAATTTGCCATGAAAGTATGAGTGAAATCTGAAAAAAAATCTGGCACCATTGATTTTATGTCTAGTGCGTTCTGTCCTCTTTTAACCTATAATTTTAATAGATAGATTTTTTTCTGGAATTACTTTTGGAAGTTAACTAGAAACTTGGTTCTTAGCATGCTTGTTGCCCAATAAAATCACCAGAACACTGTAGTTCTTTACTGAATCATTTCAAAGTTTTGCCTTACTATTGACATCTTTGCAGCCTATTACCGTGGAGCAATGGGTATATTGCTGGTGTATGATGTGACTGACGAGTCATCTTTTAACAGTAATTTCTCTCTTTCTTCTGTTGTATTCCTTTTGCAACATTCTTTAATGATTTCTACATTTGTATTGTTTAGTTACAAATTTTTAATCTTCTAATGTTTTCTGTCAAAATTGACTTGAACCTGTTAGATATCAGGAATTGGATCAGAAACATTGAACAACATGCCTCTGACAATGTCAACAAGATATTGGTTGGCAACAAGGCTGATATGGATGAAAGCAAAAGAGTCTGCTCTCTCTCTCTCCCCTCCCCTGCCCCCACTGCACACCTGCATACCCACCAGAGATGCAATATATAAACTAATGCATACGCATGCATGACTATTCATACATTTCATGTTTTTTTTGGCATATTACTCCCACGTGTACATTTGTTAAATGGCAATCAAACCTGATAATTAGTAAATGTTGAATAGATGTAAAGCCATACATGTTAAACTGCAAACCGATCTTTCGCTTGTATCCACAATAATCTGACATGATGGGACTTTTGTAGGCTGTTCCAACATCCAGGGGCCAGGCACTCGCTGATGAATATGGAATAAAATTCTTTGAAACTGTAAGTGGCACCCCACACATTGCTTAGCACCCCACCCAATGCTTATGCATAACTTTATTCTGAATCATTCTATTCCATCATGTCCAACAGAGTGCTAAAACAAACATGAACGTAGAGGAGGTTTTCTTCTCGATCGCCAGGGATATAAAGCAGAGACTCTCTGAAACAGACTCAAAGGCTGAGGTATCAAATTATGTATATGCATATACCTTATAGCGTATGTGTATGTATATGTTTGTTCGTACTTGTTTAAAACAACCAAAATGCATTCTTTCATGAGTACAGCCTCAGACCATAAGGATCACCCAACCTGACCAGGGGGCTGGGGCTGCCCAAGCCGCTCAAAAATCAACTTGCTGTGGTTCTTGAGTAAACAGTTCGATCCCGACCATTTTGACAGAGAAACCTATCTTTGTTATTGAAAATATCGATAGTTTGTATCTCTTCCTCTCATTATTTTAGATCTTGTGCAATCATGTGTTCTTGGCAGATCTTTATTTGTGGAGTTATTTATCGGTATACAATCTTGACATTGAACTTTAACGAGTTGTTTTTCAAGATATGTTTGTTTTTTACTAAATTTCTTTATCTCGTTTTTAATATAAGGTTCAATCTGAGGACCAACCTCTAATTTCTTGAATGGTTATGTTTATGAGTAAGTTTACTTTCCTATAGTTCCATGAATTCATGGAATCCAACTTTTTTAAACATGCCCGTTAGGATCGAAAAAGGATCATACAGACAACACGGAAGAGATAGTGCACGATCTAATTAAAAAGAAGAGTTGTAATTACTCTGGTTCTTGAAGGGTTTCGAGTATCGAAAGTTATATCGAGTTTGGTTTGAAATATCAAGTGGAATACTTGATATACTTTCTGAAAATTGAAATTGAAAACTGTTAGGATCGAAAAGTTGTGTTTGGAGTTTAGAGAGGGTGAATGAACTTTAATGGAAAAATCTGCTTTTAAATAAAACTTGATTGCAGATCAACTCTGTTGCAAGCTGATTGGTGAACTTAGTCGAGCTGTCTTCTTGAGTTATAATCTTCTTGAGCTATAAAAATGATTTTATGCGGAAGAAGCTCAATAAGAATTGTGAACAATATTTTTATGCAAAAATGTAAACAACACAAGGAGAAGAGATTGTTTTTGGAAATTCGAAACAATGTTTCTACGTCTCCCTTTCTTCCAAGATGGAAGGATTCTTGTTAGGATCAAAAACACGCTCGAGAGTTCAGAGGAGGGGGGTGAATGAACTCCTTCGCTAAATTTGGTTTGAAATTTCGTTTCAAATATTTTTCAGATTGACGCAAACTTTCAGTCGAGTTACCGGTTAGGAAGATGTTCTCAGTGACTACTGTTGTCTTGTGTTTGTGTGGAAATAACACGATTCAATCAGTGAACAATTTAATCAAATGCGTGAATGTAAAAGATGTAAGGACGAGAGATTTGTTTCTGGAAGTTCGGAGTAAATTCTCCTACATCTCCCCTTCTTCCTCGATGGGAAGGTTTCCACTAGAAGATTTGATTTGTACAACTATTTGTACAAACCCGCTCCCGCAACCAACAGCCACGAGAACTCATAGCAATCAACCAACGAACTCAGACCCGCGATCTGGTTCGCAATACAAATACTCGCACTAAGCTGGTCTGTTATCTACGATCTGTTCTCTTAGCTGTAGATCAATGTTCTCCTGTTTTCTAATCCAGTGTTCTTTGCTCTTCGAATTTTCTCAAATAAGTTGCCCTTATCTGGTTAAGCATTTTTGAACTGGTATCTACATGGCCTAGTACCCAGCTGGTTTGTCCTAAACCAGCACACCTTAATATCCTGAGCTGGTTTGACCTCAACCAGCTTGACCAGATTACCTTTGCTGGTTTGTCCTTAACCAGCGTACCTGAATGCTCTGAGCTGGTTTGTCCTTGACCAGCTTGACTCTGCTCCGATCTAGTTTCTTGTCCAACGTAGTAAGCTTCGTTCAGATGTTGTCGCTTTAGTCCGATTGATCTCTTTTATGGATTTCATTTCTCGTCTATTTTTCATCACCAAAGCTTCTGATTTTACCCTAATAATTTCCCCCTTTTGGTGATGACTGACAAAACTTTGATTGTAAAAGAGATTTTTATAGAGCGTTGGACACTTACAAAGAAACGTTTAGCTATAAACAATTTAGTCCTATACAAAAATTTCTAAAAAAAACGTCCTTGCTTCAAAACCATTTACTCCTATTAAATCTGTTACTATCTTCACCACCCATTCTATAGCTCGGGCTTGGTCCTTTTCCTCTTGTACTGCTTGGACCTTCATCTTGTGTTCCAGATCCTTTCCTCAGTCTACTACCACTTTGGCCACCTTCCTCCTTTTTGGCATCACCAGCCTTTTTGAGGTGATCAACCAACTCAGCCAGTTATAGTTTAACAAATCCCAGATCACTAGCTAGCTGAAGCTGGTGCTCGGTAAGATGATGAAGAACGGTGATCTCCAGTGATGTCTGAGAAGACTTAACATTTCCAGCCACCTTATCTCTTTTATCATAGAAGGCTCGCCTGGAGGTACCAAAGTCGTGCTTCATAAAAGACTGAAAATTCAATAGTTGCTCAAGTTTTGAATCCATAGATCCAAGTCTAGAGTCCACTGCCTTTACTTTGGAATCCATAGACATCATCCTTGAATCTATAGACATTATCCTGGAGTCCAATGAGGCAACAATCTTCTCGACCTCTTCGATCTTAGAACCAGCATGAGGACTGATTGGGGGACTGGATATAAACATCTGTTGTGAACCGATATGGGAAGAATTGGAGTCCTCTAGAAAAGATATGTGGGTGTCTTCTTCGCTATCACCAGTATATACAATCATCTGAAGGTTAGATGGCAGGACCCTGATGGTCCGTATTTTCTCTTCCGAAATGGGATTTGAACACAGACGATTTACATGATCCTCATTATTTACAGAAGGATCCTCAAGCTGAGTAGGATTTTCAGAGAGCTCGGTTGTTCTTGCTGTCTACTCAAAAAGTTTTCTGTTTCGCCCATCTTCTCATTATTTGGAGCCTGATGCTCATTATTTGGAGCCTGATGCTCCCCAGGTTCATCGGCAGTCTCCTCTATATTTACAACGCTGCGGACAACCTCATCAATCTTCTCTTTCCGTTGATCGGACCCTTGAGCCTGTGCTTGCTCTTGGTCGGCCTGAGAGGAAACTCAAAAGGCAAGAGTCTCAGATTGATTTGATGCTGCTCCTACAAACGACACTTCAGGAGCAACAATAGGCAAACCAGCTAGCACATGCTGAGCCCGATGCTGCGTTGCTATTTCCTTGAGCTCCTTGTTGAGAGAACGAATACACAAGTAATCATGGTTGACAGAAGGTACATCAATTTTGAAATTTGCCAGATTCTTATCAAACAGCTTCTGGACTTTCGTCTCGTACAGTTTGTACATCAACAGCGACCTGTGCTGCAGCAGTTCAGACACTTCCTCCGTTTCAGCCAACAACAAAAATTTGTCTTCGATTTAGGTCAGGTCCTCAAAGGAAGAAATATCCCGGAGTTTGATCGCAATGCGGAAGTGTATCCATTCATCGAAATCAGCCATGGATACAGCTTCTGTGAAAACCCAGAAATTCAGCTCTCGAAAATACAGCAGAGAAAAAAAAATCAGATCTTGGACAGTCAACGGTCAACTCCGATCTGGGACGGTCAACGGTCAACGGTCAACTCAGATCTGGGACAGTCAACTCAGCTGGTCAACTGGTCAACTCAACTTTGGACGGTCAACTCAGATTTTGTGAGGATTCAGATTTCTAATTAGTGATTAATCGGAATTGAGTTAGATTAGTCACGAGAATTAAGAATTTAGATTTTCGGAATTTCGAATTTTGATGAAATCTGATTTGGGAATTATTCAGATCTCTAGTTGGAATTGTCCAGATTTTAAGTTGTATTTTGCGGGTGAAATCTGGTCGAAATTGAAGTTGAATTGTTCGAATTGTGATAGAGATCTGGTCCCCTGTGTAACAGCGCGTTTTTGTCTCGAGAAATAGGTAAAACGTTGTCGTTTGATGAGATCTGCTAGTTTGTGTGAAGGCTGGAACGTGAGATCTGTTTTCTTAGCGTTCATTCGAGAGTTGCGCGGTGAGATTCGATGACGTAAGCAAGTCTATGGGTGACGTAAGCAAATCTCATGCAAGAACATGATAGCGTTCATTTGAGAAATCTGGTCTCGTTACGACGTCGTTTTGTGCTATGCGCGAGTTGATTTAGGTGCTGAGATCTGTTTTTAGCGTTGCATTGGGCCTGGGATCTGGTTGTGCCTATACGCCGTCGTTTTGGAGTTGCGCGCGAACGCTGGGATCTGTTTTGGTGAAACGATGTCGTTTAGCTTTGTGCGTTGAATTGAACGCTGAAATCTGTTTTGCGCGAGTTTTGTTGAAGCGCTGAAAGCTGGTTCCAGTACGTCGTCGTTTTGATCCTTAGTTTTAATTGAGGAGTCTGTTTTGCCTTTGCTTTGTGCGAGAAACCTGTTTTGCGATAACTTGAGTGTAAGGACTCTGTTTTTGTCTGTGTTTGACTTGCCTTGTAGCTTTTTGAGTAGAGGATATAAATATAAGTGTTGATTTACACTTAGAGCATTCCAGATCCGATATTTCTTATCCTTAAACTCGAAACCCTCGAAATAACTACTGTTCACCATCACTTTCTATTGCGATTTCCCGTTGACTCTGACCTCCAATTTTTGAGTTCTTGGTAGCGTTGGAAAGCCCTCGAAAAGATCTTTCTTTCCATACCACTTTTGAAGGCTGAAGTGAGCTGAGGCAGATTCACGAAGCTACTGATTTTGACAGTGATTTGGGTGGTGCAGGTAGCTTCCGATTCTTTGATCTTTGAATATTGTTTCTAGCGTGATTTTAGGCTTCCGTTAAGTGTATGGTGGGATTGGAACGTTGATTCGAATTTCGGTCTTTCCAGCCGTGAGTGTTGAAGGTTTGCCGTGAGTTTTTAGTAGGAAGTTGGAGGCAGAATTGTGTTAGCCATTTCTTGAATCTCTTGTGTATGATTCCAGATTTCAGCTTCTAGGAAGCCCTCTGCCGTGAATTGCAAAGCCAGGAGAATCTGCTTCCTTAGGCAGTGTGATTGCCGTGCCTTTTTGAGGTAGTTTGTTGAGGAATAAGGTACGAATCGAACAGCCCTTAGCAGTTTGCACATGAACGTGTGTATATTTCAGGCTATGAATTCGTGAGATGCCTGTTATGTGATTTGCGTGAATCTGGAATATGGAATTGATTTGAATTGATTGAATTATTTTCCTATTTCACATATTATGAATTGTATGCATTGGGCATTGATATTGAATTGCATACATGCATACATATTGGGCCTTTGACAGATTTGATTGATGACCCAAGCCACGTTGGAGCTGGCCAACAGATGTGTTGTGCACCAGTTCAACGCTATCATCGGAGTGGTGACTGCCAGATGCGAGCGTCAACCACGGTTCTGTGAGAACCGACGGGTTCCGATAATTCACGGACCGATGATTTCCCGGTTGATTGGTCGTGGTATAGAGGCGACCTGATATGATTTGCTGGTTGATACACTGGCCTAGTTGACCGCTTTTCTTTTGACAGCCCTCATGCATTTCATAGAATTGATTGTTAGCATGTTGCATGCGTAGCTGTTTGATAGCTCTTCGTACTGAGGCTTGACCTCGTACTTGTTTCCTGCTTTTGTCTTGTTTGGGTCTGCCTTGCCCATTTTCAGGAGTTTCAGGTAACCACGCTGGGCATAGTGGAAGTTCAGCTGGTCGATCCCCACGTCCCTGAGTCCCAGTCTATATGTATATGATATGTTTTGAGCCGGGGGATGCCCCGTGGTATCATGTATCGGGGATCTGTATTTGATGATATTATGTTGTTACCTGTTGTGTTTGGGTTTGAGTCAACTCATATTTTAATTATCGCTATTTTGAACGAATGATTTGAGTTCAGGCCCATTGTATTTCGAAAAATTTTTAAGCCCTGATTTTAAGCTTCCGTGTTTATGCGCTTATTATGTGTTAATTGTTAGTAGTTAGCACGGGGCCTGACAGTTTTGGTATCAGAGCTTAAACTAGGATAAGCTCGATTTCCTTTGATCACACTCGAGTCTAGGCACAGAGTTTTGACTTGATTTTGATTGCCTCTATGACTTATGTGATCTATTATCTGCCTTGTTATTTTATCTGCTGTGAGATCTTACCTCTAGGCTTG
>KV001406.1:5686-20207 GCA_001598015.1 Dorcoceras hygrometricum | reverse complement strand
TTTTAAATTCAGCAGTTGCATTGTTTTCGTAAAACCAGCAGATGTACTGTTTATTTCAGCTGGTATTAGTCTTGCGACTGGTACTGTTCATTTCAGCTGGTATTAGTCTTGCGACTGGTACTGTTCACCACGTCTGGATTTCTATTCCTTGTGGCTGTTTATTGTGCCAGCGACATCGTTTTATACCTATTCCTTGCGATTGGTCTCATGTATGTTAGCGCTCTTAAATTCAGCAGTTGCATTGTTTTCGTAAAACCAGCAGATGTAACTGTTTATTTCAGCTGGTATTAGTCTTGCGACTGGTACTGTTCATTTCAGCTGGTATTAGTCTTTGCGACTGGTACTGTTCACCACGTCTGGATTTCTATTCCTTGTGGCTGTTTATTGTGCCAGCGACATCGTTTTATACCTATTCCTTGCGATTGGTCTCATGTATGTTAGCGCTCTTTCTTACGGCTGGTTGATGCGCTAACGACGTCGTTCCCTTAAGTTACAAAATGTCAGCAGATACTCTTACGTCATCATATCTGTTACTTACTTCAACGACATCGTTTCAATAAAATACAATTGTTCCTAGTAAAAGATCTTGCAGTTGGTTCCTATCTTGCAGCTGGTTCCTGTTCATTGCGACTGGTTTTTCTTGCGACTGGTCTCATTTCAATGTTATGTTTCCTAAAGTTGAATTCGATGCTCAGTAAAGTTTTAAAAATGGGAAGCGAGAGTTTTAAATGATGGAACCCGATGATGTTTAAGAAATTTCAAAGAAATAAAGGATGTTAATGGAACCAAAGTTTATTTTAAGATTGTGGCATAGATAGTTGACGGTCACCAAGGAGAAGGGTGAGCATTTGTCTAGATGTCGACTGCCCTTTCATATGAGCTATATGCTAAAACTTATATCGGAAGTCATTTTGATCAAAGTGCAACACAGACCATGAGGAGCTTATATGCCATAAATCTAAAGAAAAGATATTGATGATGAGATCTGGGCTATTATTCTCTGTCTCCACGTTTAAAGAAAAGAATGTTTATGAAACGTTTATGTATGTTCAGATGTCTGCCTACGTTAAATGAAATTGTTATTATTCAGATTTTACTTACTGAGCCCCTAGGCTCATTAGCTTTTAAAATGGTACAGGTATGACAGCTGAGGAGCGAACAGGAGGTGAAAGCTGATAGCAGCTGCTGGGTGTTGTGTTTATCAATGGCCAGTGTTTTCGTGTCATAGTTGTTACTGTTTTGATTAAGAAGTACTGTATTAAATTAGTTGCAACGGTTGTATAATTAAATAGATTATCAGCTGTTGTAAATCGCAATTGCAATTATCAATGAAGTTTGTTTTCCGCAAATGTTTCCAGTAGTTGGCGCGAAATTGAGAGTCTGTTAGATCTTGTCTTGGTTTTTTCATTCTTTTTGAAGTTATAAGAAATACAGCTTATAACAAATTATCTTTTAGTCCTTCTTTTATTTCGAAAAATTTTATTTACTCCCCAATTCGTGATTCCCGTGGGTTCGGGCATCACAACATGGTATCAGAGCAACGTTCCTGAGATAAACACACGCACCGTCAGCTGAATCAGAGTTCATCATCTGTTCCTCTAAAGTTGTGAGTTTATTTTCAGAGCATTGTCTTTAAATTATTTAGCATGTTCTGATATATGTATGTGGTGGATTACGGGCTATAGAATATAGAATGGCAGGAAGAGGAAGAACTAGACGAAGTATTCCTTTAGAAGAAACTGATAGTGATAATAATGCTAATATCACACAAATGTTAAGACTACTGGTAGAAAAAAATAACAGAGGCAATGGCCTCTAGCAGCAGGGGACCTAGTAATGACGATCCCCAAGAGAAGTTCAGACGATAGAAACCCAAGGAATTTAGTGGTACTACTGATCCACTAGTTGCTGAAAGCTGGATTAAATCCATGGAGGTTATCTTCGAGTATCTCCAAATGTCTGATTTGGATAGACCAAGGTGCGGTATCTACATGTTGAGGGAAGATGCGATGATTTGGTGGGAAGGAGCCAAGTTGTCTGTGGATCTGCTGAATCTCACATGGGCAGAATTCAAACAAGTATTCTATGAACAATACTTCACGGCTGGAAAGAGGTCTGAATTGAAGAGCCAATTTTTGACCCTCAAACAAGGGAGTTTCACCGTACAGGAGTATGTGCGGAAGTTTGAAAGAGGGTGCTATTTTGTGCCACTGATAGGAAGTGACCCAGAAGAGAAATTGAGTCACTTTGTAGAAGGATTAAAGCCGATGTTCAAAATGAATGTCAGGTTATCTGTGCCAAGAACCTATAGAGAAGCAGTTGATAGAGCCCTGCAAATTGAAAGAGATTGGAAAGATGTTGATGAGGAAAGGCAGCAGAAGCGACAAGCCTTTCAGCAGAAGGACCAGAGGCCGTTCAAGAAGCAGAGCAAGAACCAGCAAAGGCCTCAAGAGCAAAAGCCTCTATTGATCCAACCTATTAGCTTTGTTCCTGCTTGTAATAATAGAACGGAATATCCCAAGTGTCATAAGAATCATCTGGGGCAATGCAGACTTGGACAAAACGTCTGTTATAAATGTGGAATGCCCGGACATATTTTGAAAAATTGTCCAAATCTCAAGCAACTGGTGACCAGCAGAGCCTTTGTCATGACAGCTGAACAAGCCCATCCAGACTCGACAGTAGTCACAGGTGAAATTTTGATAGCTGGATTTCCTTCTCTGGCTTTAATAGATTCAGAAGCTACACATTCATTTATTGCTGCTGAGTTTGTTAAGAAATTGCCTATCCAGCCAGAGCAAGTATTGATAGGCTATTGTGTATTGGTACCATCAGGAGAGAAGATGGTATCGCACGAATTGTTTAGGAGTTTAGAACTTAAACTTCAAGGGCATTAGATTACTGCTGATTTAATTGTATTGTCGATGCCAGAATTTGATATGATCTTGGGAATAGATTGGCTAACTAAGTATGGGGTAGTAATTGAATTTAAACTACGAACAGTAGTTGTTAACCCACCAAGAAAAGATTCCTTTCAGTTTTTAGCCAAACATGTTAATAAAGTCCCTTCAATTATATCATCCTTAGTAGCGACTGATAGACCTCATCTGTTAGCTGTAGAGGTAGTAAACGAGTTCCTTGAGGTTTTTCCAGAAGATATCTAGGGATTACCACCAGACAAGGAGTTTTAATTTTCGATTGATCTAATTCCAGGAGCTACTCCAGTATCTAGACCACCCTATCGATTAGCTCCATCAGAAATGAAAGAACTGAAAGAAAAAATACAAGATCTGTTGGAAAAGGGGTTTATTAGACCAAGTACTTCCCCTTGGGGAGCCCCTGTTTTATTTGTTAAGAAAAAGGATGGGAGTATGAGGTTATGTATAGATTATCGAGAGCTGAATAAATTGAAAATTAAGAATAAGTATCCATTACCCAGGATAGAAGATCTGTTCGACTAGTTGAGAGGGTCATAGTGTTTTATAAGATCGACTTGAGGTCTGGATACCATCAATTAAAGATTAAGGCATCTGATGTTTATAAAACAGCCTTTAGAAGTAGGTATGACCATTATGAATTCTTAGTTATGTCCTTTGGACTTACGAATGCTCCATCAGCTTTTATGGATTTAATGAATAGGATCTTTCAACCATTTCTGGACCAGTTTGTAGTAGTCTTTATTGATGACATCTTAGTGTATTCTAAGACCATAAAGGAGCACGTTAAACATTTAAGAATCGTACTCCAGATTTTGAAAGATAAGCAATTGTTTGAAAAATTTAGCAAATGTGATTTCTGGATGGAGAAAGTATCGTTCTTAGGCCATATAATTTCTACGGATGGAATAGAAGTTGACCCAGCTAAAGTAGAAGCTGTTCGCGACTGGCCAGTACCAAAGAATGTTGCTGAGATAAGGAGTTTCTTGGGTTTAGCTGGATATTATAGGCGATTTATCCAAGGATTCTCTAAGATTGCTGTTTCTCTGACTACGTTAACGAGAAAGCAGGTGAAATATAACTGGACAGTTGAATGTCAAAATAGTTTTGACAAACTGAAGCAAGCATTGATTGAAGCACCTGTATTGACGATGCCAACTGATGAAGGAAAATTTGTAATTTATACCGATGCTTCTAAGATGGGACTAGGGGTTGTGTTGATGCAGGATCATAAAGTTATTTCATATGCATCTAGACAGCTGAAGGATCACGAGAAGAATTACCCAACGTATGACTTAGAACTGGCAGCTGTTGTCTTTGCCCTTAAGATATGGAGGCATTACCTATATGGGGAGAAGTGTGAAATATTTATAGATCACAAGAGTTTGAAATACTTCTTTACCCAGAAAGAATTGAATATGAGGCAGATGCGATGGTTGAAGCTGGTTAAAGATTACGATTGTACTATCAGTTATCATCCAGGAAAAGCAAATGTGGTAGCTGATGCTCTAAGCAGGAAATCAGTAGGACTTGCGCAGCTGATTGTCCAGAAGCCGTTGGCAGTTGATATTGAAATTGGACTCGGGATAATGTCCAGCAGCAGTAGTAATTTGATTTTAGCAGACCTCTCAGTAAGATCAAATTTTTTAGACCAAATTCGAGAAGGTCAGCTGCAAGACGAACAATTGAAGAAATGGGTTAAACAAGATAAAGAAAGAGGCAGTAGTCTCTATTTTTCAGAAGATGAAATTTTTAGGTATTTGCGAAGAATCTGGGTACCTCAAGTAGATGATTTAAGAGCTGATATTTTGAAAGAAGCTCATACAGCTCCATATTCAGTACATCCAGGAAGTACGAAAATGTACAAGGACCTCTAGCAGTTGTATTGGTGGCTAGGAATGAAAATGAATGTTGCTAGATTTGTAGCTGAATGTTTGATGTGTCAGATGGTAAAGGCTGAACATCAGTGACCAGATGGATTATTGAAACCACTGCCTATTCCAGAATGGAAGTGGGAATGTATAGCGATGGATTTTGTGACTAGATTACCTGTGTCAGATGGTAAAGGCTGAACATCAGTGACCAGATGGATTATTGAAACCACTGCCTATTCCAGAATGGAAGTGGGAATGTATAGCGATGGATTTTGTGACTAGATTACCAAGGACTGCTCAAGGATATAACTCCATCTGGGTTATAATTGATAGACTCACTAATTCTGCTCATTTATTACCAGTTAAAACAACATATGAGGTGAGTAGATACGCAGAATTATATGTTAAGGAAATAGTGAGGCTACATGGAGTTCCAGTTTCTATTGTATCAGACAGAGATCCTAAGTTTACATCAGATTTTTGGAAAAGTCTACATAAAGCTATGGGTACAAAGATGACACTCAGTACCGCGTTTCACCCCCAGACTGATGGACAATCAGAAAGGGTGATTCAGATTTTAGTAGACTTGCTCAGAGCTTGTATTGTGGATTTTTCAGAAAGTTGGGATTTGAAATTGCCACTGGTAGAATTTGCCTACAATAACAGTTTCCAAGATTCGATTCAAATGGCTCCTTATGAAGCTCTGTATGGCCAAAAGTGTAGAACACCACTTCACTGGGATGAAGTTGGTGAAAGAGCTGGTTTAGGACCAGATGTTGTGGAGCAAACAGCAGCAGCTGTTAGAAAAATAAGAGAAAGAATGAAAGCTGCTCAAAGTAGACAGAAAAGTTATGCAGATAATCGAAGAAGGGAACTAAATTTTGAGATAGCTGATCACTTGTTTTTGAGAATAGCTCCAATGAAAGGAGTTATGCGTTTTGGAAAGAAAGGAAAGTTGAGTCCAAGGTACATTGGACCATATGAAATTTTGGAGAACATAGGAACTTTAGCCTATCGTTTAGCACTGCCACCGCAGCTGGCAGCAGTACACAATGTTTTCCATATATCAGCTTCACTTGTTTTTGAGAATAGCTCCAATGAAAGGAGTTATGCGTTTTGGAAAGAAAGGAAAGTTGAGTCCAAGGTACATTGGACCATATGAAATTTTGGAGAACATAGGAACTTTAGCCTATCGTTTAGCACTGCCACCGCAGCTGGCAGCAGTACACAATGTTTTCCATATATCAGCTTTGAGGAAATATGTTCCCAACCCTTCGCATATATTAAGTCATGAACCAATCCAGTTAACACCAGATTTAAGTTACGAAGAGCGACCAGAAAGAATTCTCCTCCGAGAAGTTAGAAGATTAAGAAACCGTAGCATTCCTATGGTTAAAGTACAATGGACTAATCAGTCGGAGCGAGAAGCAACTTGGGAGGCAGAAGCTGATATGCTTTCCCTTTATCCATATTTATTTGGTACGTAAATTTCGAGGACGAAATTTCAATAAGTAGGGTAGAGTTGTAACGCCCCAAAATCCATAGGACCACATTTATGCATTTTATTGATCTCATGGGCCAAAATGGTAATTTTGAATGTTATGTATTTGCTGATTCATTGATTTCAGAACATAAGATGCGTTGCGGCTGGTTCCAGCAGAGGACTCTAAAGAGTGATGCACTAGCTGGTTTTAAATCGATTGAAAAATATTTTAAGGAGGACAAATGATTTCTTTTGAAAATTTTTGGTGTTTTACAAATTAAAATGAGAGGAAGGGAATTTTACTAAATTTTATAAGTGTGTCATACTTGATTTCACAAGTAGCTTGCCACTAATCCCTTTCATATAAAAACTTGTTTTCAAAGTAAGATCTTTATCATTTGCAAAGAAAAATCTTGAGGTGTTCTTCAAAATATTTCCAGAAGAGTTCGTGCGTTGCTTAAAGAGAAGATTTCTGTAGGAATCGGTTGCTGTTGCAAAGCTTTGTTTAAGGCAAGTAAAAGCTGATCCTTTGCTACACCATTTAAAGCTTATATTGATGTTTTTATGGATCTGCTTGCCTTTATGTTTAAGATATGTTGAAGTTCCTGTTTAAAATAATTTACGCATGATTAAGGAAAGAAATATGGGGTTCAAAATGATGTTTGTATGCTTCCAAATGTTTTCCAGAAAGATTATGATGTTTTAAAAGTACTGATGATTCGAGTTTATTCCCAGAATGTTTATGAATGTTCTTCCTTACAGTAATTATAATATCAGAATTTGATAATGATGTAATCAGTAGTTGCTAGTTGAATCATTATAAAGTATGGTTTGATAGGCAACGGCTGATAGCATAGTGGTTGTTTTGATGTTATAATATAAAGCAAAATTTCAGCAGCTGTGTTGTTTTCATAAATTCCAGTAGATGCACTGTTCACCAGCTGATGCATTTTTGTTGATTAAATTCAGCAGTTGCGTTGTTTTCGTAAAACCAGCAGATGTACTGTTCATTTCAGCTGGTATTAGTCTTGCGACTGGTACTGTTCATTTCAGCTGGTATTAGTATTGCGACTGGTACTGTTCATTTCAGCTGGTATTAGTCTTACGACTGGTAATGTTCACCACATCTGGATTTCTATTCCTTGCGGCTGTTTATTGTGCCAACGACATCGTTTTATACCTATTCTTTGCGACTGGTCTCATGTATGTTAGCGCTCTTTCTTACGGCTGGTTGATGCGCTAACGACGTCGTTCCCTTAAGTTACAAAATTTCAGCAGATAGTCTTATGTCATCATATCTGTTACTTAATTCAACGACATCGTTTCAATAAAATACAATTGTTCCTAGTAAAAGATCTTGCAGTTGGTTCCTATCTTGCAGCTGGTTCATGTTCATTGCGACTGGTTTTTCTTGCGACTGGTCTCATTTCAATGTTATGTTTCCTAAAGTCGAATTCGATACTCAGTAAAGTTTTAAAAATGGGAAGCGAGAGTTTTAAATGATGGAACCCGATGATGTTTAAGAAATTTCAAAGAAAGAAAGGATGCTAATTGAACAAAAGTTTATTTTAAGATTATGGCATAGATAGTTGACGGTCACCAAGGAGAAGGGTGAGCAGTTGTCTAGATGTCGACTGCCCTTTCATATGAGCTATATGCTAAAACTGATATCGGAAGTCATTTTGATCAAAGTGCAACACGGACCATGAGGAGCTTATATGCCATAAATATAAAGAAAAAATATTGATGATGAGATCTGGGCTATTATTCCCTGTCTCCACGTTAAAGAAAAGAATGTTTATGAAACGTTTATGTATGTTCAGATGTTTGCCTGCGTTAAATGAAATTGTTATTATTCAGATTTTACTTACTGAGCCCCTAGGCTCATTAGCTTTTAAAATGGTGCAGGTATGACAGCTGAGGAGCGAACAGGAGGTGAAAGCTGATAGCAGCTGCTGGGTGTTGTGTTTATCAATGGCCAGCGTTTTCCGTGTCATAGTTGTTACTGTTTTGATTAAGAAGTACTGTATTAAATCAGTTGCAACGGTTGTATAATTAAATAGATTATCAGCTGTTGTAAATCGCAATTGCAATTATCAATGAAGTCTGTTTTCCGCAAATGTTTCCAGTAGTTGGCGCGCAATTGAGAGTCTGTTAGATCTTGTCTTGGTGTTTTCATTCTTTTTGAAGTTATAAGTGTTGGCATACAATGGAGGATCCGGATCGCGTTTCCCGGGGGCGCAGCGGAAATCAAAAGTTGCCCCGAGAAAAGTTCAATACATTCAAATACAATTCTATAAACATTCATAGGATGTTCATATAATCGTTACCTTGCTGGCGTCTAGGCGCCTGGCTCCAACCAGAATTCGCAGGGAAATCTGGCTCTTGAATTGTAGGCGGCGGTAGATCCTCCTAATCAGGTCCACGACCGGATTCAAGATTCCTCCATCAATCTGCACTAGAAGATCTGACGGATTTTGGCACGGACGGAAACTCCTCGTCGCGGTGATCGAAACAAGTCCCATCACCTAGAATACGGCACACGGCGGCGGCACGGGCCGGCGTGAGGTTGAGGGAGAGGAGGGGCGTTCGAAATCTTGGTCTAGGGTTAGGTTATGAGTTGGTGATTAAAGACCTAATCAAACATTAGAATATAATAAGTAGACATGGGCTTGAACCGGCCCATTGGACTTGGGTCAGGCCTAAGTCCATATGAACATTCGGTTCATTTAAATCACTGCGGTTTCATCATAACTTCGATCGACGATCAGATCGGACCGATCGACTCAGTTTCCAAAACTGAACGTTATGATGTGAAAAACAATTTTTCATATTACCTAGTCCAAAATGACAGTTTTGCCCCTCAACAGTGGGAAATCGTAATTTGACCCCTGTTAACTTTTAGGAAGTCACACTCCCTAAAATCCTCCTCCTATGCTCAACACATTGAGCTCAGTTTCCATGCGGGAATCATGAATCCAGTACTTGTGTGACCCTCAATGGTTCAGGGATACAGCTAGCCGTGGGCCCACAATCATTGCGGCTCCGAAATCACAATTTTGGACTTGCCCATCGGATCATGGTAAAGCACCTAGAAACATCGCCCCATGATCCCCTAGGTATCATTGATAGTGCCTGCAAGAACCAGATGGTCGTGGTTAGCATACAGTACGGTCCTTTCAACACATATATCCCGATCACATCAACGACCATTGGTAAATCGAGAGTCGCTAGAGATCCGATAGCTATGCATACATCTTGGAGATCGAATAGTGACATCACGAGTGTTACTAGGCAAACCCATTTACCTAAAACACATCCAGTACTCTGGCCAGAGATTTATACACTATTATCCCCTCAGATAGCATAGGATATCCACGCATGAGAGCGAGCGGTGAATCCTCGACAACGAAGCATCGACTCCTACATGCATCGGGACCTCACCCAATCCTGCTTCCTAATGACCCCAAGTGAGTCGGCAAACGGGTCAAAGTGAGGCGTCTATCATGTAGAGTCTCAATGACGTTTCGAGTAGTGAGGACTAATCAGTACAACCAAGACCTCGACTTATCCACTCGACAAATGGTAACCACTTGGAAAAATCCGAACGATGTTAGTTCGATAGATCACCAGGTCACTATCTGTTAGGATAAAATTTATTAGTTTTGGTGATAACAAAATAAGACAAGTTGCAATTGGATAATCAGTTGTCGCATTCTACAGGAGAATTTTTATCTACAGTGGTTATTCAGCAGTTCGGGTATTCGTGAGAAATCAGCAGATGGTATGCGATCAGCAGATGAACGGATTGAGATGATCAGCAGATAGATTACTTACGAGCAACCAACAGGCACATATAAGTGATTAGCGTGTTTTTGCTAAGGAGTGTTAAACGACATCGTCTAAGAAAGTTGGAACGACGTCTTTGGAGTGCACAGTTACTTATCAGCAGTTGAACAAAGAAGAGTAATCAGCAGATAATTTCTTGAAGAGATCAGCAGTTGTTTAGTCTGTGTAGTTGAAGAATGCGAAACGACAGCGTTTGGATAAGTCGAAGCGACAGCGTTTGGATAAGTTGGAACGACAGTGTATTGATCGGCTTAGACAAATCAGCAGATGCTCTCTTCAAAGCATATCAGCAGACAGTTGGGTATTCGACAGCTTATTCATTTCAGCAGATGGCTACAGTGAACTTCAACCAGCAGATGATGTTAACCAACAGGTGTTTCTAAGATAGCAAAACGGTGTCGCTTGAATAAGTTGACACGACATCGTTTTAACGCTAAAGGAATCAGTCGATGGAAAAACACAAATGCATATCAGCAGATGAATTCTTTCAAGTGTTCTTTCAATCGAAGCATCTTTGACAACGTTGATGAAGTTACTGCTGGTGATCAAAGTTATTCCAGGCGCAAGCTCAAATTGATTCAAATACGTTCGTTCACTCATTTGGAAAAGATTCGTAGGATCGTACAGTTGCCTGGAATTAAGGAGACAAGTTAGGTACTATTTTGGGTAAATAGTACAATGTACAGAGGCCGTTTCTCCATGCTTGCACAAATATAGAAAGAAGACAAATTGGCTCTGTCAGTGAGCAATTTACCTTGAAGTGGAGCAGGAATTACGATGTACGATTTTGGCAGTAATTCAAACGGGATTCATTTCCTTTGGAGAATTAAAATGACCGTTGCTATCGAAGCCTATATATATCAGCAGCAGTGTTGAAGAAAATACACTTCACTCTCTATCTATTGTTGTCACGCTGCCAAAATAAATACAGAGCTTACTCCTCGTTAAAAATCATTCAAAGCTCAAAGACTCGAAGAACCTATCGTTTGATCTTCATTGAAATACCTTCGAGTCAATCTTCTGGTTACCTTGTTGTAATCGAGTTTCATTGTTGAAACCAGAAGATATTTACAGTCTCTAACTACGTGTTTTCATTGTCATATTTGATTGAGTCTGTAACGAACTGTCTTTGTAAATAAGTTCGAAAAACTATCAATTGTTGTAAACCAGCAGCGAAGTCTGCGTGAAGTGTTGTGAAGTGCTAGGAGTTCTCATAGTTGCGGGCTTTGGGATCGGGTGTTTGTAGACTGCCTACTTGCATCAAAGTCTTCTAGTGATACCTTCCAAGGAGGAAGAAGGGGAGACGTAGGACATTGAAGTCCGAACTTCCAGAAACAAATTCTTGACTCAATCTTTTACTTACAGCATTTATTTACTATTGCGCATTATTCATTGTTCACAAACCAATCGGCCTTTTTCCGCACAAATATTGTTGGCTGAGAAGTTTGCATAAAACTGAGATCCAAAAGATTTTAAAAGAGTTTTGAAATAGAAAAATCGAAGGAGTTCATTCAACCCCCCCTTCTGAACTCCTATTTACTTAGTGATCCTATTTCTGGGACCATCAAGTGGTATCAGAGCAGGAAATCTCAGTTATTGAACAGTCATTGTTTAGTTCTTCTTTATATATGAACATGTCTATCTCACACAACAAAATTCCTTTGTTTTCGAGGGAAGAGTACGACGACTGGAAGATTAGGATGCAAGCACATCTGGTGGCCATGGATGATGACATGTGGTATGTCATCACAGAAGGACCGTTGAAAATCATGAAGCCTAATCTTGCTGTTGCCGTAACAAGTGGCGAGCCTCAGTTTCTTCCAAAATCCAGACATGAGTACACCAATGAAGATAAGAAAAAGGCTAATCTGGACAACGTGGCGAAAGATATATTGTTCAAGACACTGGACAAAGACAAAAATATGTTTAGCAAAGTCAAGAACTGCCCAACAGCAAAAGCATCTGGGAAAAGCTGACCCAGATCTGCGAGGGAAATGATGAGACCAAGGAGAACAAGCTGACCGTGGCGCAACAGAGATATGAATCCATCAAAATGAAAGATGGAGAGACAATGGCGGAGTTTGACGAGCGTTTCAGTGCTGTGGTGATTGAGCTAAATAGTCTTGGCAAATGAATACAGCAACCGTGAACTGGCGCTGAAAGTGATGAGGGCACTGCCAAAGGAATGGGATGTAAAGACAATGGCAATGCGAGAGTCCAAGTATCTAAATAAGATGGAGCTTCATGATCTGTTTGCCAACCTCAAAGCATATGAGTTCGAACTGGAAACAAGATCAGAAGCTGGTCCATCAACCTCCCAGCCAACAAAAGCTCTTGCTGCTACAACTGCCGAACCGTGCTCTCCTAGCAATAGCAAGTCTGCTGACCAGCTCAGCGACGATGTTATGTCCCTATTCGCAAAGAAGTTTGGGAAATTCATGAGAAAATCTTTTCACCCTTCCTCTCCTTATAATAGTTTTAAATACTTTCGTGGATCCTAGAACTGGAAAAACCGTGAGGATTGTTCAAATCTGGGTCCCGAAAGGGGTAATCCAATCTGGACCCAAGTAAAATTGGGTACCAAAATTTGCTTTGTATGATTGCAGGGTTACAGGTACAAAGCAGCAGCCGATGCATCAACAATCTGGTACTTAGACAGTGTATGTGCGAGACACATGACTGGAAATCCCAAGCTATTAACAGATGTTGTTCCTCACAAGGGAGCAAAAATAGTCTTTGGAGACAATGCTTATGGTAACACTGTGGGTAAGGGTAAGCTTACCCATGGTAACATTTCTATATCTGATATTCTTGTTGTTGATAACTTGCGTTACAATCTGATAAGTATCAGTCAGCTTTGTGACAAAGGTTTCCTTGTTAATTTTCAACAACATACGTGCACAGTTCAGAACTCAACTGGTCTAACCGTGTTGGTGGGTAAGCGTTCTGGGAACACCTACGTTATCAACTGGTCAGAACAAGTGAAGTCTGAACACTTGTGTCTTGCAGCTGCCTCTTCCAAGAGCTGGTTGTGGCACCAGCGTATGAATCACTTGCATTTCAAAACAATTGCTAAATTGAGTGCACATGATATGGTTTCTGGTCTGCCAAAAATCTCTTTTTCTAAGGACAAGATTTGTGCAGCTTGTCAGCTGGGAAAGCAAATTAAATCTACTTTCAAAACAAAAGGCGGTAAACGTTCTTCTCGAAGCCTAGAGCTTTTGCATTTGGATCTTTTTGGTCCTGTTTCTATAAACAGCTTAGGAGGAATGAACTACACCCTAGTAGTTGTTGATGACTTTTCCAAATATACTTGGGTGGTGTTCTTAAATGCAAAATCTGATACCGCTGACCAGTTGATTAAGCTTTTAAAATGTTTGCAAAATGACAAATATTGTACAGTCAACCGGATAAGAAGTGATTGGGGAACAGAGTTTTTAAATCAAAAATTATCTTCTTATATGGATGACATTGGAATAAAGCATGAGCTTTCAGCAGCTAGAACTCCTCAGCAAAATGGTTTAGCTGAGAGGAGAAATCGCACTTTAAAATAAGCTGCTAGATCCATGATTGCTTATTCAGGCATTTCGCAAAAATTCTGGGCAGAAGCAGTTAATACAGCATGCTATACTCAGAACAGATCAATGATAAATAGGATGCATGATAAAACACCCTATGAGATCTGGAATAGCAAGAAGCCTGATATTTCTTATTTCAGGGTGTTTGGATGCAAGTGCTTCATTCATAACAATGGCAAGAAGCATCTAACAGCTTTTGAACCAAAATCTGATGCAGGTATCTTTTTAGGATATTCAGCAGTAAGCAAAGCATACAGAGTGTTCAACAGCAGAAGCTTAACGGTTGAAGATGTTAGAGTAGATGCCCAACTAGCCAACTTGTGGCGTGTGGGTTTTGTAGACTCTTGTACAAACAGTCTTTATATATGATATTCGCATTTTCCTATATGGCATTCTTTACTTTCATTATGTGTGTAATGATTTACAATTGTGTTGAGTAAAGACCTAGAATGCACTAAAGCGTATGTTAGATGTGATAGTGGGTATGACGGCTATCATGAAACACATCTAATAGTCGCTGTGTATTCTGAACATGTTCCTAGTCGATTGGGCCGTCAAAATGAGGATAAGGCCGTCCGAGTTCGAGACTAGTATCTGCGATGCGAAGTACCATGTTTCATTGGTAGGGAACATTGTGATGTTCTGAGCATGCAGATAGATATTGACCTGGTGATCTATCGAACTACCCTCCTTCGGACTTTCCAAGTGGTTACCATTTGTCGAGTGGATAAGTCCGAGGTCTTGGTTGTACTGATTAGTCCTCACGACTCGAAACTTCATTGAGACTCTACAGGCGTCTCA
>KV001405.1:0-19166 GCA_001598015.1 Dorcoceras hygrometricum | reverse complement strand
AACTCGTCCAACACAAGCCAAGAGTTCAAGATAACCGAGCATACAATTTATAACACTAGAGAAGGAATACAACAAAACTACAAGATACGGGATAATCTAGCTCAACAGCTACTCAAACAGATGCGGCCACTCACGCTGCATCTTTTCTTCCAGCTCCCAAGTAGCTTCTTCCCTACCATGCTTGCTCCATTGCACCATTACTAGCGGAATGGTCTTATTTCTCAGCTGTTTCTCTTTTCTGCCAGGATTTGCAAAGGATATTCCTGATAGCTCAACGACTGATCTAGCTCTACCTCGTCAGTTCCAAGCACATGAGACGGATCTGGCTCGTACTTCCTCAGCATCGACACGTGGAACACATCGTGAAGAGAAGACAACTCTGACGGCAACAACAACCGATACGCTAAAGGGCCGATCCTCTCAACAATCACATACGGACCAACGTTGTAACGAACAGATCATTTAGAAGTCCACAATTAGAGAGATATGAGAATGAGGGATTACATTGCTATTACAATTCGATTCTTGACTATTTCTATCTATGCTATGATCAATCCTTATTTTATTATGGATTGATATTCAAATGTTAGAATGCAAGTACAGTAAGTATTTAGTGACTTCTGCAAACCAATTAGATCCTTATTTAACTAAAATTCTCGGTTTCCATGCACATCTTTTGTTTTTAAAAATTAAATAACCGAGCACGCTTCTTATAGAGTTTGGCATATTGATATAACGTGTTTGTTTTCCTTAGTCATTGTAAATCATATAAATAGAATCTTAAGCTGCTTCATGCATCATTACTTTCAAATCATATCATATTAAGCGGTGCTCGCTCTCAAGAAGCCGAACAAAATACTTTCAAAGTGTTTTAAAGGAGACAGGCGGTGTGCAAGAATTATACTGAATTCTTTGCTGTTCTTGTGTTAAAAATACCAGGCAAGTAAACTCTGTTTCTTGCTCACTCAATAGAAAGCATATATTCAATTCTATTTTATGATTATGTATGGTTTTAAAGAAAAGGGAGATGGCCTCGGCTGTTCTTCAAGAAAACCGTAAAGTTTATGCTCTGTTTTTGAAACAAGTTGAGTTACTGTATTTTGAGTTAAAGATGATTTTGAAAAGGTTTGGATGATGTTCTTCTAATGAATTCCTGAGTTTTCAGTAATTCATTGGTCGAAGTAGCTTACAAGTAGCTTACTCGATCTTTTCCAGAAGTTTCATAAGATATGTCGAAGTCTTTAGAGGAAGGCAACCTTCGTAGTTCATGGTTATCTGTATATTAAGAATAAGAGCTGGTTCTTATACCACTGCTGATATTGCCTTGTCAAAAATATTCTAAGTATGAAATTCAGCAGATGCTTTGCTTTCGCAAATGCAGCAGATGCTTTGCTTTCGCAAATTCAGCAGATGCGTTTTATTGTCAAATTTCAGCAGTTGCGTCGTCTTTCAAAATTCAGAAGATACATTTCATTTTGAAATTCAGCAGATGCGTTGGTTCCATAAAACTAGTAGCGAATGGTTGTAACGACTGGTTGTAGCGACTGGTTGTAACGACTGGTTGTAGCGACTGGTTGTAACGACTGGTTGTAGCGACTGGTTATAGCGACTGGTTTATATGAACGACATCGTTTCACTTTACATTTGTCTAAAAGATCTCGCGACTGGATTCTTGCCTTGAGACTGATTCTTATTCTTTGCGACTGGTAATGTTCAACCAGCAGGTATTAGTCTTGCGACTGGTACTGTTCATCTCAGCTGGATACTGTTCACTCTTCGTTTTCTTCAATAGATAATGAAATTTCAGAATTTGATTCTCTTTCCATTTCTGAATCAGTTCAAATGAATCTTTCGATTTATACGACAGATTCAATTCGCTAAGTTATTCACTTTTCATCTTCGCAAGCATTATAAGGGAATTATTTACAATTCCAGAATATCATTTTAAAAGCAAAAACCAGTAACTCGAACAAAAGATAGAAAACAGTTTTTCACAAGAGAAAGAAAGAGCAGAACAATGTTTTATGAAATGTTTTAAGTTATGACAATGAAAAAGGTCCCTAATGAGAAGGTGAGTGCACGACTGACGAACCGTGTGCCCTTTTAACCAGGAAGGATTAGGATTACAGTTCGACGGATCTGTATACCCCTTCAACTACGAGCCATAGTGCTAAAACTGATATCAGGAGTTTGATCAAACGAAATGGACCATATGTTTAAAGTATTGTCATAATTTTCCAGAAAATGAATGAAGAGCACGAATGTGATTCTAATCACAGCTCTTAAGAATGTTTAAAGAAAATGTTTCCAGGATTGATTTATGTTTTATGCTTTCGTACCTAAATTAGATTTCATACTTATGTTTACGCTTGTTTATTCATAAGCGTAATACCAGTTCAGACTCCAGTATGTATTAGTTCAAGAACGATGGTATTATTTGCTTTTGCTATTCCAGATTTTACCTGCTGGGCCTTTGGCTCACTAGTTTATATTGAGTGCAGGTAATTCTTAGCAGGAAGATGGAGGGAAATGAACAGGATGGAAGGAATGTGTTTATCGTGGACAACAGAGTTCTTTATTTCCTTCTGTTTCAAAGTTCATAGCTTCTGTTTGAGAACACACTTTTGTATTGTACTGAATATTCTGATGTAAGTTGTATCAAAACAAAATTTCAGAGTTTTGTTATGTTTTCAACCAGACGTTATCACACTACGAGATGCATTATTGACATATGATATAATTGCTCTCTTCATTTCCGCACCATTGCCTGAGTTATTCTAGATTTCTTATCTACGAATGCGAAGAATTTTATTATACTCGTTTCAACCCAGATAGTTAGTAGCGATCCATTCTCCAACGCTTATAACTTTTGATTTCATTCAATTGAACCCCAAAACTTATGATTATTCCGTCAAGAAAATGAGGGTCGTTACAAACGTAATGAGGGGCTAACTTTCCCTTGCGTCCAAAGCGCATCACACTACGAAACGGAGAAACCTTGAGAAATACACGATCACCCACATGAAACTCAAGAGGTCGACGCCTCTTATTCGCATAACTAGCTTGGTGATCTTGGGCAGCCTTCATCCGTTGTCTAATAAGATCCACATGAGCTTTCATTTGCTGCACAAAGTCGGGGGCAGATAGCTGCTTCTCCCCCACTTCTTCCCAACATACTGGCGATCTGCACTTCCTGTCATACAAAGCCTCAAAAGGCTCCATACCAATCGTCACTTGGTAGCTGTTATTATATGAAAACTCGACCAAAGACAACGCATCTTGCCAGCTACCTCCGAAATCCAACACCACAGCACGCAACATATCCTCCAACGTCTGGTAGTTCGCTCAGATTGGCCATCTGTCTGGGGGTGATACGCGGTACTCATAGCCAATCTAGATCCCAAAGCTGTTTGTAAACTCTTCCAAAACCTGGAAGTAAACCTCGGATCCCGGTCGGACACGATTGAAACAGGCACACCGTGCAATCTAACAACAAAATCAACGTACAGCTTCGCCATTTTCTTCAACGAGAAGGTCATCCCATAGGGAATGAGGTGTGCAGACTTCGACAAACGGTCTACAACTACCCAAATAGAATCGCATCCTCGGCTAGAACGAGGCAGATGCGTCACGAAATCCATAGCAATGTGCTCCCAATTCCATTGGGGCACCTCTTAACTCTGCAACAGACCATCGGGTCTCATCCTCTCGGCCTTTACCATCTGGCAATTCAAACAACGAGCAACGAAACCAGCAACGTTACTCTTCAAGAAAGCCCACCAAAAGTGCAGCTTCAAAGCATGGTACATCTTTCGTGCACCAGGATGAACACTATGTCTGCTACAGTGAGCCTCACGAAGGATCTCCTCCTTCAAATCAATCAAATTGGGCACAACCAACCTGCCACGAAACCTCAAACAACCATCGGACGAAATAGAATAGTCCTCAAGTTCGCCAGCTCTGACTTTCATCTTCAACTCGTGGATAGACGGATCGGTCCTCTAAGCTGCTCGAATGCTGAAAACAATCTGCGGTTCCACTTGGAACGATGAGACCATCACACAGTTCTCAGCCGGGTAAAATCTCCAACCCGTGGTGTTAAGATGCTCTTGGTCCTTGGAGATGTACAATGAAGCCAGCATCTCACTCGCCTTCCTGCTCAAAGCATCAGCCACTACGTTCGACTTCCCAGGCTGATATTTGATCTCGCAATCAAAATCTTTGAGCAACTCCATCCACCTGCGCTGACGCATGTTCAAGTCCGGCTGCGAAAACAAGTACTGCAAACTCTTGTGGTCGGAGTACACCACAAACTGCTCGCCATACAGGTAGTGACGCCAGATCTTTAACGCAAAGACCACCGTTGCTAACTCCAAATCATGAACTGGGTAACGAGTCTCGTGCGGTTCAACTGCCGCGAGGCGTACGCAATGACTTGACCATTCTGCATCAACACACAACCCAATCCCACCTGCGCTGACGCATGTTCAAGTCCGGCAGCGAAAACAGTACTGCAAACTCTTGTGGTCGGAGTACACCACAAACTGCTCGCCATACAGGTAGTGACGCCAGATCTTTAACGCGAAGACCACCGTTGCTAACTCCAAATCATGAACTGGGTAACGAGTCTCGTGCGGTTTCAACTGCCGCGAGGCATACGCAATGACTTGACCATTCTGCATCAACACACAACCCAATCCATTGAGCGAAGCGTCAGAGCAAACAACAAAACCACCTGAACCGGACGGCAGAGCCAACACAGGCGCAGTAGTCAACTTTTCTTTGAGCAGTTGAAACGCATTCTCACACTGCTCAGTCCAAACAAACCGCCTATCCTTCTGGGTCAATTGGGTCATCGGCTTTGCTATACTTGAGAATCCCTCAATTAAGCGACGATAGTAGCCAGCCAGACCTAAGAAACTGCGAATCTCAGACACATTTCTCGGTCGCTCCCAGTTCAAAACAGCATCCACTTTACTGGGATCCACAGAAATTCCATCCGCTGAAATGACATGGCCCAAAAATACAACGCGATCTAACCAAAACTCGCACTTGGAAAACATCGCATACAACTGCTGCTCTCTCAACCTCTGAAGAACCATTTCCAAGTGTTCCTTGTGCTCCCTCGGAGTCTTCGAGTAAAACAAGATGTCGTCAATAAAAACAATCACAAATTGGTCTATGAACTCTCTAAAAACCCGATTCATCAGATCCAAAGACTGCAGGCATGTTTGTCAACCCAAACGGCATCACTAAAAACTCAAAATGTCCGTACCTCGTACGAAACGCAGTCTTCGTGACATCTTGTTCCCTCACTCTGAGCTGATGGTACCCGGAACGGAGATCAATCTTAGAGTACACCGCAGAACCCTACAACTGATCAAACAGATCATCGATTCTTGTCAACGGGTACTTATTCTTCACAGTGGCTTTATTCAACTGACGAAAATCAATGCACATCCGCATTGAGCCATCCTTCTTCTTCACAAACAAGATGGGCGCTCCCCACGGTGACATACTAGGGCGAATGAAACCTTTCTCTAGCAAATCATCTAACTGTACTTTGAGTTCTCTCAACTCCGTAGGCGCCAGACGATACGGGGCACGTGAAATCGGAGTTGTGCCAGGCACCAACTCTATGCTGAAGTCTATCTCCCACCTCGGAGGAAATCCAGGAATCTCCTCCGGAAACACGTCAGGGAAGTGTCGCATCATGGGAACGTCACTAAGCTGAACACTGGAAGAAGAAGATGCATCCAAAGCGTAGATCAAAAAGCCAGCATTTCCCAAGGATAACAAACTAAACATCTCCATCGCGGAAACCAACGGAATCTTCGATCTAGAGTCCTGGCCGTAGAAGTTCCACTTCTCGCCAGACAAAGGCCTAAAGAGCACAATCCCATGGAAGCAGTCCACGGAGGTCCTATAGTTGGACATCACATCCATCCCAACTATGCAATCGAAATCCCAAAGCATCAAACGGATCAAATTCGCTAACAAGACATGCTCACCAAACCTCAACACACCATTCAACAAAACCTCCTGGGAGAACAGGCTCATACCACCGTGGGTTGAAACAAAAATAGCATCGCGCAAAGGGACGGTACACAGACCATGCTCAGCAACAAATGAATTAGAAATAAACGAATGTGATGCACCGGTGTCAAACAACACACGAGCAGGAAAGTCAAAGACAAGACATGTACCTCCAATCACTCGGCTCGATGTCTCCTCGGCCTGCTCCCTCGTCATGGCGTTGGCTTGAGCATGCTGGGGTCCTGGGAAGAAAGGCTGAGACGACTGCCCAAAACGCAATGGGCCAGGCTGCTGAAACGGCCTAAAAGGAGTCTCACCCACGTGGGGCTGCTGAAACTGCTGAGAACAACCCCTAGACTGACCTCCACGACCCTAAGGCTGGGCCTCGGTCTGCTGTGATCTAGCTGACAGACACACTCTCACAAAATGTCCGTACTGACCACAAAGGTTGCGGTTTGGATGAGGAATCCGAGAGTTGGGCGTCATTCCTGATGGAGTTGGTCCAGTCCCGGTGTACTGCGACAACACGGGTGCCGTTGCACAAGCAAAGGAGCCTAGGTCTCACCAAAGATCCAAACATATACTGAGGAAATACCACATAATCCGGGATGTTGTGGCTAGAGGTGACATAGAAGTTGAGAGAGTCGCCTCTGCGGACAACATTGCTGATCCACTTATGAAGCGCTTGCCAGGACCGTTTTTTGAAAAACATCGCGAAACAATGGGACTATGTCTGATGAGTAGTTGGCTATAGGGCAAGTGGAAGATTGTTAGAGTAGATGCCCAACTAGCCAACCTGTGGCGTGTGGGTTTTAATTGACTCTTGTATATGACAGTCATTATATATGTTATTCGCATTTCTTTATGGCGTTATTTATTTTCATTGTGTTATATGATGTTAACAATTGTGTTGGATAAAGACCTAGAATGCACCATAGTGTATGTTAGATGTGATATGATGGCTATCATGAAACACATCTAATAGTCACTGTGCATTCTGAATTCGTTCCTAGTCGATTGGGCCGTCAAAATGAGGATAAGGCCGCCCGAGCTTGAGACTAGCATCTGCGATGCGAAGTACCATATTTCATTGGTAGGGAACATTGTGATGTTCTGAGCATGCAGATGGATAGTGACCTGGTGATCTATCGAACTACCCTCGTTCGGACTTTCCAAGTGGCTACCATTTGTCGAGTGGAAAAGTCCGAGGTCTTGGTTGTACTGATTAGTCCTCACTACTCGAAAGGTCATTGAGACTCTACATGATAGGCGCCTCACTTTTACCCGTTTGCTGACTCACTTGGTGTCCTTAGGCGGCGGGATTGGGTGAGGTCCCGATGCATGTAGGAGTCAATGCTTCGTTGTTGAGGATTCACCGCTCGTTTTCATGCGTGGATATCCTATGCTATCTGAGGGGATAATAGTGTTTAAATCTCTGGCCAGAGTACTGGATGTGTTTTAGGTAAATGGATTTACCTAGTTACACTCGCGATGTCACTATTCTATCTCCAAGATGTATGCATAGCTATCGGATCTATAGCGACTCTTGATTTACCAATGGTCGTTGATCTGATCGGGATATATGTGTAGAAAGGACCGTACTGTACGCTAACCATGACCAACTGGTTCTTGCAGGCACTATTAGTGATACCTAGGGGATCATGGCGCAATGTTTCTAGGCGCTTTACCATGATCCGTTGGGCAAGTCCGAAATTGTGATTTCGGAGCCACAATGGTTGTGAGCCCACGGCTAGCTGTATCCCTGAACCATTGAGGGTCACACAAGTACTGGATTCATGATTCCCGCACGGAAACTAAGCTCAATGTGTTGAGCATATGAGGAGAATTTTATGGAGTGCGACTTCCTAAAAGTCAACAGGGGTCAAATTGCGATTTCCCAAAGTTGAGGGGCATAACTGTCATTTTGGTCTAGGTGGTCTGAAAAATTGTTTTCACATCATAATAGTCAGTTTTGGAAACTGAGTCGATCGGTCCGATCTGATCGTTGATCGGAGTTATGATAAAGCCACGGTGATGCGGTTGAACCGAATGTTCATATATTGGACTGGGCCCGCCCCAGGTCCATTGGGCCGGCTCAAGCCCATCACTTATTTAATTAGACCTAGGGCTACCATGAGACACACACTCTTGCAACAACCCTAGCTCTTGGCCGCCGCCCCTCACCTCTTCTCCTCTCCCTCGGCCGCGCCTCCCCACGCGCCACCGCACGTCGACCACGCGTCGCCGCCCCTTCGTCAGACTTGTTTCGGCCACCGCGCTGAGGAGTTTCCGTCCGTGCTGAAATCCGTTAGATCTTCTAGTGCAGATTGACGGAGGAGGATTGTTTCCGGTCATGGACCTGATTGACGATCTACCGCCGCCTACCGTTTGAAGTGTCGGTTTCCTCGTGAAACTGGTCGGAGCCAAGCGCCTAGACGCCAGCAAGGTAGCAATTCGATAAACGCCCTATGAATGTTTATTGATTGTTTTTAATGTATTGAACGTTTCTCGGGGAAACTTTTAACTTCCGCTGTGCCCCCGGGAAACGGGATCCGGATCCGCCATTGTACGCCAACATTCAGAACATATCTCACCAAGAAAGACAGCATAGCAAATCAGCAACGAAGTCATGTCCCTCTTCGTAAAGAAGTTTGGGAAATTTATGAGAAGATCTCAAAACCCTTATTTTAATTATAACAATGCACATAAATCTGAAAATATTTCTACTGATCAAAATTGTTATAACTGCGGCAAACCAGGGCATTTTGCAGCAGATTGCAATAGGACTAAGAAAGATGACAAGCGGTCCACAGAAAGAAGAAGAAACAATATGAGAAGAGGCCCAACAAAAAGAATGATCGAAAGGTACTTGTTGCTGAGGAGAGCAACAGAAAATGGGAGGACTCAGACTCTGAAACAACATCAAGCAGCTCATCTAGTGAGAGTGAGAAATAAGAAGTCCACTGCTTGATGACGAACCAAACTACTGACGATGAGGTATTTGATCTCTCAAATAGTGCATTTACATGTGAGGACCTCATCACCGTACTAAATGAGATGGTCCATGAGTACAGAAAACTTTCTCAAACATTCGAGGAAATTAAAGCTGAAAATGGATGTTTGAAAAACAGTTCAGCTGAACCAAGCACTGCTGAGCTTGGGAAAACTGATAGTTTACAAACTGAGTTGATTAAGCGGAAAATTGAGAATGATTCCTTGAGAACAAAGTCCTGTGAGCTCTCATCTGAAAATGAAAGATTAAATCAAGTGATGAGTTCTTGGATTAAGTCTTCGATTTCCTTGAGTAAGCTACATGAAACACAGAAGCCATTAGATGATAAAACTGGCTTAGGTTTCAGCTTTGATGAAAGCAGCTCATAGGAAATATGTACTTAGTCAGATCTGGCTGATGACAAATTCAAGAAAATGAATTTTGTCAAAGCCAGTGTTGACACATGATGATTATGAGTCGGTCAAGTATGATGACTAGATCACTGGACAACTGAACCAAAAGGGTAAAAATGGTATTGGTTACATCAAGCCTGAGAATTGTAAGACCAGTTGGCTAACGAACAGATTAGAAAAGGATAAGGCGAATGTTGTACCTAAGTCGTCTGTTCCGAACCAGTAAAGGCGTAGTTCAACGAAGGCTAGATGGGTAAAGGTTCAGCCTAAGCGTGATCTGAATGGTCAAAATACAAAACCAAAGCTCAACAGATCGCACAAGAATTCAACACAAAACCTGGTGGACATTCATACTGGGAAAACCGTTAAAGTAATTCAAGTACGGGTCCAGAAAGGGGTAATCCGATGTGGACCCAAGTTAAATTGGGTACCAAAAGTTTCTTTTGTGATTGCAGGATAACAGGTACACAGCTTCGGAGGACTCAATCAAATGGTATCTGGATAGTGGTTGTGTGAGGCACATGACTGGCAATTCACAGCTGTTAGCAGATCTGAAGCCATACAAAGGACCTAGAATTGTCTTTGGTGACAACTCACACGGTAACACAGATCGCACAAGAATTCAACACGAAACCTGGTGGACATTCATACTGGGAAAACCGTTAAAGTAATTCAAGTACGGGTCCAGAAAGGGGTAATCCGATGTGGACCCAAGTTAAATTGGGTACCAAAAGTTTCTTTTTGTGATTGCATGATAACAGGTACACAGCTTCGGAGGACTCAATCAAATGGTATCTGGATAGTGGTTGTGTGAGGCACATGACTGGAAATTCACAGCTGTTAGCAGATCTGAAGCCATACAAAGGACCTAGAATTGTCTTTGGTGACAACTCACACGGTAACATTGTGGGTAAGGGTAAGCTTACCCATGGTAATCTTTCAATTAATGATGTTCTTCTTGTTGAGAACCTGTGCTATAATATTATTAGCATAAGTCAACTTTTTAGGAAATCATTATTAGCTGACCAGCTAATAAAAATTTTAATGAAAAATCTTGTAGTATCAACCGGAAAAGGAGTGATAGAGGTAGTGAGTTTTTAAATAAAAAACTATCCTCTTATCTGGAAGATATTGGAATAAAGCATGAGCTTTCACAGTTAGAACTCCTCAGCAGAACGAGTTAGCTGAGAGGAGAAATCGTACATTAAAATAAGCTTCTAGAACTATGATTGTTGATTCCGGAATTTCTCAAAAATTTTGGGCTGAAGTAGTTAACACAGCTTGCTACACTCAGAACAGATCTATGATTAACAATAATCATGGCGTAACCCCATATGAGATCTGGAGTGGCAAGAAACCTGATATTTCTTGGTGTTTGGATGCCGATGTTTCATTCATAACAATGGCAAAAAGCATCTAACCGCTTTTGATGCTAAATCTGATTCAGGTATATTCATTGAATAATCGACCGTGAGCTAAGCTTATAGAGTGTTTAACAATCGGAGCTTGACGGTTGAAGAATCAGCTCACGTTGTGTTTGATGAGACCTTGATCTAATTAAGTTGCGAGCTTAAACGACTTATGTACACGTCTGGAGTCAACCAACTTAGACGAATCGAGTGATGACGTGCCACATATTAGATTTTCAGCTGATAAACAAAAAGCATTGGACACACCAAACGATGACATCCAAATTGCACAAACTGATCTGACTGGTAACATAGAAGCCATTGATTTAACTGATGTTGACCAAGTGCAGGAACAGATCGCAACCAGTGTGCCAGCTTCAAGTGATGAACCGACCAATGCACAAGATGATGCGCGAGCTGATCATACAATCCAGCAAGTGGAAATAGTACCAGGTGATCAAGATGGAGACATTCAGCCAGACATCCAAGCTGAACAGGGAGAAAATCCAATCGGATCTGACCTTTGGTGGAATATAAAATCATTCACCTGAGCAGGTCATAGGTAATGCAACTTCTCCTGTTCGCACACGAGGCCAGTAGCATGAGTATTTCAATTTAGCATTAATTTCTCATATAGAACCTAAGCTGATAGAAGAAGCCTTAGCAGACCCAAGATGGATAGATTATATGCAAGATGAACTTAGCTAATTTAAGAGAAACAATGTATGGCAGTTAGTTCCTTGACCTACTAATCATTCAGTGATAGGAACTAAATGGGTCTTTAGGAACAAACTGATTGAGGATGGTGTCTGTGAGATCTGAATCGCTAAATATTTATTTGGAAATTAATCGGGTTTTGGATTAGACTTGAAGAAGATCTAGTTGGTTTGTGCGTGAAATAGCTCTGATCTGGTTCGTAGAACGGTCAAATCTGGTTGGTTGAGCGCTCAAGAATCGTGTTGCGAGTTATTCTAGGAGCATGAAGTTGGATATGTTTAGTTATAGTGGAGCGACGTCGTACAGAGAGAAACCAGATTTGAGGGTGAAATTTGGTAGTACTGTGTAAACCGGTGCGGTTCGTGAGTATCGACCGAGGCAAGATCTGAATGAGTGTGAGCTGCTCGTTCGGATCTGGGTCACGATGCGACGCCGTTTAGCAATACACGTTCATGAACTAGCTGGATTGATGTGCGATGTCGTTAAGAGGAACCATGTACCGACCCTTACTTTTATTAACGGAATTCATGAATCTTGGGGTTCAATTGCAATTGATAGAAAGTTCAAACATCAAAATACTAGGTCGCTACTAACTTTCTGGACTGAAATGAGAGTAATATTTGAAGTCTCAACGAAAAAGAAAAATCAGATTCTATAATTAAAAGACTCGGAAAATAGAAATCTGGTAATTTAAACAAAATGGTTACATTCCTTCGTAATGAAGCTGGGCAGATTTCTACAACATAGATACACTAGAAATCCGGTCTAGTATATACAAGAGCAAAAGTTCGGTACAGTACTGGATAACCCAAAAGGAAAACGTGAAATCTGGAACAAAAGAAACCGTGAAATCTGATGTCCATGATAAACACCTCCTTCCTTTCTGTTCAGATCCCTCCAGCTCCTAACTGCTCATTACCTGCACTCAATGAAAACTAGTGAGCCAAAGGCCCAGCAGGTAAAGTCTGGAAGTATCAAACATAAAATATAATCATTCGTTAACTGGTACATACTGGAGTCTGAAACTTTAAATACGCTTATGAATAAATAAGCGTAAAACATAACAGAGAAATATGGAAAGGAACGAAAGCATAAAACATAGCTCAATCCAGAAAATATTTTCTTTAAACATTCCTTAGAGCTGTGATCACACTTGTGCTCTTCATTCATTTTCTGAAAATTATGACAACACTTTAAACATTTGGTCCATTTCGTTTGATCAAAATCCTGATATCAGTCTTAGCACTATGGCTCATTGTTGAAGGGGTATATAGATCCGTCGATCCATAATCCTGATCCTTCCTTGGGTTTTGAAGGGGTATACAGTTCGTCAACCGTAATCCTAATCTTTCCTGGGGACCTTTTTGTTGTCATAACTTAAAACATTTCTTAAAACCTTCTGCTCTTTCTTTATTTCGTGAAATCTTTTTTCTTTCCAAAATCCTGATATCAGTCTTAGCACTATGGCTCATTGTTGAAGGGGTATATAGATCCGTCGATCCATAATCCTGATCCTTCCTTGGGTTTTGAAGGGGTATACAGTTCGTCAACCGTAATCCTAATCTTTCCTGGGGACCTTTTTGTTGTCATAACTTAAAACATTTCTTAAAACCTTCTGCTCTTTCTTTATTTCGTGAAATCTTTTTTCTTTCTCTTGAACGTTTACTGGTTTTCTTTTGTCTAATGATGTTCTGGAATACTTCGAAGTTTTCTGTAATACTTGCGAAGATGAAAACTGAATAAAAGCTCTCAAATCTGTTCAATTGGATTGAATAAATCTTGTGAAACGAAACGGAAATGAATAAGGAATTAAAATCTATGCTTTCTGTATCAATTGATAAAATAACGAAGAAGTAATGGGAGAAATCTGGTTTTAAGGAACAGTAGAAATCTGAACCGAATGTATATTTCAACGAAGAAGAAATAAACCAGATCTCTGTTGGTCAAATTCAGATGTCACGCTACTAAGACTGTTCCCACCAGATGTCAACGGTCAACTCAGAAGTCAATAATTTATAAAAGGAATCTGCCCTATACCAGACCTCAGATATAAAAGAAGAAATCTGAGATAAAGGAATAGTAGAAATCTGAATTAAACGTAAGTGTTTTATTGAAGAGGAAACACCTCAGATCTCACGAACAAAGATAGAAATCTGAATTCTAACTTATCACATAAACAGACCTCTACTCTTAGAAATCTGTTCATCATAGAATCTCAGCGATGGTATAAGAACCAGACTTCATACTTAACCATGTGGATAAACATGAATTACAACGGTTACCTTCTTCAGAAGAACTCAAAATATCTTACGAAATTTCTGGAAAAGATCGAATAAGCTACTTGTAAGCTACTTCGATGAATGAATCATTGGAAAACTCAAGAATTTATCATTAAACCATTTTTCTAAAACATCTTTGAATCAAAATTACAGTAAACGTAACTTTTGCAAAAACAGAGCATGAACTTCTGGTTTTCTTGAAGAAAAGCCGAAGCCATCTTCCTATTCTTTAAAACATACATAAACATATAAACAGAATTGAATATATTCTTTCCATTGAGTGAGCAAGAAACAGAGTTTACTTGTCTGAATTCTTTAACACAACAACAGCAGCAAATCTAGCAAACTTCTACGCACCGCCTGTTTCTTTTAAAAACTTTGAAAGGATTTTGTTCGGCTTCTACCAAGAGAGCACCGCTTCTAAATGATTTAATTTGAAGATAATGATGCATGAAGCAGCTTAAAATCCTATTTATATGCTTTAAAATGTCTAATGAAGGAAGACACGTTTAATCAATATGCCAAAATCCACTAAAAGCGTACTCTAGTTTTAAAATAAAAGATGCACAATGAACCCGAACGTTTTTAATTAAAACAAAAGATTAAATTGGCTTGTAGAAATTGACTAGACATCTGCTATAATTGCATTCTTAACATCTGAATATCAACCCATAATAAAATGAAAGCTAGAACATTTCTAAATGATTTAATTTGAAGATAATGATGCATGAAGCAGCTTAAAATCCTATTTATATGCTTTAAAATGTCTAATGAAGGAAGACACGTTTAATCAATATGCCAAAATCCACTAAAAGCGTACTCTGTTTTAAAATAAAAGATGCACAATGAACCCGAACGTTTTTAATTAAAACAAAAGATTAAATTGGCTTGTAGAAATTGACTAGACATCTGCTATAATTGCATTCTTAACATCCGAATATCAACCCATAATAAAATGAAAGCTGAACATTGCGTAAGACATGAAATCTGTACGCGCATATCATGAAATCTGGAAATTTAGCTTTTAAAGAAAGAAAGCTAAATAACATACACGTGAAGTCTGAAACCTGATCTATTCATGGATCGAAATAAAATAGCATTGTAATCCCTCAAATCTCATAAATTACTAATTGTGGACTATAAAAAGATCTGGTCGTTACAATCTACCCCCCTTAAAAGAATTTCGTCCTCAAAATTACATACTTAAAGAGATCTGGGTAGCTTCTCTTCATATCAGATTCAACTTCCCAAGTTGCTTCTCTTTCTGAGTGATTTGTCCATTGCACTTTAACCATAGGAATAGTTCTGCTTCTTAACTTGTTGGCATGTTAAACATTCAACGACGAATCTACAAATGTCACGTTTCATTCCTGGCCACCGAAACAGAGCTTGCAAGTCCTTAAACATCTTTGTTGCCTCCTGGATGAATGGAATACGGCGAGTTATGGGCTGTTCATATTATCATTGTGCAAATTATCTGTGCGCGGTACCCATAATCGATCTTGGTATTTAACAATTCCTTCTTTCACCGCATACAGATTTGTTCCTCTGTTTACATCTTGTTTTTTCCATTTCTGGATTTGATCGTCTTTCACTTGACCTTCTTTAATTATATCTTTTAACGTTTATTGGATTGTGAGAACAGATAACTTAGCAGCGTTCTCCTTTTTAACTATTCCCAGTTCAAATCTGTTAATCTCCAACGCTAGAGGAATCTGAACTGAGATCTGTGCCAACCCCACATTTCTTCTACTTAACGCATCTGCTACTACGTTAGCTTTAACCGGGGTGATAGCTAATTACACAATCATAATCTTTAACCAATTCGAGCCATCTCCTTTGTCTCATGTTTAGCTCTTTCTGGGTAAAGAAACACTGAAGACTTTTATGGTCTGTAAAAATTTCGCATTTCTCTCCGTAAAGATAGTGCCTCCAGATCTTTAATGCGAAAACTACTGCTGCTAATTCAAGGTCATTCATAGGATAATTCTTCTCGTGAATTTTCAATTGTCTCGAAGCGTAAGCAATTACCTTTCTTTCCTGCATTAGAACAGCTCCTAGCCCTGTCTTCTATGCATCTGTATAAGTCACAAAATTCCCTTTCTCTAATGGTAATGTTAGAACAGGGGCTTCAACTAACGCCAGTTTTAATTTCTCAAAACTGGATTGGCATTCCGGAGTCCAATCATACTTAACATTTTTCTTAGTCAAAGCTGTTAAAGGAATAGCAATCTTCGAAAATCCTTCTATGAACCTTCAATAATAACCAGCAAGTCCTAAGAAACTACGGATTTCTGTGACACTCTTAGGTACAGGCCAATCTCGAACAACTTCCACTTTAGAAGGATCTACTTCTATTCCATTTCTCGAAATAATGTGACCCAAAAATACAACTTTCTCAATCCAGAATTCACATTTGCTGAACTTAGCAAATAACTGTTTATTTCTTAAAATCTGTAATATTTCTCTAAGATGTTCTTCGTGTTCACTTATATTCTTCGAGTAAATCAAAATATCATCTATGAACACTATCACAAATTTATCTAGGAAAGGTTGAAACACCCGATTCATTAAATCCATAAACACAGACGGCGCATTAGTTAATCCAAAAGGCATAACTAGAAATTCATAATGGCCATATCTTGTCATAAAAGCTGTTTTAAAGACATCTGCTTCTTTTACCCGTAACTGGTGGTAACCAGATCTTAGATTTATCTTTGAAAATACTGCAGCTCCTCGTAATTGGTCGAATAAATCGTCAATCCTAGGGAGAGGATATTTATTCTTAATCGTTAACTTATTTAGTTCTCTATAATCAATACACAGGCGCATACTTCCATATTTCTTATTCACGAACAGCACTAGTGCACCCCAAGGTGAAGTACTGGGTCTAATAAATCCTTTATCCAACAAATCTTGGATCTGGTCCTTTAATTCCTTCATTTCCTTAGGAGCAAGTCTATAAGGAGGCTTCGAAATTGGAGCAGCTTCTGGTACTAATTCAATAGTGAATTTCCATTCCCGATTTGGAGATAAACCTGTGACATCTGTTGGAAAGACATCTGGAAATTCTCTCACGACAAGCACATCTTCCAACTTACTTTTCTTTTCGGATTCTAAGGTTATAGCATTCACTAAAACTCCCTGGCATCCGCTTCTTAAACACTTCTGAGTTTTCATTGCTGATATTATCTTAGGAGCATTCTCATATTTACCAGCTTTGAATGAAAATGAATTTCCCTCTGGTAATTTAATATCAACAGAACTCTGCTTAAAATCTATAACAGCTTCGTACTTAGTCAACCAGTCTATTCCCAAAATAAAATCAAACTCAATCATGAGTAATACTATCAAATATGTTGGGGATCCGGATCCGCCCCCGGCTAGGCAGCGGAAGAACAAGAAACAGGTGTCGGGAGGCGATCAATACGAAAAATCAGACAATTAAATAATCGTCATACATAGGGCGTTTTAGAATCGCTACCTTGCTGGCACTTGTGCCTGGCTCCAACCGGTGTTTCAAGAACCCGACTCTTTTCGGTAGATTGCGGTAGTTTACGCCAATACGGTCCACGACCAGATCCGAGACTCCTTCGTCAGGCTGCACTAGAAGCGCTGACGAGATCAGCACGAACGGATTCTCCTCGTCGAGTTGGCCGGAAACGATTTTTCCGGCGAAGACGGCGGCGGCGCGTGGAGGCGACGGCGGCGGCGGCTTTTGAGAGGAGGAAGGCGGCGTGATCTTTGCTAGGTTTAGGGTTGTAGGTTATGAGTTTTGTTATATGTTATGAAGTCTATTAAGTCTAATTAAATAGACTTAACAATGGACTTGGACCGGCCCATCGGGCCCGGGTCCAAATGACGATATCCATTGCTGCGACTTCATCGTAACTCCGATCGCCGATCAGATCGGACCGATCGACTCAGTTTCCAAAACTGAATGTTATGATATGAAAAACAATTTTTCAGATCATCTAACCCTAAATCTCAAAAAGACCGTTTTGCCCTTCAACAGCGGGAAACCTCGGTTTGACCCCTGTTGACTTTCACTTGCCCAACGGATCATGGTAAAGCGTCTAGCAACATCGCCCCATGATCCCCTAGGTATCACTAATAGTGCCTGCAAGAACCAGTCGGTCGTGGTTAGCGTATAGTACGGTCCTTTCAATCCATATATCCTGATCAGATCAACGACCATTGGTAAATCGAGAGTCGCTATAGATCCGATAGCTATGCATACATCTTGGAGATTGAATAGTGACATCGCGAGTGTAACTAGGTAAACACATTTACCTAAAACACTTCTAGTACTCTGGCCAGAGATTTATACACTATTATCCCCTCAGATAGCATAGGATATCCACGCATGTCTGCGAGCGGTGAATCCTCGACAACGATGCATCGACTCCTACATGCATCGGGGTCTCACCCAATCCCGACGCCTTATGAGCCCAAGTGAGTCGGCAAACGGGTCAAAGTGAGACGCCTATCATGTAGAGTATCAATGACGTTTGGAGTCGTGAGGACTAATCAGTACAACCAAGACCTCGGACTTATCCACTCGACAAATGGTAACCACTTGGAAAGTCTGAACGAGGGCAGTTCGATAGATCACCAGGTCACTATCTATCTGCATGCTCAGAACATCACAATGTTCCCTACCAATGAAACATGGTACTTCGCATCGCAGATACTAGTCTCGAACTCGGGCGGCCTTATCCTCATTTTGACGGTCCAATCGACTAGGAACATGTTCAGAATACACAGCGACTATTAGATGTGTTTCATGATAGCCGTCATACCCACTATAAGATACGCTTCAGTGCATTCTAGGTCTTTACTCAACATCGGGCCCGGGTCCAAATGACGATATCCATTGCTGCGACTTCATCATAACTACGATCGCAGATCAGATCGGACCGATCGACTCAGTTTCCAAAACTGAATGTTATGATATGAAAAACAATTTTTCAGATCATCTAACCCTAAATCACAAAAAGACCGTTTTGCCCTTCAACAGCGCCAAATCCCGGTTTGACACCTGTTGACTTTTAGGAAGTCGCACTTCCCGAAATCCTCTTCTCGTGCTCAACACATTGAGCTGAGTATCCGTGCGGGAATCTCGAATCTAGTACTTGTGTGACCCTCAATGGTTCAGGGATACAGCTAGCCGTGGGCCCACAACCATTGTGGCTCCGGAATCACAATTCCGGACTTGCCCAACGGATCATGGTAAAGCGTCTAGCAACATCGCCCCATGATCCCCTAGGTATCACTGATAGTGCCTGCAAGAACCAGTCGGTCGTGGTTAGCGTACAGT
>KV001403.1:9765-20115 GCA_001598015.1 Dorcoceras hygrometricum | reverse complement strand
TCTGCTGACAGCACTAGCAAGAGAGTGAAAGGCTGTAGACTGACTCTCACTATAACCCAAAGGAACACTCGATTGGGGGCACCCTCTCTATTAGCACTAACCAGAGTCCTCGAATCGACCACCCCTTGTCTACTAGCTCTACCTCTTCTCCTAAGCGGCATCTCTACAAGACACTCAAAGGTAAGCATGCAAGCAAGTAATTCAAGTAGTCAAGCACAAACCAAAGAACAACTACTGTGCCTAGACTCACATGTGATCAAATAAATCGAGCTTATCCAAGTTTAAGCTCTGATACCAAAAATGTCAGGCCTCGTGCACAACACAGAGTTAAATCACGTAACACATAGCGGAAGCACTTTAAAAAGTGGCTAAAATTTTTCGCTTTTGGCCTGACGAAGAAAACATAATTTTAAAATACCACAATATGTCAAATATCCCAGTTAATAGAATTACACAACGCTAAAAGCCATAATACAACAGTACATCATCAAACAAGTATCAGTCAACTAATACAGCAACTGAATACACAAAGCACGGGACACTCCCTGGCTAATAGAACTGATACATATATGCTATACGCTAACTGGGACACTCTAAGCACCACCTGGGGCACCTCCAGCTGGATCAACATCAAGACCAGCGGAATAACCTTGGAGACCTGAACAACAAGCAGGCAAACAAAACAACCAGCCCCAGAGGGACATCGGGGTCAAACCCCAGTACGAAGAGCTACAAAATACAGCTAACAGATATAGCATGCAATGTATCATGTCGTGCAAATGCATGAGCGGTACAAAGAACATCGGTAACAATCGGAAGGCCAAACGAATAGGAAACAACAACTATGACACATCACCGCACCCCGTGGAAAATAGAGTGGCTCATCGTCAACACACGTGCGGGTGCCACCCGCCGGGTTGCACGGAATTGCAAGTGGACCAACCACCCGACCCGCCAACCTCTATCCAGGTCACTGCAACTGAGGACTGGGAACAACTCAACCAACATCCTCCAGCTGCACTCAATCGTGGTTATGCAACACAGCACCACGTCACGAGAGAAGAGCTACAACAGAGCAACATGTATAGCGTATATGTCAAAGGATCAAGGGCCCAATATGCTATGCAGATGCATTACAATGCTCAACATGAAATGGATGCTTGCAATGCCAATAACTAAATACAACAGCATACTGTAATACGCATATATGGCCGCACAACAAAAATACAACCATGCAGGATACAACCAGCTCAGCTACAACAAGCAATAAGCACGACAATTCAGCCAATAGATTTGCAGAATACACACAACTCTGCCTCAACACAAATACCAGGCGCAGCTGTACAATACACACATAACACATTCCCATGCCTATCTCTGAGCTGAATTACAAGCTCGATTCGTACCTCACACGACAAAATACCTCCAACAGATTCCTCCAGCTAACTGTACCAGCGACCCGCTCAACTCAGATCCCTCACGGCTCCTACAAAATTCCACGAATCTGCCCGGAAGCTCGAATCTGATAAGGCACCTGTCAAATCAGTTCAAAAACTGAATTTCTAAACACTACAACCTACGGCCAAGGACTGAAACCTGGTCCTAACACTATATCGAACTCAACAGCAGGAACCACGCTTAGCAATGGCAAGAATCACTTACCCTGAAGCTCACCCAGATCTGGAGAACTATCGAATGGAGTCTCAAAGACACACGAACCTGCGAAACAATACGCACGAGATCTTAGGAAAGCTAACAGAAACTCACGGCCGAGAGCTACAACTCAACAAGCTAATTATCTTACCTCAACAACCTAACAGGAAGCTTAAATCAAAGCTATGAGTAAGATCTCAACTAAACCGAAAGGCTACCTGCACACAGCAAACACACGAACAAGGGAGCTACTGCTGCTTCTTCGCGATCTCACTCCAAGGCCAATTCAAACCTTCTAGCTAGTATTAATCTAAAGAGGAACTCCTAAGGAGTGCAGCGCCACCAACCTTGCCCAAAACGGAGACGAGAAACGATGACAATCGGCGGATGAAAGTCACGATGAACAGTGTTTAGGGTTCGAGAAAAAGAATGAAAGTCGAGAGGATATTTCGCTAAGTATGGAGTCTGATTTAATGAAACGAATACCAAGTCCTGCTTCTTATATACACGCGAGAAACTTGATTTAAAATCCACCGACACTAACATAACAATCGCAACAGCCGACAGCAACGGGAACAGCACATAGCTGATACCCAACAGCTTCTTCAACAGTGCGAAGCTCACACAAGCAACCGTAACGCAAAGATAACAAACGCTAATCAAAACAACAACACTTCGCACATGTCAGCAAATCTGATCAAAGCGCTACGCTACAACAGATCCATCCAAAGAAAATACAACATCGTGTAACCTACGTCATCATATATGATGAACTAAACGCCCGCAACAGCGATCGCTAGCGCTAGAACAATACGACATCGTAACAACTAAATCAAACGACATCCCATAGAATACGTCACCATATCTATCGACAACGTCAACGTTGCTGCTGCTTCTCAACACACGCAACACCTAAGATACATTTGCTGACGCTAAATAAATACGACGAAGTTTTACACCCTCTACAGGAACTAACTGCTAACAAATATCACCCAACAGATACTTCAACAACAATGCTTACGTCAGCAATTGCTACGCCAACGTGCAACAGAAAACATGACGTCAGATGCCAACAGATTTATCCACAAAACAGATTTCAAACTCGAAAATTCCAAAATTTCCAGAATTGCTCTAAGTGTAAAATATGACCCAAAAATGCAACCCAAACTCACAAACAGAAATCTGAACCACCAGAAATCTCTAAAAACCGATTAATTGCCAACCAATTTACATTTAACAAATTTCGGGTCTCACAGATATTATGTGCTGTTGTGTATGCTTCTGTGCTGTTATCTGCTTGCTTGTATTGTGTTGTAAATCGCAAGATGTTCATTGCATACGCATTGTTCTTGTTCATTCAGATCCTGTTGAGCTTGCCTTGTTGTTGTTGATCTCTGAGCGTACCAGGATGCTGTTGAGGCTGAGCGGGTAACTCCCGTACCTCATCTCCCTGCTGGGATCTGTTAGCCACTATGAGCGGAGTGGGTAGCTCCCACATCTCATGAGTTGGGCAACAGCGGGTGGAGTCTTGTTGTGAATCTGGTACCATGTGTTGAGACAAGTGGTTAGCTCCCATATACTCACACACCCCGTGGCCACTGACATACTGTTGTTCGGTTGTTCCTTTGTTGCTGTTGAGAAGTTCCTTGGAATCCTTTGGCTCCATATGTTCGGTTGTAGCCTTGATCTCATGCATAGCACTTGAATTTATCTGTTGCCATTTAACTGCTGTTTTCAGTTTCTCTTCGTACTGTGGTTTGACCCTTGTCCCTCTGGGGCTTGGTTGTTTGTGCCTGTATGTGTTTTCAGGTTACCATGGTTTCTATTTTGTTCGTGGAGTAGACCCAGCTGGAGGTGCCCCAGGAGGTGGTTAGAGTGTCCCAGTTAGCGTATAGCATATTATGTCTCAGTACTGTTAGTCGGGGGTTGTCCTGTGCTTTGTAGTTGTTGTTATTTGGTACATGATATATGTTTTAATGTTGTACTATTGTACTGAATTGTGTGGTTAAATTGGGATATTTTAAGTATTGTTGTATTTTAAATTTTATGTTTAACCGTCAGGCCAAAGTGAAAATTTTAAGCCACTTCTGTATGCTTCCGCTATTGTTTTGCGTGGTTTAACTCTGAGTAGAGCACGAGGCCTAACAAATAGCCTCATAGAAGAGGACACCAGATGATAGTGCCCGCGTTCTAGCTGGGATGACACAACTCTTAGAACAACTCGTAGGTCAGTCGAGCAGAAACAATGGCCAATCCTCCAGTAGAGGACCCAATCTAAATGATCCCCAGGAAAGGTTTCGAAGATAGAAGCCGAAAGAATTTTGTGGCTCAACAGATCCGTTTGTCGCTGAGATTTGGATAAAGTCCATTGAGGTTATATTTGACTACCTCCATACGCCCGATCTGGATAGGCCCAGGTGTGCTATTTACATGCTAAGAGATGATGCTATGCTCTGATGGGAAGGAGATAGACTCACATTGGATGTGACAAATCTCCCTTGGGAGGAATTCAAGATAGTATTCTTTGATCATTACTTCAACGAGGACAAGCGGTCAGAGCTGAAAATAGAATTTTTAGCGATAAAGCAAGGGAGCATGACGATCCAAGAGTATATCCGAAAGTTTGAGAGAGGGTGATATTTTGTACCATTGATTGGAGCAGATACAAAAGAGAAACTGCGACATTTTGTATATGGTTTGAAGCCTGCGCTCAGACATGATGTTAGATTGACAGAACCCAAGGATTTCTGGGGTGCTGTAGATAAGGCCCTCCGGTCATATCAAGATTGGAAGTCTATTGAGGAGGAGCGACAATTGAAGAGACAGGCCTTCCAGCAGAAAGACCAGAGGCCCTTTAAGAAGTAGAACCAGAATCAGCAGAGGCCTCAGGAGCCAAAACCTCTGCAACCCCAACGTATCAGTGCAGTCCCTGCCACCAAAAACCGGCCAGTTTGTCCCAAATGCCAGAAGAACCACCCTGGTCCATGTAGGGTTGGTCAGAACGTCTGTTACAGATGTGGTGTGCCAGGCCACGTTATCGAAACTGCCCAAAATCGAAGCAGCTGGTGACTAGTAGAGCTTTTGTTATGACAGCTAAGCAAGCCAACCCCGATTCTACTGTCAGAATCAGCAGAGGCCTCAGGAGCCAAAAACCTCTGCAACCCCAACGTATCAGTGCAGTCCCTGCCACCAAAAACCGGCCAGTTTGTCCCAAATGCCAGAAGAACCACCCTGGTCCATGTAGGGTTGGTCAGAACGTCTGTTACAGATGTGGTGTGCCAGGCCACGTTATCGAAACTGCCCAAAATCGAAGCAGCTGGTGACTAGTAGAGCTTTTGTTATGACAGCTAAGCAAGCCAACCCCGATTCTACTGTGGTTACGGGTAAGATCTTGATTTCTAGTATGCCCTCTATAGCCTTGATAGATTCAGGTGCAACTCACTCGTTTATAGTAGTAGAGTTTGCTAAGAAGTTACCCTTCAAACCATACCAATTAACCATAGGCTTTTGCGTGACTATACCCTCAGGAGAGGAACTGGTGTCCCATGGTATATTTCGTGATTTAGAACTTAGGCTCCAAGGGCATTTGATTACTGCTTACTTAATTGTGTTACCTATGCCTGAGTTTGATTTAATTCATGGTATGGATTGGTTAACTAAGTATAGGGTAGTGATTGATTTTATGGTAAGAACAGTGGTGGTCAAACCACCCAAAGGAGACCAGTTTACGTTTGAAGCTAACCAGATTCAGAGAATTCCTCGTATCATTTCAGCTTTGAAAGCCCAAAAATATTTAAGGAAAGGTGGAGTAGGATTTTTTCAAGTCTATCGTCCGTAGCTACTGTTAGTAAACCCAAACTGTCAGAGGTAGAGGTAGTGAATGAATTCCCAGAAGTTTTTCCAGATGACATCAATGGACTACCTCCAGACAGAGAGTTAGAATTTGCTATCGATTTATACCTGGAGCATCTCCTGTTTCCAGACCACCTTACCGCCTTGCCCCTACAGAGATGAGGGAATTAAAGGAACAAATTCAAGACATGTTGAATAGAGGATTCATACGACCCAGCACGTCACCATGGGTAGCCCCTATTTTGTTTGTCAATAAGAAAGATTGGAGCTTAAGTTTGTGTATAGATTATCGAGAGCTGAACAAGCTGACTGTTAAGAATATCCCCTTCCTAGGATTGAGGATCTGTTTGACCAGTTTAAGGGATCAACAGTCTTTTCCAAGATCGACTTGAGATCTGGGTATCATCAATTGAAGATCAAGCCAGCTGATATTAATAAGACGACCTTTAGATCACGCTATGACCATTACGAGTTCCTAGTAATGCCCTTTGGACTTACCAACGCACCTTCAGCCTTTATGGATTTGATGAATAGAGTTTTCCAACCGTTTTTGGATCAGTTTGTGATTGTATTTATAGACGATATCATGGTGTATTCCAAGCCAGCTCAGAGCATTCCAACCATCTTAGGACAGTTCTACAAGTTTTGAAGAGCAAACAACTGTTTGCCAAGTTCAGTAAGTGTGACTTTTGGCTGGAGAAAGTTGCATTCCTAGGACATATCATATCTAAGGACGGATTGGAGGTTGACCCAGCCAAAGTTGAAGCTGTTCGCGATTGGCCTATTCCCAAATCTGTTTCAGAAGTCAGGAGATTTTTGGGTCTAGCTGGATATTATAGACGTTTCATTAAGGGATTTTTGAGGACATCTGATGGATCTGGATAACAGATCCAGATCTGAGTTTTGAATTATACAAAATCTGTTATTGTGTTTCTAACATTTCTACGTAGTGTACAGATTTAACAGAAGAGCTGGAATAAGACTTGAGAAATCAGGATCGCTAAAGAGTGACATCTGGAAGAAATAGTAGCTGAACCAGCTGGTGCGTGAATATGGATCAGCTGGAGTAGCTGAACCAGCTGGTGCGTGAAAAAGGATTAGCTGGAGAAGTCTGAATTGAAAAAATCGAGAAGACCTAACAGAGATGCTTACGTGGACAGCTTCCCTTACGTGGAATCCTACGTGGACAGAAATCCTTACGTGGAATCCAGCGTGGTCAGCCATGCTTACGTGGAGTCCAGCTGTACTCATTGGTTCAGTAGTGAAGTCCGAAGATGCAAGCAGAAGATGGAATCAGACGTCGATGCAAAGAGGAATCTGAATCAGATGTGGAGCAGCTGATTCAGATGTTGGATTAAAGATATTCAGATGTTGTCCAGACGATGAATCAGCTGATGAAAATAAATCAGACATAGAGTGATGAAGTTGAATCAGCTGACAACAGACATCAGATGTTGATACGAGAAGTTCGATCAGACGTTGTCAAGAGGAGAAACTGATCAAATGTGAAACAGTAGCTGTTGGACATACTATTACAGAATCTGAAGACAGCAACCATTGATCAGCTGTTGGTACAACGAAGAGATAACATATCAGCTGTTGTTCAAAGTGAAGAAGAAACAAACAGCTGATGATATATACAAAGAAGACCAAAGTTGAGTGAACAGCTGTTGAACAATCCAACAACGAAGAAAACAATCAGCTGTTGGAATGAGCGAACAGCTGATGAACAGTACTATGAAGAGAAGACAACAGCTGATGAAATGTTATGATGAATCTAGCGAACAACTGTTGAACAATTTGCTGGAATACTTTCAGACGCAATCAGCCGCTTAAATGGAAAGAATCAATGGTTGAAATTGAGTCGTGCAAATGCCTTAAATCAAGGGGACAAGATTAGTACTATTCTGGGAAATAGTACAATATACAGATGATGGTTGCACTAATTTGGGAAGAAGACAATTTAGCCGTAACAAGCGCAGCAGGGATTTGAATCTACTCTAACGGCTATATCTTTGGAGAGAAGCTATATATACGAAGATTTTGAAGAAGACAATTTGATCACTCCATAAGGGACGAAGCACAGTGCAAAAACAGAAGGAAGAAAAATAGAAGGACGAAGCAGTCGACCACCATTAGAGAGGAGCTTACAACGAGCGTCGACTGATGAGTCTAAATCAGCTTTTGTAGAGCGTTTCCCCAGTGTGTGAGATTTATTATTTTGAGATTTGAGCGTTCACTGTAAAAATCTCACACACACAGATTCACTCGTATATTTTGAGAGATGTGCGAAATTCATTAGCGCTCAAACCCAAAATTTAAAATCAGATCCCGTCCAAGCACGAAGACGTTAAACTCTGTGTATGTAGTCTTTGAACAAAGACGTTAAACAAGTTCTTGTTTAGTTAGACACACAGTTACGGCTGGTGTGCATTTGTTGAGGCTAGGAGTTCACCTGGAGCGAGGCTCGGTGATTGGGTCTGCGGATCAAATTCTTCTAGTGGAACCTTCCTTGAGGTGGAAGAAGGGGAGACGTAGGATATTTATATCCGAACTTCCATAAACAAACAGCAGCATAATTTCTTTATGATTTACAGTTCCGCATAAGCACTTTAATTTAGCATCGCTTATCAAGTGTTACACACACGCACAAATCTGTTTGGTACAAACAGATGTCACGCATTGGAAATCAGATTTCACATGCTCTGTTGCGTTTACTTTTGTTTAGCAGAAATCTGATTTCATGGAGTTTTAAAATTAGGATTCAGTTCTAGTGTATTCCGCATGATTTTATTTCATACCAGATCTGTCTCCGGTGCTCTGTTTTATGTTCAAGAACCAAAAGCTATTGTAGCTCCTTTATAGAATCGCAAAATTTTTATTTCAACAGTAGCAGCACTCGCTCTTTATTTTATAGGATCAGATCTCGCCCCTCCCTTATGTTATGTTGTTTATTTTATAAAGATCTGATCCTTCGGTCATAACAACAGCTGTCCCATTAACCTCGCTAACAAGGAAGCAGGTTAAATATGAATGGACCCCAAATTGTCAGATCAGCTTTGAGAAGTTGAAACAAGATCTGATTGAAGCCCCGGTGCTAACAATGCCTTCAGATCAAGGAGAGTTTGTCATCTATACCGATGCATCCAAGTTAGGTTTAGGTGTTGTACTGATTCAGGACCATAAGGTAATAGCGTATGCTTTCAGGAAATTGAAGAATCATGAAAAGAACTATCCCACGCATGACCTAGAACTAGCAGCTGTAGTTTTTGACTTGAAGATCTGGAGACATTACATTTATGGGGAGAAGTGTGAAATATTCACAGATTATAAGAGCCTTAAGTACTTTTTCACCCAAAAGAACTCAATATGAGACAGAGGAGGTGGTTAGAGCTGGTCAAAGATTACGATTGTACCATTAGCTATCACCCAGGAAAAGCCAACGTAGTGGCAGATTCTCTTTGCAGGAAGTCGATAGGATTGACCCAGATCACAGATCAGAGGCCCTTAGCATATGAGATTGAGAATTTTGGGCTAGAGCTGGTGCCCAGTCACAGTACTGCAACCTTAGCTGTTCTCACCATTCAGTCTTCGCTGATAGACAAGATTAGAGATGGTCAGCTGAGAGATGAACTACTGAAGAAGTGGGTAAAACAAGATGAAGAGAGAGGAGGAATCTCTGTACCTCAGCTGGAGAAATTGTTAAATATCAAGGTAGACTATGGCTTCCTAGTGTGGACAACTTGAGACCAGATCTGATGCCAGAAGCTCATACAGCCCCGTACTCAGTGCACCCAGGGAGTACTAAGATGTATAAGATTTTCAGAAGTTGTATTGGTGGCCAGGCATGAAACGTGATATTGCTAGATCTGTTTCAGAATGCCTAACCTGTCAGCTGGTCAAAGCTGAGCATCAAATACCAGCTCGGATGCTAAAGCCCCTTCCAATACCATAATGGAAGTGTGGGAGTATTGCAATGGATTTTGTAGTTGGTTTACCTAGAACTGTTCAAGGATACAATTCAATTTGTGTTATAATAGACCGACTCACCAAATCTACTCACTTCTTACCATTCAAGACAACTTTCGATGTGAGAAAATACGCCGAGCTGTATATAAGAGAAAAAGTAAGACTTCATGGTGTTCCAGTTTTGATCGTGTCTGATAGAGATCCAAGGTTTACGTCAACTTTCTGGAAGAGTTTACATAGAGCTTTGGGCACTAAGTTGACCTTTAGCACAACCTTTCAGCCCCAGACCGATGGTCAATCAGAAAGGGTGATCCAGATTCTAGAAGATCTGTTCATGGCTTCTATCATAGATTTTTCAGAGAGTTGGGATTTGAAACTGCCATTGGTAGAATTTACGTACAATAACAGCTTCCAAACTTCAATCCAGATGGCCCCATATGAAGATCTCTATGGTCGAAATTGCAGAACACCTCTTCATTGGGATGATGTAAGAGAACGAGTTGGCTTAGGACCAGATGTTGTAGAGCAAACAGCTGAAGCTGTTAGGAAGATAAGGGAGCGGATGAGAGCAGCTCAAAGCAAACAGAAGAGTTATGCTGATGGTAGAAATCGAGTGCTGAGTTTTGAAGCTGGTGACCATGTGTTCCTGAAAGTAGCTCCGATGAAAGGAGTGATGCGTTTTGGGAAGAAAGGAAAGCTAAGTCCAAGATATATTGGTCCTTACGAAATTTTGGACAAAGTAGGAACGATGGCTTATCGATTAGCACTACCCCCACATCTGTCCTCAGTGCACAGCGTGTTCCATGTATCAGCTTTAAGAAAATATGTTCCCAACCCATCGCATGTGCTGAGTTATGAACCAATCCATCTTGCACC
>KV001402.1:12604-22730 GCA_001598015.1 Dorcoceras hygrometricum | reverse complement strand
TTGAACCGAATGTTCATATGGACCTGGGCCCGTCCCAGGCCCATTGGGCTGGTCCAATCCCATCACATGTCTATATATATATGTTCGAGGTTAGGGTTTACATACACAACAACTCTACACTCCAAACCCTAGAGCACTAGCCGCCCCTCTCCCTCCATTCTCCCTCACGGCCGCCACCCACCTTGCGCCGCCGCCCGTCGGCCGCCGCCCGCCGCCGTCCGTTGCCGTTGTGGTTGGACTTGTTCCGACCACCTCGACGAGGAGATTCCGTCCGTGATAAATTCTTCACATTTTCTAGTGCAGACTGACGAAGTAGTCGTGATTCCAGTCGTGGACCGGATTAGGAGAACGATAACCGCCAACCGTTGAAGTGCCAATTTCCTCGTGAAATTTGTCGGAGCCAAGCGCCTAGACGCCAGCAAGGTACCAAATATAAACACCCTATGGATGTTTATTGTTGGTTTATGTTATGTATTGACCGTTCCCGGTGCAAATTTTTGAATCTTCCGCTGCGCCCCGGGAACAGGATCCGGATCCGCCGCTGCGACAACACAGATAACCAAGCTGGACAGACTGGAACTTCAGCTGGTCGATCCCTATTCCCTTGAGTCCCAGTTATTATTGTAATGTATTGAGCCAGGGGGATGTCCTAAGCCTTTATGTATTTTGGGGATCGCTGTTGTTGATATTTGATGTTACCTGTTATTGCATGTGTTTTGATTTAACTCGTATTTTGAGTATGGTATTTTGAATGAAGATTTGAGTTCAGGCCCAAATTATTTCGAAAATTTTTACCCTATTTTATGCTTCCGCGTTTTTGTGCTATTAATTCTTGTTAGTTAGTACGGGGCCTGACATTTTTGGTATCAGAGCTTAAACTGGGATAAGCTCATTTTCTTTTGAACACACTCGAGTCTAGGCACAGAGTTTGGATTTTATTTTGTTTGACTCTGTGGCTTATGTGATTATTTTACTTGCCTCTGTGATTCTCTGCTGTTAGTTCTTACCTTGAGATTTTATTAGATGCCGCCGAGAAGAGGTAGAGGTAGGACTGCTAGACGTTCCGCTGAGGAGTCTAGGGCCTCGGATAGTGAAGAGGGCATTCAGCATAATATCCCTTTGCGTCGTTGTGAGAGACAGGCGGAGGTTGAGGATGTGACGAGACAGATTGGCGAGATGGAGCTAGTCTTGGCTAGGTTTCAACGGACGAATCCCCCTACGTTTGCGGGCGCTGAAGGATTTTTGATGGCCGAGGGTTGGCTAGTTCAGATGGAAGAGTTGTTTGATACTTTGGAGTACGCTCCTGAGAAGAGATTGAAGCTAGCGATGTTGCAGTTGAGAGATAATGCGCAGAGCTGGTGGAGAGGTACTTCCCTTATCTTGCGAGAGAGTGGGGCTGTGATTACTTGGGAGAACTTCTGTGCAGCGTTCCGACAGGAGTATACCCCAGAGTCCTACTACAACAGTCGTGATCTAGAGTTCGACAACCTGAAGCAATGCAATATGAAGGTGGTCGAGTATGCCACATAGTTCTCTTCGCTTTTGATGTATGTACCCCATGTAGCTAACCAGGAAAGGACTAAGAGAAACAAGTTTCTGAAGGGTTTGAGACCTGATTTGTTCCGTATGGTGTTGTATGGATCACCTGCGACGTATGTTGAGGCCATGGATCGGGCTGTAGATATTGAGGAGAGTTTGTTGGAGGCACAGGCTCCGGTTCAGTCGTCGGTGGGGCGCTCTTTTCAACCGGTGCAAGATGTGTCACAATCGTTCCAATCTCCTCAGGGGTCGCAGCAATCGAATCGTTAGAGGTTCAAACCGCGAGGCGCCGTCCGTTGCCGTTGTGGTTGGACTTGTTCCGACCACCTCGACGAGGAGATTCCGTCCGTGATAAATTCTTCACATTTTCTAGTGCAGACTGACGAAGTAGTCGTGATTCCAGTCGTGGACCGGATTAGGAGAACGATAACCGCCAACCGTTGAAGTGCCAATTTCCTCGTGAAATTTGTCGGAGCCAAGCGCCTAGACGCCAGCAAGGTACCAAATATAAACACCCTATGGATGTTTATTGTTGGTTTATGTTATGTATTGACCGTTCCCGGTGCAAATTTTTGAATCTTCCGCTGCGCCCCGGGAACAGGATCCGGATCCGCCGCTGCGACAACACAGATAACCAAGCTGGACAGACTGGAACTTCAGCTGGTCGATCCCTATTCCCTTGAGTCCCAGTTATTATTGTAATGTATTGAGCCAGGGGGATGTCCTAAGCCTTTATGTATTTTGGGGATCGCTGTTGTTGATATTTGATGTTACCTGTTATTGCATGTGTTTTGATTTAACTCGTATTTTGAGTATGGTATTTTGAATGAAGATTTGAGTTCAGGCCCAAATTATTTCGAAAATTTTTACCCTATTTTATGCTTCCGCGTTTTTGTGCTATTAATTCTTGTTAGTTAGTACGGGGCCTGACATTTTTGGTATCAGAGCTTAAACTGGGATAAGCTCATTTTCTTTTGAACACACTCGAGTCTAGGCACAGAGTTTGGATTTTATTTTGTTTGACTCTGTGGCTTATGTGATTATTTTACTTGCCTCTGTGATTCTCTGCTGTTAGTTCTTACCTTGAGATTTTATTAGATGCCGCCGAGAAGAGGTAGAGGTAGGACTGCTAGACGTTCCGCTGAGGAGTCTAGGGCCTCGGATAGTGAAGAGGGCATTCAGCATAATATCCCTTTGCGTCGTTGTGAGAGACAGGCGGAGGTTGAGGATGTGACGAGACAGATTGGCGAGATGGAGCTAGTCTTGGCTAGGTTTCAACGGACGAATCCCCCTACGTTTGCGGCGCTGAAGGATTTTGATGGCCGAGGTTGGCTAGTTCAGATGGAAGAGTTGTTTGATACTTTGGAGTTACGCGTCCTGAGAAGAGATTGAAGCTAGCGATGTTGCAGTTGAGAGATAATGCGCAGAGCTGGTGGAGAGGTACTTCCCTTATCTTGCGAGAGAGTGGGGCTGTGATTACTTGGGAGAACTTCTGTGCAGCGTTCCGACAGGAGTATACCCCAGAGTCCTACTACAACAGTCGTGATCTAGAGTTCGACAACCTGAAGCAATGCAATATGAAGGTGGTCGAGTATGCCACATAGTTCTCTTCGCTTTTGATGTATGTACCCCATGTAGCTAACCAGGAAAGGACTAAGAGAAACAAGTTTCTGAAGGGTTTGAGACCTGATTTGTTCCGTATGGTGTTGTATGGATCACCTGCGACGTATGTTGAGGCCATGGATCGGGCTGTAGATATTGAGGAGAGTTTGTTGGAGGCACAGGCTCCGGTTCAGTCGTCGGTGGGGCGCTCTTTTCAACCGGTGCAAGATGTGTCACAATCGTTCCAATCTCCTCAGGGGTCGCAGCAATCGAATCGTTAGAGGTTCAAACCGCGAGGCAAACAGTTTAAGAAGAAGGCGCATTCGAGTTCCTCTGGTTCTGTGAGTCCTGGTGGCAGTAGTTCTGGCGGTGTGTTTTGTGGACAGTGCGGAGGGAAGCATGAGACTTCGCAGTGTCGTGGAGTTCGAGGTTCTTGCCATCGTTGTGGTCAACCGGGACATTTTGCTAGAGTGTGTCCTTTGGTGAGGGGACAGTCTTCAGTTTGTTTGTGTATGAGTGTGGGTTGAGTTCTTCCCCACTGTGTGATGTTGTCTCAGTGTCCACCCCTGCTGGTGTGAGTCTGTTGTCCCGAGAGGTGGTGTTGGATTGCTTGATTAGATTTGATTAGCATGTTTTGATGATCAATCTGATTGTTTTGGGAATTCGAGATTTTGGTTGCATTTTGGGTATGGATGTGCTGACTGAGAATAGAGCGACCGTTGATTGTTTCCATGGTGTGGTGAGGTTTAGGCCTCGATCTGGAGAGAAATGGGAGTTCTATGGTGCTGATTCGCGACCTAAGATTCCTATGGTGTCAGCCATGGAGTTGTTTAGTTTGATGTCGCTAGAGAATGCAGGGTTTATGATATATGCCCTAGATGTTTCCCGTGAGTCAAGAGTGGAGTTGAGCGATGCTCCGATTGCTCAAGAGTTCCCAGATGTGTTTCTAGACGAGATTCCTGGATTCCATCCAAGACGACAGATTGATCTCAGTATAGAGTTTGTTTCTGGTACAGCCCCGATTTCTAGAGCTTCGTATCGGTTGGCGCCAGTAGAGTTGAAAGAACTCAAGGATCAGTTGAGAGATCTTCTTGAGAAAGGTTTCATTGGACCGAGTATGTCGCCTTGGGGAGCTCCGATTCTGTTTGTGAAGAAGAAAGATAGATCTATGAGGATGTGTGTTGACTTTCGGCAGTTGAACAAAGCAACAGTGAAGAACAAGTATCCTTTGCCGAGGATTGATGACTTATTCGATCAGTTGCAAGATCGGCCGTGTATTCAAAGATTGCTTTGCGATCTGGCTATCATCAGTTGCGGATTAGAGATACTGATGTAGCGAAGACAGCTTTTCGAATGAGATGTGGGCATTATGAGTTTCTTGTGATACCGTTTGGATTGAGGAATGCTCCTGCTGTGTTCATGGATTTGATGAATCGCGTCTTTAGCGAGTACATCGATCGATTCGTGATTGTCTTCATAGATGATATCTTGGTGTATTCGAGGAGTTTCACATAGCATAAAGAGCACTTGAGGCTATTGTTGCAGAGACTGAGAGACTCACAACTGTATGCCAAGTTCAGCAAGTGCGAATTTTGGCTAGACAGAGTTATTTTCTTGGGTCATGTGATTTCCGAGCAAAGAGTTTCTGTGGATCCTAGTAAGGTCGAAGCAGTTCTTAACTGGGAGCGGCCTAGGAATGTTTCCGAGATCCGTAGTTTCTTGGGATTGGCTGGCTATTATAGGCGTTTCATCGAGAAGTTTTCTTCGATAGCCAGTCCGATGACTCAGTTAACCCAGAAGGATAGGAAGTTTGTTTGGACTGATGAGTGCGAGTCTAGTTTTCAGACGTTGAAGGAGAAGCTGACTACTGCTCCTGCTTTGGATTTACCGTCTGGATCATGAGGATTTGTTGTGTGCTCTGATGCTTCTTTGTGTGGCTTGGGATGTGTTCTGATGCAGAACGGGTACGTGATTGCGTATGCGTCTCGACAGTTGAAGCCTCACGAGATGAGGTACCCCGTTCATGATTTAGAATTGGCTGCGATTATGTTTGCCTTGAAGATATGGCGACACTATCTGTATGGTGAAGAATTTATGGTGTACACCGACCACAAGAGTTTGAAGTATATCTTCACCCAGTCGGATTTGAATATGAGGCAACGTTGTTGGATGGAGTTGCTCAAAGACTTTGATTGCGAGATTCAGTATCAGCCTAGGCGGATGAACTTAGTAGCCGATGCTTTGAGTAGGAAAGCCCAGCCTGCATTGCTAACATCTTTGAGTGTCTCGAGCATCTACGACCAGTTGAGTACTTCTGGTTGACGATTCCACCGGGTGATCAGTACTTCTCGGTTATTCGATTCTGGTAGAACTGCAGATTGTGATTGACATCAGAGAGGCGCAGATGACTGATCCGTATATTCATGAATTGAATATTAAAGCCCGAAGTGGTCAGTCTGATGATTTTTCTGTTGCTTCTGATGGATGTTTGAGATTTCGAGGGAGATTGGTGGTTCCGAACCTGATTGACTTGAAAGAGACCATTCTGAATGAAGCGCATTGTAGTCAGTACAGTGTGCATCCGGGCGAGAGAAAGATGTACCATGCCTTGTAGTCTCACTACTGGTGGGCAGGTATGAAGAGCGACATTTCTGGTTTTGTTGCTAGATGTTTGAGTTGCCAACAGGTCAAGGCTGAAAGGATGAGACCTGGTGGATTGCTTCAGAGTTTAGAAGTTCCTCAATGGAATTTGGATCACATCGCCATGGATTTTGTGACTCATCTACCTCGATCAAGTAGGGGATGTGATGCGATTTGGGTGGTGATTGATCGTCTATCGAAGTCAGCCCATTTCGTTCCCTATGATGTGAGGTGCTCGTTGAAGAAAATGGCAAAGTTGTACGTCGACCATGTGGTTAGATTGCACGGAGTGCCTGTTTTGATAGTGTCCGACAGAGATCCAAGATTCACATCTTTATTTTGGAAGAGCTTGCAGGCAGCGATGGGTTCGAGATTGGCTATGAGTACAGCCTATCACCCACAGACAGATGGTCAGTCTGGGAGGACCATTCAGACTATGGAGGATATGCTGCGGGCAGTTGTGATGGATTTTAATGGTGGCTGGCAGGATTCCTTGTCCTTAGTCGAGTTTTCGTATAACAACAGCTACCAAGTGACTATTGGAATGGCTTCATTTGAAGCGTTTTATGGTCGTAAGTGTAGATCTCCGGTCTGTTGGGAAGAAGTTGTTGAGAAACAGCTTTCTACCCCTGATTTTGTGCAGCATATGAAAGATCAGATTGTGTTGATTTGGAGTAGGATGAAAGCTGCTCAAGATAGACATGCGAGCTATGCTAACCGAAGACGCAGACCTTTGGAATTTGAGGTTGACGATCGAGTATTCCTCAAGATTTCTCCTTTCAAGAGCGTGATGAGATTCAGATTTAAGGGCAAATTGGCTCCTAGATTCGTTGGTCCCTTTGAGATTGTTGAGCGAATTGGACAGTTGGCTTATAGATTGAAGCTGCCTGAGTAATTAGCAGCGATACATGATGTTTTTCATGTGTCCATGTTGAGAAAATATGAGCCAGATCCGTCCCATATTTGAGAACCGACGAAGTTGAGCTGGATTCTGCCTTGAGCTATGTGGAATATCCAGTGCAGATTCTGGATAGGAAGGAGAAGCAGTTGAGGAATAAGATAAACCGTTGGTGATGGTCCAATGGAGTAAGCATGGCCGAGAAGAAGCTACCTGGGAAGTGGAAGAGAAGATGAGACAAGAATGGCCTCATCTATTTGAGCTGTGACAGTAGTCGAATTCCAGGTAATTTCTGATTTTGCTTCGAGTTTGGATTGTTGTTGTGATTGGTTTGAGTATTTTGATTAATTTTCCCTGTGTTTGCCATTGATTTCGAGGTCGAAATCTCTTAAGGTGGGGAGAATGTGAGGAATCAGATTTTAGAATAGTGATTAATCAGATTTGTTGAAGGATTAGTCACGAGAATTTTTAATTTCGAATTTCAGACTTTAGGATTTTTGGTGAAGTATGATTTGAGTTTATCAGATTTCTCCGGGAATTGTTTATTTTTGAGTCGCTGGTCTTTAGGGTGAAATCTTTGGAATGTGGAGTCGAATTGATGAATTTGCGATAGAAATCTGATTCCAGTAGTGTTCAGATGTGATCATGCAGTTGTAGCACTAGCGGGTGAGGTCTGATTAGTCGTTGGTGGCGCGGGAGTGATGCATCGTCGTTTCGCAGGAATTCAGATGTCTCGCTAGTGGGAGAAATCTGGTCAATAGTGCATTTCAGACATCAACGCGGGTCAACGGTACTGTAACGAGCGAAGCAGTTGTGGTGGCTGAGATCTGTTAGCGCGCAGATGAGATCAGAAGTCGCGTGTTGGTCAACCCAGCTGAGTTGACTGCTGGTGTCGTAGCGCAAGTCAGCTGTTGCTATTACAAGAGATATGTTTCAGCTGTGGGTGGACGCTGGCAGATGTGAGCGTGAAGGATCAGCTGTGAGATAGAGCGACGTCGTTTGAGTTAGTTAGCGGGGACTCTGATGCGGCGTCGTTTGATAACATGTTAGAAGCGCAACGTCTGAATTGTATCAGCTGAGGCAGTAGAGAGAGTAAATTGAGGATCTGTACCAGAATCTGAATTGATGATAACAGTAGTGAATTGAGGATTTATATACCAAGTGCTGATTTACACTCAGCGTATTTTTGACACGATATTTCTTATCCTCATCTTTGAAACCCTCGTTCGGTACTGTTCACCGTAGCCTATTTCTCCGATTTACCGTCGTTTCCCGCCGTTGTTTTGAACATAATTGGTGGCGCTGAGCTCCTCTTGAGTTGCTCTTTCGATTGATACTAGCTAGGAGGCCTGATTCGATGTTGGAGAGAAGCGCGAAGAATCTGTTTGTTCGAAGCTTTTCGAGAGATCTGACACGAGCTTTCCCTGGTTGATGTAAGCTTCTGGATTTGAGATTCAGGATAGCTTCTGCCGTGGTTGAGGAAGCCAGGAGAAAGCTGATTTGCTTATGCTGAGTTTTGATGTGCCTTTGAGAAATCTGTTGAGGTATATTGAAGCTGTGAGGTATGATGGATCTGTTTTGACAGATCCTGATTAAGTTTTAAATTACACAAAACCTGTTATTGTGTTTCTAACAATTATACTTGAGTGTACAGATTTTAGGATCAAAGAAGAAGATCAGCAGTAGCAGAATCTTTCCAGTCGTGGTTTGAATGTAAGTTCAGAAGTTGGTTTGGTTTATCAATGTAAACGGCAGCTGGATTAACAATGGAGACGTCCAAAGTTGAGTCGGTTGTTCGTAATCAGGTGGAGGCCAATTTAGACCAGCAGTTGTGATATTTGCTAAAGAGTAAATCGTATTTTCGGAGGCCTAAACAAAGGAATTTGGCCAAAAACGAAGGAGCTCACTGCATAGAGTGAGTCTTTCTCGTTGGACCGTTTCGGAGGGAATAGCACAGGCCTCATGCGAAAATGTGATCTGGAACAGAATCTATGAAGTCTGCTGGAAGAAATGTCGAAGAAGAAGATGAACAGTAGAAGTCTGGAATCAGTAGCGCAAGAGCTGTGAGCAGCAATGATGACGTCAGCATATCTACTGGAGAAAGCTACGAGCAGCAACGATGACGTCAGCATTGCTGATTGAAAGAAATCGAGAAACAGCAAAGCTTACGTCAGCATATCTGTTGGAGGAAGCTGGATTCAGCAAAGCTTACGTCAGCATATCTGTTGGAGGAAACTGAAATCAGTAACGCTGATGTTAGCATATATGTTGAAGAAGCTGGTGGCAGCACCCGTGACGTCATCATAACTATTACAAGAGCTGTTGGAACTATTACAGAAGCTGTTGGAACTATTACAAGAGCTGTTGGAACTATTACAGAAGCTGTTGGAACTATTACAAGAGCTGTTGGAACTATTACAGAAGCTGTTGGAACTATTACAAGAGCTGTTGGAACTATTACAAGAGCTGTTGGAACTATTACAGAAGCTGTTGGAACTATTACAAGAGCTGTTGGAACTATTACAGAAGCTGTTGGAACTATTACAAGAGCTGTTGGAACTATTACAGAAGCTGTTGGAACTATTACAAGAGCTGTTGGAACTATTACAGAAGCTGTTGGAACTATTACAAGAGCTGTTGGAACTATTACAGAAGCTGTTGGAACTATTACAAGAGCTGTTGGAACTATTACAGAAGCTGTTGGAACTATTACAAGAGCTGTTGGAACTATTACAAGAGCTGTTGGAACTATTACAAGAGCTGTTGGAACTATTACAAGAGCTGTTGGAACTATTACAAGAGCTGTTGGAACTATTACAAGAGCTGTTGGAACTATTACAAGAGCTGTTGGAACTATTACAAGAGCTGTTGGAACTATTACAAGAGCTGTTGGAACTATTACAAGAGCTGTTGGAACTATTACAAGAGCTGTTGGAACTATTACAAGAGCTGTTGGAACTATTACAGAAGCTGTTGGAACTATTACAAGAGCTGTTGGAACTATTACAGAAGCTGTTGGAACTATTACAAGAGCTGTTGGAACTATTACAGAAGCTGTTGGAACTATTACAAGAGCTGTTGGAACTATTACAGAAGCTGTTGGAACTATTACAAGAGCTGTTGGAACTATTACAGAAGCTGTTGGAACTATTACAAGAGCTGTTGGAACTATTACAGAAGCTGTTGGAACTATTACAAGAGCTGTTGGAACTATTACAAGAGCTGTTGGAACTATTACAAGAGCTGTTGGAACTATTACAAGATCTGTTGGACGCAATCACCATTTAAAAGGGAAATAATCTGTGGCTGAAATTAAGTCGTACTAATGCCTTCAATCAAGGGGACAAAATTAGTACTATTCTGGGAAATAGTATAATGTAAGAGGATGATTGTACCAACTTGGAAAGAAGACAAATTATCCATAACAAGCGCAGAGAGGCATTGGAA
>KV001398.1:0-15946 GCA_001598015.1 Dorcoceras hygrometricum | reverse complement strand
GGATCAAATTTGCCACCAACACATGCTCTCCAAATCTCAAAACGCCATCTAACAAAACCTCCTGGGAGAACAGGCTCACACCGCCCGGGGTAGAAACAGACACGACATCACACAAAGAAATGGTATGCAAACCATGCTCAATGACAAAAGAATCAGAGATAAAAGAATGCGATGCACCGGTGTCAAACAACACACGCACAGGAAAATCAAAAACAAGATGTGTACCTCCAATCACCCTGCTCGGTGTCTCCTCTGCCTGCTCCCTAGTAATGGTGTTGGCCTGAGCTGCTGAGGTCCAGAATAGAACGGCTGACACGACTGTCCGAATCGCAATGGACCAGGCTGCTGGAATGGCCTGAACTGAGTCTCACCAATCCTGGGATGCTGAAACTGAGGGGAACGCCCCCTAGACTATCCTCCACGACCCTGAGACGGGGCTGCGGCTGGCTGCGATCCAGCTGACGGATACACCCTAGCAAAATGCCCATACTGACCGCAAAGATTGCAAGAGCCCTGAACACCGACACACTGGGTCGAAGGATGCTTGCCACCACGATAACCATAGAACTCAGCCCGAGAACCACTGCTACTCGAGCTACCTGAACCAGACGAACTAGAACCAGACTTCTTCTTGAACTATTGACCACTAGGTCGAAGCCTCTGACGGCCAGACTGCTGTGCCACCTACGGCTGCTGCTGCTGGGGCTGATGGGCTGACTGGGAGGACAGCAAAGACTGTGCTCCCTGACCAGCAGGACGACCACCCTGCGCTACCAACTGCTTACAATCACGACGACTCCTCAAACCCTCCTCAATATCAATAACATTATCAACTGCTTCAGCATAAGTCTTGGGTTTGCTTGTCAGCACCATCACAGTTTCCCATTTAAACCCTCCAAGAATCTGGTCCTCTTGGCCCTCTCCCGGCCAGAAACATGTGGAACGTACGCCAACAAAGAAAAAAACTTCCGAGCGTACTCACGGACAGACATCGAGCCCTGCTCCAGATGCAATCACGACGACTCCTCAAACCCTCCTCAATATCAATAACATTATCAACTGCTTCAGCATAAGTCTTGGGTTTGCTTGTCAGCACCATCACAGTTTCCCATTTAAACCCTCCAAGAATCTGGTCCTCTTGGCCCTCTCCCGGCCAGAAACATGTGGAACGTACGCCAACAAAGAAAAAAACTTCCGAGCGTACTCACGGACAGACATCGAGCCCTGCTCCAGATGATCAACTCCCGCTCACGGGCATTCACATAAGACTCAGGAACATACTCTTGCCTAAAAGTCTCGCAAAAACTGTCCCAAGTAATCTCAACGCCTCTCCAACAAAGTACTAAAAGCACCTCGCCACCAGTGCTCTACACCCTTCCTCAACTGGAGGGTCACAAAACTCAACCGAAGCTCGTCGTCATACTGGACACGATCGAAAATACCAGTGATGTTCCTAAGCCACGAATCTGCATCCTCGCTCGACTCGTCGCCATTAAAGATCTGAGGGTTCATCCTCTGAAACCTTGCTATCACAACGTCCATCCTCTCCACAGGGGTAGGCAAGTCACCAACTTCCTCCTCCTCATGTCTACTACGAGTAAGACTAGGAGCACTACGCCGATCTTCATTCTGTCCCTCTGACTCCTGAAACTGCCCCCTACCTCTAGCTCTACGTCTAGGCGGCATCTACGAAGGTACTTAACAGGATAAGGCAACAGAGAACAGATACAACATAGATATCACAACAATATGCATCACAAAATAACATAGGTCAAGCACATGCAACTCACGACACTGTGCCTAGACTCAAGTGTGTTCAAAGAAATCGAGCTTATCCCAGCTTAATCTCTGATACCAAAAATGTCAGGCCTCGTGCTCACAACAGAGTAAAATCACATAAACACAAGCGGAAGCTACTAAAAAGCGGGTAAAATTTTTGCTTTTGGCCTGACGGTTTAAAACAATATAATTTAAAATACGACGATACTCAAAATAGATATCCCAATTTAACAAAACCAACTAAACAAAGGCTACAACAAACAACAAGGCAGCACAGAAAATGGTATCCCCTGGCTATTAGCCAGCTACAATAAACTAAGCATCACCCGGGACATCCCACCCACGGTGATACCAGTGCATATAAATAATATACATAACTGGGACACTCTAACCACCTCTTGGGGCACCTCCAGCTGGATTAAACCCATGTCCAGCTGCAAAACCTGGATTCCCTGAAAACAAAACAGGCAACAAAACAACCAAGTCCCAGAGGGACATGGGGTCAAACCCCAATACGGATAGCAACTATAAAACAGCAGTAAACAGCAAGAATAAAATGCAGATGCTATGCATGAGACCAGGGACAACAGTCGAAGGCTCTACAACCAAGGAAGGGAGCCAAAGAACTCAATGCACAGCTCAACGGAATCTGAAATAGATATGTGTGGCCACGGTGAGTGTAGGACATGTGGGAGCTACCCACTCACCCCTACTCGCCCACCAATACCAGATGCATCAACATCTCAACCTGCCGTTGCCCAACCTATGAACTGTGGCAGTTAACCACTTGACTCATAGGGGCTAACAAATCCCAGCAGGGAGATGAGTGTGCTGAATCACCGCTCGCCCTCGCATCCTGGTAAGAAAACAGAGCAACAACAACAAATCAATGGCTGCAATAGCTGAAATGAGATGATAATGCGTGTATGCAACAACTAGCATAACTCATATGCAAAACAGCAATCACAACAGCAAACATACACAACCATCTCACAATATCAGCAACTACAATTCACTCAAGCCATAAACCTGCTTATTCACAAGCTCCAAATCCGTACCTTAATTCTGAGCACAATTACCACAACAAGGGACCCGAGAGATCTGGTTGAAACCTGCTAAACACACAACGCACAGATCTCAAAAGCTACACAGAAGGTCACGGTAATTCACAGTAACTTACGGCTGGGAGTTATACACAACAACTAGCAATTACTCTACCATTCTACTCAACAGGAAGCTCAATAACAAAGCTCTAAGGTAAGATCTTATCGCTAATTCGAAAGGCTACCTGAATAGCGAACACACGGCTGAAGTAAACAACTTCGCGATCTTACTTCCAGCTAACAACAGCCTCCGAGAATGGTATAGAATGAAAGAGCTTCACGAGAGGAGTCCAGTGCTACCTCAAACGTACTAAACGGTGACCGGAAACGACAGGAATTGCCGGAGAAATGCTACGGTGAACAATGTTCTAGGGTTCGAAGCAACGAACAACAATCGGGAGAATATATCGCTAAGTATGGAATCTGTTAATCAAATCGAAGACCAAGTCTTATCATATATATACACTTCTTACCAGCTGCCAGCAGCAAGAGCGAGTTCCACCGACAAAACCAGTCGACATTGCTGAGAACCCAACCAGCAGGCATTGCTGTTAACACAACCAGCAATCACAAAATAAACCAACAGCTGAATCCTCAAACAATGCTACGCAAAACGGCGTCGCATCAACTTAACCAAACGACGTCGCATAGCACACGTCATCCTTACTGTCAACAGCTGATCAACCAAAACCAGCGACTAGATAAAATAACGCATCAGATTCCTCAACAGTGAACGTATAACGCGACCACCAGCTGATACCCAAAACACTGCGTTTCAATTAAATGCAAACGACGTCGCATAACCCAACAGCTGATCGCTACTAGAGGAAACACAGCAACTGCTGAATTCCCAAAACGACGTAGTTTCACCCAACGGCTGGTCGCTACTAAGAAACGCGCTAACAAAACCAACAGCTAGTTACTATTCACCAAAACGTCTTCAGGGTTCTATAACATTGTCTGCTGATTCTTACAACTAAAACACCAACGTCTAACCTCTGTTCGCCGTTGCCATGTATGTAGCCATGTTCGCCATATTGACATCGTGGCAGATGTCTGGTCATAGTCCATTAGAAAACTGCCTCAACTTCTCGCTCTCCACAGTCGCGATCGAGGGCACAAAGTGACACCCTCGCTCGAACTGCAGCACATACTCGGCCACAGACTTGTCTCCCTGGCGGAGACTCATAAACTCCATGATAAGCTGGCTCCGTGCATCAGCAGTGAAATACTTCTCAAAGAAGACAATCTTGATTCTTTCACAAGTCAAGCTCTCCAGAATCAGGCCAACCACCGCGCTCTCCCACCAAAGAGCGGTGTCTCCATTAATCATAAATATAGCACAACGGACCTTGTCAGCGTCCGGGAGACCCATATAGGCAAATCTAGTCTAGCGAGTGGGTCAGTGGTACCGGCAAACTCTTTAGGTCCCTGCTTGCGGAACTTCTCAGCGACGTCCTCCTCATGCGACTTCCCGGACCACTATGACTGTCTCTCCAAAATCGTGGTGATCCCGGCTAGCATATCCACGCTAGCCCTCTCGTAGGGTGTCAACTGAGGAGGTGGGGGAGGAGGAGGAGTCGTAGCATTGTCCTGCTGGCTTCTGTCGCGTCTGGGAGGCATACTGGTACACCAAAAACCTTCTCACGTAAATCTAAGTGCATGACTAAGCGTCTAATTCTTAAAATTATAAGGCAAACTCATGCAGAAATAAAACATGAAGCATGAGAAAATAAACATGAATCGTAAAACATGAATCTGAAATCTGCTCGAGTATGTGCTTAGGGAGAAATCTGTCTGGAACCTCCTGCTCCGTGCCTCAAATCTGAAATAAAAATAATCAACTTAAGCTGAAATCTGAATTTCGAAACATCAAATGACCCTTATAAAATAAAAGGGTAAAGATTGTGGTCCTATGGATTTTATGGCGTTACAGGTAGTGAGACTTTCGAGCTCTACGCAGCAGGTAGTATCCCACCAGAACCACCGCTCTTATACCAACTGAAAAGAAGCAGACTCTAGAATTTTTTTTAAATCCATGTGCGGAATACATAAACTAAAACATATGTCTAGTTCCCTTTAAAATATTTCTCAAAATCCTTTAAAACACAAATAAATGAATATCTTAAAATGTCAAATCATCAATGTTGTTTGAAAATCAGATTACGTAAAAATTTCGGAAACTGAACATGCTAAATAGGACATCTGAAAAAATGTATCATGACATAGATAAAACGTCAGAGTCAACACGTGGTACAGCTGCAGTGAGCGCTGAGAGGTCCTCACCGCCAGTAGGGATAAACTCATCAGCGGTCTCACCTGCACCATTTAAACCTAGTGAGCCTAGAGGCCCAGCATGCTCTATCTTTTAAAATAGCAAAGTACGTATAATAAAGCCACATTCAAGCACATATGCATAATAAAATAACATTAAAACATGCATGCCTAGATGGTCGTAAAACATGGTTCGTAACTAGTCGTAACGTATCATAATCATATAGCATAAATAATAAGGCATGTCGTAACGTAACATAAAAACGTATCGTATCAGTGAAATGCGAGCGAGCGTATGATTGATCAATCGAAAGAATCAACGTACGTGCCGGTGCGGTTCACCCGACCTTACTTCGAGATCCCACACAACTCTATTCCACTTCACCATGTCATGATCACATGGATCCATAGGCTCGTAATACATTAAAATAGGGGATCCTTGGGCCCGGTATCCCGACTAGCTCCAATAATTAAATTTGCCACAAGTCACTTCAATCCATCGGGTTTTCTTAAAAAAACATGCCTTTAACATTTCATAAATTCTCATGATGGTGCACTTCATAAAAACATGTAATTTAAAATCTTAGCCCGTCAATATATATTTAATTCATTATTTTAAAAATATTATATACATAGAATACTACATATATAATTAAATATATATTCATGGACATTTACATTTTCTACTCTGGTCAATGACTGGTTCAGGGGTCTGGCCCACTAATTCTAAGCCCAAAAGAACCTAGATTTATCTTAAAATTGAGACTTATCCTTATACATGACTTGGCCCAAAACTTTAAACTCAACCTTTAAAATTTCTAAAATACTCCATCCTTTACTAAAAATCAAATATTTAAAATTTGACTAAATAAAGACACATTGACCAATTTTGACTAAATAAAATCCCAAAGTCCTCAATTTCGAATTTAAACTAAAAAAAAAGTGTTAGGTCCAAATTAATTAAAAGTTTGACTAAACTTTTGACTTTAAAAGATTTGACCAAATAAATTTAAAATTGGACCCTCTACATTAAAATTAAACTAACCGATCCAAAATTAAAATAAGTTGGACCAAACTTAAAACATTTTGACTCGACCCTCGACTAACCGACACAGTTCAACCGAACCAATCGGTCCAGCCGAACCGGCCGGCCCATGCAAGCCCTAAACCTAACTCACACACACGCCGCACACCACATGCGACCCACCTTCCCACCATCGGCCCTCCTGCTCCGGCAGCCCATGGCCGGAGCCCCATCGGCTGGACCACTCCCATGTTCGGACGGTTCCCTTGTACCCAACCTTGGCCCCATGTACGAAGCTTGAGAAGTGCACGTCTCGCACAAGGCGCATGGGGCGACACACCGTCCATGGTTTGGGTCTTGGTTCAGCCATTATCTCCCACTCATGGATCACATCTAGACCTCCCTAGGACCACCATGAACCACATATATGCGAGCCATAGTCCCATGAACAGCCCCTTAGCCGAAGCAATACAAGAACCGAATGAAAACATGTTAGAAATAATATGAGACATGCGTGGATCTAAAATTTTAAGCGTAGATCAATGCAATTCACATACAATTCATGCATTTGAAAATTTAAAACATTTTAATATGGCGTAAATGGTGATAAAAAGAATAGATATTACATGCCTAGATTGGAGAAAGGGAATATCTGTGAGTTATCGACGTGTTGGACGCGAGATCGGGACACGACCGGCTTGGATCACTAAAATTTGAAGAAAATTTGATGGGGTGAGATGGAGGAGGGGGGACGGCTATGGAGAAGAGTGGAGGCTAGGGTTTTGCACAAAATTATGTTTGAAAGAATGTGTGGTGACAAAAATGACCCGTCATGTGTTTCATTAAGAAAATAAAAGGAGTTTTACCATCCTAACCCTCCGCTAAATTGAAGTGTCGAATAAAACTTTAAACATGTCTTAAAATATCTAATTTTTGTAATAAAAGGCCTTCCCAATTTTATAATACAACAAAGTCCATTAAAACAATCCGTATAGGCGAAAAACGGGTTCCCCTCAATAATAATCATAAAAACCCCAATTTCTCAAATAATTTTCTTCTCGGTCGTCCCTAGTCTCGTCCACGCGTCCGGAGCTCAAAAGGGCTAAAAAAATTCATGCAAGTCATGCAAAAATAAAACCATAATTAAATCACATAAAATAGCATATAATTTTCTAAAATATTTTTCCCCCTAGTTATGCACTCATTTCTACGTATTTAGGATTTCTAGGCGTTACAATTATATAGGCTCGACTAGTGATGTATTGCTTCTACTGCTGATGATTCCTAGAGATTTTTCCTGGGATACCACATTTGTAACACCCGCTCTGACCAAATCAGCACGGACCTGCATGATTCCTCTGAAAGATTGGGCAAACTGACATGTTTTCAGTCCGAGGAACATCGTTGATCGATTGGGGTTGTAGATGTCTTTGTCCCTGAGACTTCTGCTGGTTGTCGACAGGTCTCTTAGCTTGCTTCTGGTCCATATATTGAAAGGCTTGACATTTTTTATGTCGCTTTTCTACTATCTACATCCAATCTTGATCAGATCGAGGGGCTTTATCCATTGTTAATTTGGCTCCTTCCCACCAAATCATCGCAGTCTCTCAACATGTAGATGGCACATCCAATTCTATTCTGAAAATTCTTTTGGCCTCTGGCTTCTAAAATTTTCCTGAGGATCTCATGACTAAATCCTCGATTTGAAGGTTGGCCATATCCTTGGCTAGACTGCTAGTAGTAGCTTCAGCAGTTGAGCCATGCTTGCTCTAACTCGCATATTACTATCAATACTAACATTTTTATTCATAGCTTCTCTCCTTCCTCTTCCTCTTCCTAACATATCTGAATTATAGCACAAATCCATCACAATACAATCACGAAAGAATACTGTATACTAGAACATGAACATGAATATAAAACTCACATAATAACTGAAGCGGCTGGCAAAACTGTCTCAGACTGGAAGAAGTGTTTATCTCAAGGACCATGCTCTGATACCAGTTGTAACGACCACAAATTTTGAATATCAATTACAATAAATTTAAGGTTGGAATTGAATGATACTCAAAATTTGTTCTTGGTTAAAAGATAAATAAACAAAAATATCTAGGCTAAATTTCAAAACTATAGAAATTTCAGATTTCGAACTTAAAAATAGTTCAGAACTTATAAACCGTGTGGAATTCAAACAAACAATTACGAATTTATTTCTATCGGGTTGCAGAGACTTCATATAAAATATCTTATACAATTTCTGTTTTGGCGCAGCGACAGATCCGGATCACCCTCTCAGGCGCAGCGGAAGTTTTAAACATTTGTGACCGGGAACGCTCATACGTGAATAATACAAAACCTAAACATGCATAGGATGTTTAGAAATATTTACCTTCGGCGACTTCGCGCCCGGCTCTGACTATTTCGGTTTTACATGGCAGTAGCACTTCAACGGTTGAATCTCCAATTGTTCTCCTAACATGGTCCACGACCGGTTTCCAAATTCCTTCGTTTTTTTTCACTAGAAAGCACAGCGAATTGTCACGAACGGAATCTCCTCGCCAAGACAGCCGGAATGGAGTCCGACGGCACGTGACAGCAGCGGCTAGCAATGGCGGCGGCGACGGTGGGAGGAGTCTGAGAGTGGGTGGGAGGGGAGAGGAGATTTATAATTCAATAATCAAGTGGGTTTTTATTTCTCTCTTTGAAAGTGTCTCCTCATTGCCATATTTATAGGTAGAGGGATATAGTTTGAATTGAGCAAAACATAAGACATTCGGTTCAACTCAAAAATTGAACATTCGGTTCAACTCAAACTGTGAACATTCGGTTCAACTCAAACTGTGAACATTTGGTTCAACTCAAACTTGGAGCATTCGGTTCAAGTCAAACTAGGAACATTCGTTTCGACCCCCTCGATTGTGGTCTCGTCATAATCCCGATAGATGGTCAGATATCACCGATGTGATCATTTTACAAAACTGATCATTATGATGCAAAATCAAATTTTTGGACCACTAAATCTATTTATGGCAGGTTTACTCCCATTAGCTAAATATGAAGTCCTACTACCTTAGCTAATTTTGGATTTCATACACCCAACCTTCCTCCTGCTATACTCAACAATTTCAATTCCATATCCGTCTGGGAATTGGGAAACCAATACTTGTGTGACCCTCAATGGTTCAGGGATACAGCTAGTCGTGGGCTCACAACTCCTTGTGACTCCGAAAACACATTTTCGAACATGTCCATCGGACCATGGTAAATCATCTAGCAACATCGCCCCATGATCCCTAGGCATCACTGATAGTGTCTGCAAGAACCAGTTGGTCATGGTTAGCATACAGTACGGTCCTTTCATCTCAAATATCCCGACCGAACCAACGACCATTGGTAAATCGAGAGTCGCTAGAGATTCGATAGCCATGCATACATCTTGGAGATACATGAGTGACATCGCATGTGCTACTAGGTAAACCCATTTATCTAAAGCACATCTAGTACTCTGGCCAAATATTTATCACACTATTATCTCCTCAATAGCATAGGATATCCTTGTGGCCTCATCATAATCCTGATCGAGATCGATGTGATCATTTTATAAAACTGATCATTATGATGCAAATAAAATTTTCGGACCACTAAATCTATTTATGGCAGGTTTACTCCCATTAGCTAATGTGGAAGTCCTACTCCCTTAGCTAATTTTGGAAGTCATACTGCCAACTTTTCTCCTACTATACTCGACACATTGAGTTCCATATCGGTACGGGAATTATAAAACCAATACTTGGGTGACCCTCAATCTCGGGCAGCCCTTATCCACTTTTAAGGCCCACTCGACTAAGAACTTGTTTAGAACACACAGTGATTATTAGATATGTTTAATGATAGCTATCAAATCTACTATCACATCTAACATACACTATTGTGCATTCAAGTTCTTTATCAAAAAAATTGTAATCATAATAATGAAGTTAAATAATTCCATACAAGAATGTGAATTTCATAAATAAATATCGTTTTACATAGAGTCAACAAAATAAAACCCACATGCCAAAAATTGGCTAGCTGGGCACCTACTCTAACAATCTCCCACTTTTCCTACAGCCAACTAGTCATCAACATAGTCCCATTGCTTCGTGATGTTTTTCAAACAATTTTCATGGCAAGGTATTCGTAAGTAGGTCAAAAATTTTGTCTGCAGTGGTGACTCGTTTGAAAATGATCTCTTCTTCCCATGATTTCCCGGATATGTGGAATTTTTTTAGTATATGTTTGGATCACTTGGGAGACCTGGGCTCCATTGCATGAGCAACGTAAACCATGTTGTCATAGTACACCGGGACTGGACCAACTATTTCAGGAATTACGCCCAACTCTTGGACCTAAATTCTCATCCAAACAGCCTCCTTAGCAGCAGCTGATGCTGCAATGTATTCAGTCTGAGTGGTTGAATCCGCAGTGGTGTCTTGCTTGGAACTCTTCCAAGAGAAAGCACCACCATTGAGCATGAATTCAAATCCAGAGGTTGACTTCGAGTTATCCACATCGCATTGGAAGCTAGAATTATGTAGCCATCCAATTTCAGTTCACCATACCCGTGGATCATGAACATATTCTTAGTTCTTTGTAAGAACTTGAGAATATCTTTCATAGCCTTCCAATGAATTTGGCCGGAGTTGGCTTGTTATTGGCTCGTGAAGCTAAGAGAATATGCGACATCCAATCTGTTCGAGATCATACCATACATAATACTACCTATTGCCGAGGCATACGACACACGTGTCATGCTCTCTATCTCTTCATCATTCTTCGGACACATACACATAGATTGAGTGACCCTGTGGCACATAGGTAGTTGTCCTCTCTTGGACTCTTCCATATAGAACCTCTTAATTATGGTATCGATGTAGGTTGCTTGGGTGTGTCCGAGCATCTTTTTCGATCTATCCCTATAGATCTGAATTCCAAGAATATAGGATGATTCTCCCATGTCCTTCATCGAGAATGTAACACAAAACCATACTTTAGTTGATTCAGCATTCCTACATCATTCCCTATGAGTAGAATGTCATCAACATAAAGTACAAGGAATATCACAGCATTCTTAACTACCTTCTTATACACACATGGCTCCTCGGGATTCTTAATGAAACAAAATTCTTTAATCATTTCATCGAACCTCATGTTCCAACTTCTCGATGCTTTCTTGAGATCGTAGATCGATATCTGAAGTTTGCATAGTTTATGATCACTTCCAACGGATGTGAAACCCTTAGGTTGCGTCATATAGATTTATTTCTTAATGTTTCCATTATGAAACGCAGTCTTCACATCCATTTGCCATATCTCATAGTCATACCATGCAGCTATGGGTATCAGGATCCTAATTGACTTGAACATTGCGACAGGTGAAAAGGTTTCATCATAGTCAACACCTTGCATTTGAGTGCAACCTTTTGCGACCAGTCGATCCTTGTAGATCAGTACCTTACCATCAGGCCCAAGTTTTCTTTTGTATATCCATTTACACCCAATAGGAACTATTCATTCAAGAGGATTTACAAGAGTCCAAACTTGGTTTGGATGCATCGTGTCTATCCCAGATCGCATTGCTTCAAGACACAAATTAGAATCGGCATCGAAAATCGCCTTCTTGAAGGTTTTTGGATCACATCCAATAGTTGTATCACTTTGATCCTATTCAAAGAGGAAACCATATCTAAGAGGAGCCCTACGAACCCTTTCAGATCTCCTAGGTGTGTCCATATCAGGGATTGGTTCTTGAGATGTGGGAGATCCACTTGGTACTTCAGTTGGTTCTCGAACTTTCTCGAGTTCTACTATCTTGCATTTTCTATCCAGTAGAAATTCCTTCTATAAAAAGGTGGAATTTTTGAAACAAGAACTTTTGTTTCACTGGGATAGTATAAGGGGTATCCAATAGAATTATTTGGATACCCAACGAAGTAGCATAAGATGGATCTATTAACCATCTTATCTCCCACTGTCTGCTTCACGTAAGCAGGACATCCTCAAATCCGCAAGTACGAGTACTTGGGTGCTTGCCCATCCATATCTCATATGAAGTTTTATCCACTGCCTTGGTGTGGACATTGTTCAACAACAATACCGCTGTTTCGAGCACATATCCCCAAAAGGAGGTAGGAAATTCAGTAAAGCTCATCATAGATTCGACCATGTCAATCAATGTTCGAGTACGACGCTCCGCTACACTATTGAGTTGTGGTGTGGCCGGAGGGGTCAACTGTGAGAGAATACCATTCTCCTTAAGATAGTCTTGAAATTCGACACTCAAGTATTCTCCACCTTGATCGGATCGAAGTGCTTTAATACTTTTTCTCAGTTGATTTTCTACTTTAGCCTTGAAATCTTTGAACCTTTCAAAGTTTTTAGACTTGTTCTTCATTAAGTACAAATACCCATACCTAGAGTAGCAATAAATAAAGGTGATGAACTAGGTGTGGCCGAACTTAGTACCAATGCTAAGTGGACCACACACATCAGTATGGATCAAATCCAATAGGTATTGAGCACGTTCAGGCTTGCCCTTGAAGGGAAATTTAGTAAGTTTTACCTTGATACAAGACTCGCATGTTGTTAAGGAGTTAATATCAGACATATTAAACATGTCGTTCCCAACCATCTTGTTCATCCTCTTTAAGGAAATATGAGCTAGCCTAGCATGCCAAAGTTGTACCGGGTTTAGACTATCGTACTTCCTTTTGATTGTTGTTGTATGTGTTTCCACATCGTGAGTTGCAAATTCTCTTAATTTTAAGTTGTAATTGTTTTCACGTTCTACAATTCCAATTAAACATTCATTCTTGTATATATTGCAAATCGAATTAGCAAAATGACAAGAATATCCATTACTATCAAGCATAGAAATGGAATTGATGCTCTTTATTAAATCAGGAACATATAAAACATCATTTAACAACAACTTGAAATTAGAATGTAGAAATAAATAAACATCTTCTATCACTACGGTAACAACTCTTGCTCCATTCCCTAGCCTTAAGTGGGTCTTACCCATCCGAAGACGCCGAATTATTGTCATTAACTACAAATCATTGCAGATATGAGATCCACATCCAGTAAGTTCCCAAGAAGTTGAATTAAGAGACATATTATTTTAATATAGAATATACCTTTCGCTACTCTAGCTGCTCAAGGTAATCCCGATAGTTCCTCCTCCAATGCCCAGACTTGTGACAATGGTGGCAAACATCCTCAGACTTGTTGGATTTAGGAGCACTTGCCTTGGGCTTCTTGTTTGGCTTATCCTCCTTCGTAGGGGCAGAGCGCTTCTTACCCTTTTGTTTGGGCCCCTTCCTCGCAGATAAAGAAGAGCCCAAGAGGAGGACAGGCTTGTCCTTCTTCATGGTCCCTTCAAACACTACAATCATGTTTACCAACTCTTCAAGGGTGGCATCCAGCATTTTCATGTTGAAGTTGAGCACAAAAGGGTCGAATGCAGCAGGGAGGGAGAGGAGGAGCAAGTCCACAGACATGTGGAAGTACAATTTTGAGGCCCACTAACTTTTCAATGAGCCCAATAATATGGATCGCATGCTCACGGATCGAAGTCCCCTCGTGCATATGGCCCGTCATAAGCTCCTTGATTGTGGCGAACCTCTCTGCCCTAGATTTCTCCCCATACAGCTCCTTGAGGTGATGGTGTATGTCAATAGCATACTCCGTCTCCTCGAATCGTTACTGCAGTTTGTTGGACATAGAAGCCAACATGTAGCACCGTGCCTTGAGCTAATGGTCCCACCATGTCTCCAATTTCGTCAGCTCCTCAGGACTAACAACAGCAGGGGCCTTGTTCGGAGGGCCTCTTCTCTAGCGTGTAGAGAAGCTTTTCCAAAGCCAACACTATCTTGAGGTTGCGCAATCAATCAAGGTAGTTAGCGCCAGTCAGTTTGTTGCTATCCAGTATAGCAACGAGTGGGTTTTTCATCGAAGACATTTTTAATAGCAGTAAATACTGAAGGGAAAAATAGACATGCATTACTGACTATTTATGAAAATACACTAAGACATAAAACATGGTCATTTAGTTTTATGAATTATCCTCCAACTATTTAACGATTTCACCACCCTCTAATGAAATCGGAAAACCAGTTTCCTTAGTGGGTGCAAAGAGTCCAATCGAGAAATCATGGTCCCGAATAATATCAGCCAACCATGACCCCAAAAGGTAGATACCAATTGCATCAAATGCAACCCCCATGCATTTACCTCACGTCCAGTAATGACCCAATTGTCACGCCCCGAGACCGAGACTCATGACATCGGTAATATTAAACAATTAAAAATTAGAAAACATTAAGCCTCATATCATAGCTCAACTAGTCTATTACATAACCAAAAATATGTATTGTTTTTACATCGGAAAATCATAGAAATTTGCGAAAGCGAAAAAAAATAAATAATTACATCAACAGAAACTGAATCTTCACCAGCCCCAGAATTGCTCTTGTTCCTCTTCTTCTACCTGCTCTTCATTCTTATCTGGGTGGAGAAGTAAGGGGTGAGTGTTTGGGGAAACACTCAACAAGTGGGGGATATCATTCGAGACATAAAAATATTCATATATATATACTGAATAACAGATCTCATAACAGAGCATAACAGAGCGTAACAGAGCATAACAGAGCTTAACAGAGCATAACATAAAGCATGGCAGATAGCACTGACAATTAATTCGTGTCTATGGTTTACTGATCAGTCCCTAATTTTTACTCTAAGGGGTCGAGGCCATGTGGTTACATCACGAAACCCAGAGTGTGGAATATTTCGTACACCCATATAACGACAGTAAAATCAGTGCAAAACAGAGCTTGAACAAACAGAAATCTGAATTGAAACAGTGCTCGAATAGTAGGTTCAAAACTGAATTTTAACAAGAATAATATATATAATATCAATCGAATATATTACTTAGCAAAAACCCACTTAAGAAATCTGAAATTTGCGCGGTTGGTGCAAGGTGCGAAATCTGAATTTTTGGATGAAGTCTGGTAGCATGAACTCTGATCAGTTTCGCACAGAGTTGGCTCACAACTGGCGCAGGATTTCAACTGTGAAATTTGGCAGAATTTCTGCAGGACTTCGGCATGAATAATTGCTGCTTTTCTTACTGAGGAGCTTCGAAATTGTGTGTAAAATTCTAAGGTACAGGCGGGTATTTATAGGTGAGGGGAAAGGCAGTCTGACAGTCTATCATTAATTTCTTCCTTCAATTCATGCTTTTATGGCCATAAAAAGGCTGTTACGAATGCAAGATTCAAGCCCTTGAATTTAGAGGTGTAATTGGCCATAAATCCTCCTAATTTGTCGGTTAAAATCGAGAAATCTGACCTTTACGCGTGCAGAAAACTTGCTGGAATTCGTGAGCCAAAAATCTGAATTTTTGTTGTGAAGTCTGAATTTTCGTGGAGAAATCTGAATTTGGAGAGGTCTGAATTCAGTCGGAGAAATCTGAATTTTCCGTCGTCAAAGCTGAGTTGACTGCTGACTACCGATTATGTTGAATGCTGACTGTACAGATTTTTGTTGAGCATGAGAGATCTGAGTTGACCGACGAATCTGAGTTGATCGGGAGAGATCTGCTTTGACCAGGAGAGATCTGATTTGACCGGCAGGGATCTAATTTGACCGGGAGAGATCTGCTTTGACCAGGAGAGATCTGATTTTTTTCTGGGTTTTCACATCCCTACCTCCTTAAAAG
>KV001396.1:6287-18518 GCA_001598015.1 Dorcoceras hygrometricum | reverse complement strand
CTCCCAATTAAAGGAACAAAATAACAACCTCTCTCAAACTTACGGATATAATCCCGCGTAGACATCTCTCCCTGCTTAAGAGTTAAAAACTCACTACGCAATTGTTGTCTTACATCTACCGTAAAGTATTGTTCATAAAATACTCTCTTAAACTCTTCCCAAGTAAGAATTTCCAAGTCTACTGTTAACTTGGATCCTTCCCACCATATCATGGCATCTCCTCTCAGCATGTAAATCGCACACTGAGGCCTTTCTTGTTCAGTCAACTGAAAATAGTCAAAAATCACCTCTATGGATTTGATCCAACTCTCTGCTATAAGAGGATCGGTAGTACCAGAAAATTCCTGAGGTCTCTGTCTTCTAAACCTCTCCTGTGGATTTTCACGACTAACTATTATTCCTAAGGTTTGACCATTCCCATTAATGTTTTGGTCAACTAAGCGCTCTAACAGCTGAGCCATGGTATTGAGGACGGGGTTCATTCCATCAGACTCACTATCTGCTTCTGTAAAACTTCTTCATCCTCTACCTCTTCTTGACATATCTGTAAGGGTAGCCCAAATCCACCACAATTCTATATGAGAGATTACTTTATGCTAAAACATGCATTTAAAACTCACGGATTTAGAAGCGGTTGGAGAGAGCTGTTCAGACTGGAAGTGTGTTTATCTCAAGGACCATGCTCTGATACCAACTGTAACGACCGGACTTTTCTCAAAAGAAATTTAGAAATTTGGGGTTCGAATTGAAAGACCCAAAAATTTCAATCTTAATAAACATAAAAGTCGTTACTAAAATTCTGGACTAAATTGCGAATAAACACAATTCATTGCTGCTGAAATGCGGAACAAAGGAAACAATGAAATGAGCGGAAGTAATACCAAATTCTGATAAACACTTTTCATATCAAATGAAGAAAATCAGTTTAGAATTAAAGGTCTTGGCATACACACAAATCTCGCAAGATCTGTGTCAGCTCATCAGAAGACATATTACTGCACGTTATTTTGGAACAATGCTCTCTAAATCCAAAATCATTACTCTCTCTATCTTTTATAATGTAAGATCAAATCATTTTAAAACAAAGCACCAGCTGATATTTTTCCGCATAAACATATCTTGAAAACTCTTCAGAGCACTTAAATAAATTTTAGCTTCAAAACAGAACACGTGCTACTGAATCACTTAATTTATTCATATTTGGATAAAAACGATAACTGAACTACCAAATTCTCTTATTTTGTCCCATGTGCTGAAAACAGCCCAACCAAAATAAGATCTTGGCATCCACATAGAACTCGCGATTCTGTGTCAGCTCGACAAAAGAAAAACTGAAGTTCAAAAATCATTTCTCACCACTTCTTCATAAAATAAGCTTTTAAAAACTTTTAAAACCTTTAAAAACAGATAGCACATGCGTTTTAAAAGAAATGCTCGTTCAAGAACTACCTGCTCTGATACCACTTGTTAGGATCGATAGATACAAAAACCATGCCTATTTAAATACTGAGCTGCAATAGCTCAATGTCCTTGAACATATATGAGCATCGAGAACAGATTTGGATTGGCATTAAAATACCAAGCGAAAGTATCAAGAACTTAACTCTAATTTTAAAACTCGCTAAAACAGATATTAAACAATATGCAGACGTGCTAAAAGTAAATGCGGAATGTTGTAAATAAATAGACCAGCTGTTTGTTTCTGGAAGTTCGGATATAACATCCTACGTCTCATTGTCAGACCCGAACATTTTGCCGTTCAGATGTTGGTCGGGTTTGGACCAGCTGTGGGTCGATGTGCTTGGTGTAGCCATCGGTTGTCGTTAAGTGGTAGAGTCAGCGGTTGGAAAGATATCAGACGTTGTGTGGGAGACGTTTGTTTGAGTATCAGCTGTAGCAGTAGGAATCAGTTGGAGTAGCAGTGCTTCGTTAGATCTCAGACGTTGGATTCAGTCGTTACGTGTTAGCGTGTTTCGTAGCGGGTAGTGAAACTACGTCGTTTGGATTAGTCGAGACGATAGCATTTTGGATTAGCGCTAGGAGATTCAGCTGTTGGTGTGTTAGCGCGTATTCAGCTATTGCAAGAGATCAGCTGTTGCGTAGTGATCAGCTGTTGGTTAGCGATCAGCTGTGACTAGCGGGTGACGTGTCCAGCGGTAGCCTATGCGACGTCGTTTTGTTGAGTTATTCGATGTTTAGCGATAGGACATAGCTGATGCGAGATTTCAGCTATTGGTTGGGAATATTAGTTGTGACAACTGAGTTGTCTATGGACCTATTTCTCAGTAGTCAGTTGTGATTTTAAATAGGGGACTTAGTTGTTGTTCTCTATCATTGTTTCCCCAACACTTAGAAATATTTCCCGTGAACCTTATCTTGTCGCGATACCCTAGTTACTGTTCACAGTAATCTTCTTCGTTTCAATTGCCGTCGGTAGATAGCTCCAACGAGAGTGAGAGTGGTAGCGTTGGACTCCTATATTTCCCGTGAACCTTATCTTGTCGCGATACCCTAGTTACTGTTCACAGTAATCTTCTTCGTTTCAATTGCCGTCGGTAGATAGCTCCAACGAGAGTGAGAGTGGTAGCGTTGGACTCCTCTTGCTAAGGCGCTTCGTTCTATACCTCTTTAGAAGGCTTTGGAGGAGCTGAAAGAGGATCGCAGGATCGCTAAGATATCTCCCTTCTCTAGTCTGTTAGCATAAGCGTCGGATTTCGCATCCTATCCTAGCTTGTTGGGATAAGTAAAGATTCTACCTTTAAGCTTTGATTAGAGCTTTTCGTGGTGATGGAAAGGTAGATCTAGCGCTGGTGGAGGTGTAGCTCCCAGCTGCTGTGTTTCTGAGTTGTAGTCCTTGAGCAATTGCTTGTATTGGCTTAGCAGGTGGTGGATCTGCGTTGCTAGGACTTTCATTGTGGCAATCTGCGTGTGCTAGGTATAATTCAGAAGTTAAGGTACGGATGTTGAGCTTATTTTACAGCGTGGATCTGGCATGGGTATTATGCGTGATTGCTGTGTATGCATTGCCTTGTTGTATATGTACTGGTTCAGCTGTTGCATTGCATACGGATTGTCATTTCCATTTCAGCTGTTGTAGCCTTTCCTTGTTGTGCTGTTTCTGTTACGTACCAGGATGTGAGGGCGAGCGGCAATACCGCGCTCTCATCTCCCTGCTGGGATCTGTTAGCCACCATGCGCCGAGTGGTTAACTACCACAGTTCATGGGTTGGGCAACGGCAGGTAGAGCTGTTGATGCATCTGGTATTCGTGTGTGGTGTAAAGATGAGTGGGTAATTCCCATATGCTTGTACACACGCCGTGGCCACTATTCCTTGAAGAATATGTTGTCAGCTGTGAGCTATGCTTTGAGTTCTTTGGCTCCCTGTTGAGGTCGAAGCCTTCAGCTATTGTTCCGTTCCTCATGCATGACATCTGCATTTTATCTGTTGCTATCTATTGCTGTTTTATAGTTGCTCTCCGTACTGGGGTTTGACCCCTTTGTCCTCTGGGGCTTGTTTCGTTGTTGCTTGTTGTTGTGTTCAGGTTTTCCAGGATTTACAGCTGGTCGAGGTTTTGATCCAGCTGGTGGTGCCCCAGGAGGTGGTTAGAGTGTCCCAGTTATGTATAGTATTTATATGCACTGGTATCACTGCAGGTGGGATGTCCCGGGTGATGCTTAGCTCTTTATAGCTAGTAGTCTATCAGTACTTGTGTTGTATTCAGTCGTTGGGCAGTTGTTGTACTTGACTTTTGGTGCCGTTGGCCCTTTGTCCCTCGAGCTAGTCTCTCTTCTCGTTGAAACAGCTCTCTTGTCCTGGCTGACCTTCCAGCGGGTCCTTCAACTGGTCGTTCAGCGAGGTATGGCGTACTCCGATGGTGATCGGATCTGCACTCGATCACTGTGCTTGTACCTATCTTTGCACTCAATCAATGCTCTTGTGCGCTACACTTGATCTGCACTTCGATTCAATCACTGCACTTCAACTCTGCTCTTGATTCTGCCCTTGAACTGCTCTTCTTACTCTGCACTTGATCTTCGTGATGCTTCTGCATCAATCTGGTGAGCCAGCTTGATGTTCCTTGCACTTATGGAAGTAAACTTTACTGTACCAGATTGGTCGTCCCCTTACTGTTCCAGCTAGATATCTTCGACCAGTCCAGCTCAGGCGTCCCTTCACTGTTCCAGTTTTGGATATCTTTGCGTCTACTCCAGTCTTAGCAAGCTGCGCATGTCATGTAGAGCGTTAGTACAATAGAAGCATATTTTGTGTGAATCCAAACTTAGATTCTGATTTGTAAACAGATCCAACAATCTCCCCCTTTTTGATTTACACAAAATCTGAATAAGCATATGCACGTATGTTTATGTGTGAAAATATTTCTCCCTATAGGATCGAGCGCTTGTCGCTTAACTAAAAGCTATAGCTGGTGGTAACGGTGCAACTCCAATACTTTAAACTGTATAGCAACTCAAGAGCCACGGTTCGATCGCTCTACCTAGCAGGGGTAATTATTGCACTCCAACAATCCCCCTCCCAATAATTGCACTCCTTGCAACCAATGGGAATCGAACCCGTGACCTTGGCTTTGATACCAATTCTGAAATACTGAGATCTGAATCAATATACCACACTCTGTTACTCAAGTCTGAATACACTCGGCTCTAATAACAGATCTCTCACTGTAGCTTCAAGTCTGAATAACTGTTCCCGATATCTGAAATGATCCAAATAACCAAATCTGTTTCGAAAGCATCAACCCGACAACAAAGACTGAATCTCTGAATACTTGACTCTGCTCAGTTCTGAATACTTCCCGAAAAGTCAACTCAGATGTCAACGCTTGACTTAGAACTCTCGAAACTGAAGCTGTAACTTAAAAGCGTGACGTCACGAGATCTGAAAAGCTCAGTATGACGTCACGAAGTCTGAAATCTTCAATACACTAGGATGAAGTCATGAATTCTGAAATCTTCTGCGAAAGCTTAAGGTGTTTTCTTGGTCTTATTTTGTTATCACCAAAACTAATAAAATTTATCTTAACACTCCCCCTTTTCGTGCGAATCAAAAAGAGTTCGAAATCTAGCCTCCCCATTAATATTTAAAGCAAAACTCCCCCTTAGCAAGTCATGGGGTAATTTATTTTTGAAAGAAATCATTATGCACGGGAGACGGTTTTGTCAAAAGCGTTGTGTATGCATGAGATTTTGAAAAATCTACGCTACTCAAAAGTTTTCATCGATTAGGACCAGAGGAGCAATAGAAGATTCAATTTACAGAATCTCTTCCATTTTTCCCTAAGGCTTAGCCTTGCTCCGCCTTAGAGATCTTGGCATCCACAGACCTCGCGCAATCTGTCAGCTCGTCGGAAGAGATGTTGCCGCTCTTTCCTTTCGAAAAATCGCTCTGCAATTCAATAGACATTCCTCCCCCTATCCATATGAAACGAGTTTTTGTAAACTCTTAAAACGATTTTGTAGCACAGAGAGACTATCAGAGCTGAAGACATCTTAAAACCTTAAAAATTTTCAATTTAAAATGCTCTTTCAAGAACAAACTTCTCTAATACCAATTGTTAGGATCAAAAAATCGGGGTTTTCACGAGCTCTGTCACAACTCAGTAGGCTCTCACACAGCCCAAGTATCAACCCCATGAGTCACGTGCATTTAAAAGTTTTGAGGCGAGAATCAGCATGCAACAGGGAATCGGATCGCATATATGTGGAATCAGCTTAGCGCTAAACCAGCGCAGTGCAATACTGACTCCAGCTGGTAGTTCTAACCAGCTCAATGAACGAACGTGCAATCTGGTTATATAAATCTTGAGCTGCAATGGCTCATGTTCTTGAAAGGTTTTGAGCACCGAGAGATAGATCAGGTATGATAAAAATCATGCGGAATTAAACCTGAACTACCCTTTGTAAATTGAAATAAAAGGTTGTTTAAACATGTATGCGTGCAGATGCAGAAAGCTGTAAATGCAGTAAGTAAAGAAAACAAACACTGCAAATTTGTTTCTGGAAGTTCGAAGCTCAATCTCCTACATCTCCCTTTCTTCCACAATCGAGAAGGATTCCACTAGAAGTCTTTGATTGCAGCGTCCCTACGCTACAACCCACTCCGATGGCCCACAGCCGTAAGAACTCCTAGCAACACCACTGCACACCAGCCCACAAGCTGCGTGTGTCTAACTCCCTTCATTTACACCTCTGTGAGAAAGGCTACAAGGACTTGTTTAACGTCTCTATCCAAATACTACAATGATTTTGTGTATGCGATTAACTCACTAATCTATACAGCTCATCTCTTGAAACTGTGAGTGAATCTGTGTGTGAGAAATTACCGTGTAAGCTATCTCTCAAATGTATTCTCACACACTGGGAAGTGCTTCTTCAAAGCTAATCACTCGTTGTCTTCCCTGTTTTTGTTGTGCATCTCTCACTGTTTTGTTTAAGTATGCTATATGCAACTGGGACACGCTAGCCACCTCCTGGGGCACCACCGGCTGGGTTAAAAACACGACCAGCTGTAGAACCTGGGTTTCCTGAAAACAACGCAACAAAGAAACAAACCAAGCCCCGGAGGGACATGGGGTCAAACCCCAGTACGGAGAGCAACAATAAAACAGCAATAAACAGCAAGGAATAAAATGCAGATGCTATGCATTAGACGCCGAAGAACAACGGAAGGCTCAACCTACAAGGGAGCTAAGGAACTCAAACATAGCTCCAAGAATTACCAACAACATACAGTAGCCACGGGGTGTGTTCACAGTGTGGTAGTAAGCCACTCGCCATGACCCTACACCCACTTACCAGATGCATCAAACAACTCAACCTACTGTTGCCTCGCCCATGAACTGTGGTAGTTAACCACTCGGCGCATGGTAGCTACGATCCCAACAGGGAGATGAGAGTGCGGTATTGCCGCTCGCCCTCACATCCAGGTAAGAAATAACAACAATACAACAAGGTACAAAGACTACCAAAGCTGGAATGGAATAACAGTGCGTGTATGCAACATGCTGGAATACTGGCATATAAAAATATGATACGCAGCAAATACACAAATAGCATACACAGTCCTCAACCAGGACCACAACAAGCACGGCAATCCAACATAGCCATCTCACAATTCATCCAAGCCACGTTCTACGCTGAATTACAAGCTCAAGATCCGTACCTTATACTGAGCAACAATTACCACAAGGATTCCCAAGAGATCTGGTTCCACCTGCTCAAATATACGACACACAGATCTCAGAAATTCACACAGAAGCTCACGGCCAACCTAAAAACGCACGGCTGGGAGCTACAACTCAACCAGCTAATTCCCCTCCTATAATATCTTAACAGGAAGCTTAAACAACAACTAGAGGTAAGATCTCAATGATAAAATCGAGGAACTACCTGCGCACGGCAACTACACGAATAGGGACAAGCTTCTGCCGTTTCGCGATCTCACCCCACCCAACCGTAGCTTCCAAGATCGGTATAGGATGAAAGAGCTCTTCGAGAGGAGTCCAACGCTACCACGAATGCAAAGAACGATGACCAGAGTCGACGGGAAATGGCCGGAGAAGGTTACGGTGAACAGTAACGAGGGTTTGAGAAAACAGAGAACGAAAGGCTGGAAAATATTCTAAGTATAGAAATGATAACAATAATTGAAGACCAAGTCTTCCTTATATAATCCCCGCAGCTGCTGAATTCCACTTAAAAGTCCACCGACAAACCAGTAGAAACAACAACCATCGGCTGGTTGAACCCCGCTACGCATAAATTCAAAATACATAAAACGACGTCGTAGGACTCTACCTACGACTGGTTCCATACCAAAAGCTGGGCAGACAGTCGACAACACTAGTCGGCGCACAAGTAATAACCCTCGTCTAAATCCCACGTGCGCAAATACTACCCAGCAGACGACAATCAAACCAACCAGTCGACACATTGAAAACAAACGCAAGGCAAACCATCGACTGATTCTCTAAACGGCGTCGCAACAACTTAACCAAACGACGTCGCATAGGATACGTAATCCTTTCTACCGCAGCTGGTCATCCAGACGCAAGATACAAAACCACGCACAAATTTTCCCTCGTCTGGTACCAGTCGCACCATCAAAACGTAGCGTTGCAACTTACTCAAACGACGTCACTCCACTGACGTCATTATCCAGTCGCAACATCTCTCCAAATACCAGTCGCAAGGCTACAGTGACGTTGACCCGCGTTGACCATTGCTCTCGACTGATCATCCAGACGCAACAACTCCTCGCAAAATACCAGTCGCAGCTACAGTGCACAACCAGTCGCAGCTACAGTGACGTTCCTCAAAACACTGTCGTATCTCACCCGATACCAAAAACACGCTAATAACCAACGACTGGTTCCTCGACTAGTAATCCAGACGCACAACTCCTCGCAGCTGGACAACCAGACGCTGGTTCAAAAATACAAAAGCTGGAACCAGCTGCAACATACAAAATGCACTTCGACTAGTATTCGCCACCGACCAGCTGCTGGCTCACAAAACCAGCTTTTGCCTCAAAACCCAAAAACACGAAAGCATCCAGAATTGTTCAACACACGAAATGGAACCCGAAAATGCAACTCAAACCTCAAAACAGAGATCTAAACCACAAAATCTCTTAATCAACCGATTAATTCAAACAATTAATCCTTAATACAAAATCAGGTCTCACAGAATCTGTGTGTGAGAAATATACAGTGTATTCTCTCTCTCAAATGTGTTCTCACACCCTAGGAAGTGCTCCTATATGAGCTGGTTTTTCATTGTGTTCCTAGGTTCAGTGTTGTGCGTTCTTCTGATGTATATGTTTTCATTTGCACAAACACTGTTACGACTTCGCTCTTCTCAGCTCTACTTCAATCAGTTGCTTGTGCTCTATTTTATAGCCTTGCGCAGTAATTTGCTCGTTGGACACAAAGTATTAGACGTTGAAAGGTCTCCTGACACTGTTGTACTTTGCGTCCTTTGTCAATAAATGCGTCACAGGCTTTTATTCACTTTATCACGTGAGCACTGTTCTGAGAAGACATTACAAGCAAGTCGATTTGAAAACTAAACAGTATTTGTCGTTTAGCGTTGTATTCAAATCCACTTTCTCGTCTATTTGATATCATATGTCATGCTATCTGAGCTGGTTTGTCCTTAATCAGCTTGCCAGATTGTTCATCAATCTGATCTGCATTGAGCTGGTGAAACGAACCAGACTCTAGAATTTTTTTTTTAAAACATATGCGGAAGCAAACATAAACTTAAGGTATGGCTCGTTCCTTTCTAAAACGTTTCTAAATCATTTTCTCAAAAATACTTTGAACATAAATAAAGGAATATTTAAAACGTTGAAACATTCAAGCGGAATAAATTCACTGAGTAAAAATGCTAAAAGTAAACATGTTTAAAAACCAATAACTGAAACTGTATCATGACAGACTAAAACATAAAGGCGGCCACGGGGTACTGCTGCAACAGGCGCTCAGAAGTCCTCCCCGCCAGTCGGGATAAACTCATCGGCAGGGTCATCACCTGCACTATTTAAACCTAGTGAGCCTAGAGGCTCAACATGCTCTATCGTAATACATAACAAAGTACATAATAATAAAATCGCATACAAGCATATACTTGTAATTAAAATAAAGTTAAAGCGTGAATGCGTACATGATCTTAAAACATTTCATATCATACATTTCATACCGTAACATATCATATAACATATAAGGCATGGCATACGTAACCTGAAAAACGTATGAGTCGTATCAGTGAATGTGAGCGGGCGTATGACTGATCAGTCATAAAAACCAACGTATGTGGCGCTGTGATTCACCCCGATATCACACGAGATCCCCAACAATAACATATCATATAACATATAAGGCATGGCATAACTTAACCTGAAAAACGTATGAGTCGTATCAGTGAGTGTGAGCGGGCGTATGACTGATTAGTCGTAATAACCAATGTTTGTGACGGTGTGGTTCACCCCAATATCACACGAGGATCCCTATATGTCACACCTCCTATAATTGCCACTTCACCATGTCGTGATCACATGGATCCATAGGCCCTATAATCACCTAAAACATGGGATCCCCGGGCCCGGCTATCCGGCTAACTCCCATCGTAGACTTTGCCACATCACTTCAATCCCTCGGGTTTTAACTTAAAAAACATGCCTGATCATTTCATAAAATCTCATGATGCGTGAATTTCTTAAAATCATGTAATTTAAAACTTAGCCCGTTAATGTATATTTAATCATTTCCGTAAAAACGTTTACGTACATAAAATACTACATATATAATTAAATATACACTTACGGGCTTCTATATTTTTCTACTTCGGTCAAGGATTGATTCCGGGGCCAGGTTCACCACTTCTAGACCAAACATCGCTCTAAACACGGCCGGTGAAACGAATGTTCACCACTTTTTCCCATTTTTGTCTATTTTCTTTAAATTTTGATTTCTTAACATCAAGGCTAAAGGGACTAATTAAAATCAATTTTGACTTCTAAAAATCAATTTGGGACTTATTAAAATCGATTTTGACTTTTAAAATCAATTTAAATCAATTTTGACATCGAAAGCCAATTTTGACCAAAAGACCGATTTTGACCAAATTAAATCCCAAAAGTAGATTTTAACTCCAATAAAATACCAAAGGCCCTAAAAATCGATTTTGACTTTTAAAATCAATTTAAATCAATTTTGACATCGAAAGCCAATTTTGACCAAAAGACCGATTTTGACCAAATTAAATCCCAAAAGTAGATTTTAACTCCAATAAAATACCAAAGGCCCTAATTTTGACTAAAAACTTAAAATTAAACATAACTTAAATTATTTAAAAGTTTGACTCAATTTTGACCTTCTGGCTATTTTCTTTAAAATTGGACCTTTGACACATTAATTAAAATACAGGTCCCTAAATAAAATAATTTGGACCGATTTTAAAACATTTGACCCGAGACTCGAAGAACCGATTCGGTCCAACCGAACCAGCCGGTTCAATTGAACCGAACCCATCCATCCAAAACCCTACACACACAACACACGCACACCATGCACACCGCCGCAAGCCTCACCCGCGACAGCCACTTCCAGCCTTTCGTTCTCACTGCTCCAGCCACTGTGTCCGGAGCCCCTCCATCTGGACCACCCCCAGGTCCATCCGGTTCAAATGAGACCAGCCACAGCCCCAACCAAGGTCTACATTGCACGCACGATGGGTGACAAGGAGGCTGCACACCCGCGCGGCGCACCAACGACTCTCCCTCGACCAGCACTGTTTTTGGCTCGAACCAGCCTATGATTCAATGTCTAGGGACCATCATAAGACCACTAAGGATCACCCCCAAGCCCCTGGAACACCCCTGGACCGAAGCTACACAACTTGGGATCAAAAATCATGTTAGAAAGTGGAGTGTATGCATGATCCGAAAATATACAGCATGGATCTCAATAAATCGCATTCAAACAGGACATAAATCTTTAAAAACGAGTCTAATACAGTTTAAATGGTGAGAAAAGAAGTTGATATCACATGCCTGGGTTGGAGAAGACGCGGATCTGCGAGGTACGGACGTTGTAGGCACGAGATCGGGGCGCCGTCGGATTTGGATCACCAAGTTCCTTCAATGGCTGCTTGGTTTCGAAATTTTGTGTGCTTGTGAAGGAGGGGGACGACTGGTGTGTGTGTAGAGGAGGCTAGGGTATGTGTAACTTATGTTTAAGAAATAATTAAGGTGCCTATTATGACCCCTACTAATTTAAATTAAGAAAATACAAGCTTGCCCCTCTAATTAAATTAAAAAGGTGTTTAAAATTCATACTTGGGCTTAATGGTTATAAAATTTCGAAATCTAGGCCTCCTCATAATTTAAAATGTCTTAAAACTCAACATACCAGCCCGTGTAGGTGAAAACGGGTTCCCCTCCAAAATAGTTATAAAAATCCTAATTTCCAAAAATATTTGCTTAAAATAAAAAAAATTCATTCTTAAAAATCTCATAACTTAAAATTCAAATTATTTTCATTCCGGTCGATCCTAATCTCGTCCCTGCGTCCGTTGGTCAAGCAGGCTGCAAAATGACACATGCATAACATGCAGCATAAATCATAAATAAATCACATAATAAGGCATGTACATCTAAAATATTTTACCCCTAGTCATGCACTCATTTCTACGTAGTCAGGAAATTCTAG
>KV001395.1:3402-19302 GCA_001598015.1 Dorcoceras hygrometricum | reverse complement strand
TTATGCGTAATTTCAGCTGGTGCTTCATTTTTTTCTTTTAAATGATTTGAGCTTATATTATAAAAGATAGGGAGAGTTATTATTAATCTTTCTCTGCATATATAAGCTAAAGCAGAAGCACACTTTCAGCTCTTTCAAAATCATAGCATATTGTTGCATTTGGTTCTTCCCACAAATCTGTTTTTGTTTTCAAATCTAAATATTCCTGCTGTCACGGTTTTTGGTGTGGCTGTGTGGGGAGAGCTTCATTTTAAATTTCATCGGGAAGACCAGATTTCTACCCCTTTTTGATTCCCACAGAAAGGGAGAGAATTGTTAGATCATGCATCTGTTATTTGAGGTTTTGTGTAAATCAAAAATGGAAGAGATTGATGTTGGGGATCCGGATCCGCCCCCGGCTAGGCAGCGGAAGAACAATAAACAGAGAACCGGGAGGCGATCAATACGAAAATAAATCTACATTCTACGACATTCATAGGATGTTTAAGCGTGTTACCTCGCTGGCACTTGTGCCTGGCTCCAACCGCGATTACAATAATCCGGCTCTTCTCGGTAGATTGCGGTAGTTTACGCCAATCCGGTCCACGACCAGATCCGAGACTCCTTCGTCAGGCTGCACTAGAAGCCCTGACGAGATCAGCACGAACGGATTCTCCACGTCAAGTTGGCCGGAAACCAATTTTCCGGCGAAGACGGCGGCGCACGGCGGCGGCGGCGGCGGCGTGAGAGAGGGAAGAAGGGTGGCGGCTGTTTGCTTTAGAGTCTAGGGTTATGAATCTTGTTATGTTTAATCAAGTCATTAAGTCTAAATAAATAGACTTAAGGATAGACTTGGGCCGGTCCAACGGGCCCGGGTCCAAATGACGATATCTATCGCTGTGACTTCATCGTAACTCCGATCGCCGATCAGATCGGACCGATCGACTCAGTTTCCAAAACTGAATGTTATGATGTGAAAAACAATTTTTCAGATTATCAAACCCCAAATAGCAAAATGACCGTTTTGCCCCTCAACAGCGTCAAATCCCGGTTTGAACCCTGTTGACTTTTAGGAAGTCGCACTTCCCAAAATCCTCTTCTCGTGCTCAACACATTGAGCTGATTATCCGTGCGGGAATCTCGAATCTAGTACTTGTGTGACCCTCAATGGTTCAGGGATACAGCTAGCCGTGGGCCCACAACCATTGTGGCTCCGGAATCGCAATTCCGGACCTGCCCAACGGATCATGGTAAAGTGTCTAGCAACATCGCCCCATGATCCCCTAGGTATCACTGATAGTGCCTGCAAGAACCAGTCGGTCGTGGTTAGCGTACAGTACGGTCCTTTCAATCCATATATCCCGATCAGATCAACGACCATTGGTAAATCGAGAGTCGCTAGAGATCCGATAGCTATGCATACATCTTGGAGATCGAATAGTGACATCGCGAGTGTAACTAGGTAAACACATTTACCTAAAACACTTCTAGTACTCTGGCCAGAGATTTGAACACTATTATCCCCTCAGCAATGACGTTTCGAGTCGTGAGGACTAATCAGTACAACCAAGACCTCGGACTTATCCACTCGACAAATGGTAACCACTTGGAAAGTCCGAAGGAGGGAGTTCGATAGATCACCAGGTCACTATCTATCTGCATGCTCAGAACATCACAATGTTCCCTACCAATGAAACATGGTACTTCGCATCGCAGATACTAGTCTCGAACTCGGGCGGCCTTATCCTCATTTTGACGGCCCAATCGACTAGGAACATGTTCAGAATACACAGCGACTATTAGATGTGTTTCATGATAGCCGTCATACCCACTATCACATCTAACATACGCTTTAGTGTATTCTAGGTCTTTACTCAACACAATTGTAAATCATTACACACATAATGAAAGTAAAGAATGCCGTATAAGAAAATGCGAATATCATATATAAAGATTGTTTGTACAAGAGTCTATAAAACCCACACGCCACAAGTTGGCTAGTTGGGCATCTACTCTAACAATTGATGGATCTGGATAACAGATCCAGATCTGAGTTTTGAATTACACAAAACCTGTTATTGGGTTTCTAATGTCTCAACTAGGTGTGCAGATGTTAGCTGGATTTACAACAGAAGAAGCTGAAGCTGATACCGTAGCAGACCAAAAGCAGAAAACGGTAAAACGCGATTTCGGAGACCTAAACGAAGGAATTTGACAGAAAAGAAGCTTAGGTCATCAAACATAGTTTGATGAGTTGTGCTCGTTGGATCGTTCCAGAGGGAGTAGAACTGGTGTCATGCGAAAATATGCAAGTTGGTTCAGAGGTGCGCAAAGATGGATCAGCTGGAGCAACTGAACCAACTAGTGCGCGAAGATGGATCAGATCGAGAAAAGATAAAGTTCACAGCTAGTGTATTTTGTCATTCAGACGGAAGTTGATTTAGCAATGGAGACGTCCAGAGTTGTGTGAGCATACCATAATCAGTTAAGACCAGCTGGAGTACTAAGGTGTATAAGGGGATCAGCTGGAATGGCTGGTACACCAAAGAAAAGATGGACCAGCTGGAACATCAAAGAGAACCAGCTGGAACATCAAAGGGGACCAGCCGGAACATAAGCTTAGAAGAGGCAGTTGGATCAAGCCGAACCAGCTGGAGCGATAAGTTGAACCAGCTGGAACGATATGAACCAGCTGGAAGCGCTAAGGAGAAGCTGGACCAGCTGATGCGCTAAGAAGTGAACAGTAGAAGAAGAAAAATAAAACCAGACGCAGCAATGATACAGACGCTGTGATGAAGAAAGACCAGCTGGTGCGAGAAGACGTCAATCAGCTGTTGCAAAAATGAATCAGCCGTAGCGCTAAGCAGAAGATGCAATCATTTGTTGCAAGCAGTAATCAGTTGCAAACAATCAGTCGAAGACAAAACACTCAGCTGTTGGCAGTAGTGTTGTAATGCGAAGAAGACAACAGCTGATGATCAGATGTCGAAGAAGAACAATTCAGCAGCAAGCTATAGTGATTCAGCAGCAAGCTACAGTGATTCAGCTACAAGCTACAGTGATTCAGCTGCAAGCTACTGTAATTCAGACGCAGCGTAAAGAAAAGGAATAACCAGACGCAATATACCAGATGCTGTGAACAAATTTAAAACCAGACGTTGCAATTGCACAGAAGAAAACCAGCCGTTGAAAAGAAGGAAGAATCAATCGTTGCATTGCACAAAATATTCAGACGCAGGAAGAAACCAGCTGTTGGAAGACATGGTTCAGATATTGCTCTAACAAGATGTATAAATCAGCTGCAGCGCAAAGAAGAGTTTGAAGTAGCTGTTGCGCTAAGGAAAAGCTATCAGCTGTTGGTATAGTTCAAAGATAAAGCAACAGCTGCTGGAATTATTTAGTTGTGAGAGCAATCAGCTGCTGGAACATATAAGCCAAATCGAAAGATGACAAAAAGCCTGTAAAAGAAAAGGACACAAGGACAACTCACTGTCGGTACTTTACCGAACACATTTCAACGGAAGAAAACTTGTGTCTAACGGGAAGAAATTTGAACAGCAATATATATACAAGGAGCACTGTTGAAGAAAGTGATTTTTGACAGATTAATTAACACAGTGCAAAATACAGAGGGAAGAAAAAATGGAGACGAAGCAGTAGACCGCCATTAGAGAGGAGCGCATAACGAGTGTCTACTGCTGAGTCTCAATGAGCTATTGAAGAGCATTTTCCCAGTGCGTGAGATTTATGTTTCTGAGAGTTGAGTGTTCACTGTAAAATCTCACACACACATATTCACTCGCATATTTTGAGAGATGTGCGAAATTGATTAGCGAGTGAATCACAAACAAAAATCAGATCCCGTCCAAGCACGAAGACGTTAAACTCTGTGTCTGTAGCCTTTCTCACACAGGCATAAAACAAGTTATTGAGTGCACGCAGTTGCAGCTGGTGTACATTGGTGTTGCTACGAGTTCACCTGGAGAGAGGCTCGGTGACTCATCTTATAGTGAACCTTCCTGTGTTGGCGACAATGGCAGATCCGGATCCCGTTTCCCGGTGGTGCAGCGGAAGTTTAAAATTTGCCCCGTAAAACGTTCAATACATCAAAATAATCATAAAACCATGCATAAGAGGTTTTATAGAGTGTCACTGTTAGTTCCTGCAAGAACCAGTTGGTCGTGGTTAGCGTACAGTACGGTCCTTTCAACACATATATCCCGATCAGATTAACGACCATTTGTAAATCGAGAGTCGCTAGAGATCCGATAACTATGCATACATCTTGGAGATCAAATAGTGACATCGCGAGTGTTACTAGGTAAACCCATTTACCTAAAACACATCCAGTACTCTGGCCAGAGATTAATTACCCTATTATCTACTCAGATAGCATAGGATATCCATGCATGAAAGCGAGCGGTGAATCCTCGACAATGAAGCATCGACTTCTACATGCATCAGGACCTCACCCAATCCCGCCATCTAATGACCCCAAGTGAGTCGGTAAACGGGTCAAAGTGAGGTGCCTATCATGTAGAGTCTCAATGACGTTTCGAGTAGTGAGGACTAATCAATACAACCAAGACCTCGGACTTATCCACTCGACAAATGGTAACCACTTGGAAAGTCCGAACGAGGGTAGTTCGATAGATCACCAGGTCACTATCCATCTGCATGCTCAGAACGTCACAATGTTCCCTACCAATGAAACATGGTACTTCACATCGCAGATGCTAGTCTCAGGCTCGGGCGGTCTTATCCTCATTTTGACGGTCCAATCGACTAGGAACGAGTTCAGAATGCAAAATGACCATTAGATGTGTTTCATGATAGCGATCATATCCACTATCACATCTAACATACACTATGGTGCATTCTAGGTCTTTATCCAACACAATTGTTAACATTATAACATAATGAAAATAAAGAATGCCATAAAAGAAATGCGTATTTCATAAATAAATATCGTTATATACAAGAGTCAATAAAACCCACACGCCACAAGTTGGCTAGTTGGGCATCTACTCTAACAATCTCCCACTTGCCCTATGGCCAACTACTCATCAGACGCAGTCCCATTGTTTCGCGATGTTTTTCAAACAACGGTCCTGGCAAGGGCTTCGTAAGTGGATCAGAAATGTTGTCTACAGAGGCGATTCTCTCAACTGCTATGTCACCTCTAGCCACAATATCCCAGATTATGTGGTATTTCCTCAGTATATGTTTGGATCTTTGGTGAGACCTAGGCTCCTTTGCTTGCGCAACGGCACCCGTGTTGTCGTAGTACACCGGGACTGGACCAAATCCATCAGGGATTACGCCCAACTCTTGGACGAAATTCCTTATCCAAACCGCCTCATTAGCAGCAGCTGATGCTGCGATGTACTCAGCCTCAGTGGTTGAATCCGCGATGGTGTCTTGCTTGGAACTCTTCCAAGAGACATCACCACCATTGAGCATGAATACAAATCCAGAGGTTGACTTCGAATCATCCACGTCACATTGGAAGCTAGAATCAGTGTAGCCTTCCAATTTCAGTTCACCACCCCCATATACCATGAACATATTCTTAGTTCTTCACAAGTACTTAAGAATATCTTTCACAGCCTTCCAATGCATTTTGCCGGGGTTGGCCTGGTAGCGGCTCGTGACACTCATAGCATATGAGACATCGGTCTAGTTGAGATCATGCCATACATAATACTACCTATTTCCGAGGCATATGGCACACGTGTTATACTCTCTATCTCCTCATCAGTCTTCGGACACGTAGACTTAGATAGAGTGACCCCGTGGCATATAGGTAGGTGTCCTATCTTGGACTCTTCCATAGAGAACCGCTTAAGTATGATATCGATGTAGGTAGCTTGGGTGAGTCCGAGCATCCTTTTCGATCTATCCCGATATATCTGTATTCCAAGAATATAGGATGCTTCACCCATGTTCTTCATCGAGAATCTACTAGAAAACCATACTTTAGTTGATTTCAGCATTCCTACATCATTCCCAATGAGTAGGATGTCATTAACATAAAGTACAAGGAATGTCACAGCGCTTTTAACTACCTTCTTATATACACATGGCTCCTCGGGATTCTTGATGAAACCAAATTCCTTAATTGTTTCATTGAATCTCAGGTTCCAACTCCTCGATGCTTGTTTGAGACCGTAGATCGATCTTTGAAGTTTGCATACTTTATGCTCACTTCCTACAGATGTGAAACCCTCAGGCTGCGTCATATAGATCTCTTCCTTAATGTTTCCATTGAGGAACGCAGTTTTCACATCCATTTGCCATATCTCATAGTCGTACCATGCAGCTATGGCAAGTAGGATTCTAATTGACTTGAACATTGCGACTGGTGAAAAGGTTTCATCATAGTCAGCACCTTGCCTTTGAGTGTAACCTTTTGCGGCCAGTCGCGTCTTGTAGGTCAGTACCTTACCATCAGGCCCAAGTTTTCTCTTGTATATCCATTTGAACCCAATAAGAACAATTCCTTCGGGAGGATTAACAAGAGTCCAAACTTGGTTAGCATGCATTGAGTCAATCTCAAACTGCATTGCTTCAATCCATAAATTAGAATCAGCATCGGAAATTGCCTCCTTGAAAGTTCTTGGATCACATTCCAATAACTTGATCATTTTGATCATCTTCAAGGAGAAAACCATATCTTTCAGGAGCCCTAGGAATCCTTTCAGATCTCCTAGGTGCAACCATTTCTGGTACTGGCTCTGGAGGTGTGGGAGACTCACTTGGTACTTCAGACGGTTTTCGAACCTCTTAGAGATCTACTATCTTGCCTTTTCTATCAAGTAGAAATTTCCTTTCCATAAAGGTGGCATTTCTAGAAACAAACACTTTTGTTTCGTTTGAATAGTAGAAGTAGTATCCAATGGAATTCCTTGGATACCCAATGAAGTAACATAAGATGGATCTAGTATCCAGCTTATCTCCCACTGTCTGCTTCACGTAAGAGGGACATCCCCAAATTCTCATGTATGAGTATTTGGGTGGCTTGCCCATCCATATCTCATATGGAGTCTTATCCACCGTCTTGGTGTGGACATTGTTCAACAACATTACCGCCATTTCGAGCGCATATCCCCAAAACGAGGGAGGAAGTTCAGTGAAGTTTATCATAGATCGAACCATGTCCATCAAGGTCCGATTACGACGCTCCGCTACACCATTGAGCTGTGGTGTGGCCGGAGGGGTCCACTGTGCGAGAATCCCATTCTCTTTAAGATAGTCTTGAAATTCAGAACTTAAGTATTCACCACCTCGATCGGATCGAAGTGCTTTAATACTTTTCCCTAACTGATTTTCTACTTCAGCCTTGAATTCTTTGAACATTTCAAAGGATTCAGACTTGTGCTTCATTAAGTACAAGTACCCATACCTAGAGTAATCATCGGTAAATGTGATGAAGTATGTGTGACCGTACTTAGTACCAATACTAAGTGGGCCACACACATCAGTATGGATCAAATCCAATGGGCCTTGAGCACGTTCAGGCTTGCCCTTGAAGGGTTGTTTAGTCATCTTTCCCTTGAGACAAGACTCACAAGTCGGTAGGGAGTTAATGTCTGACAAATCAAACATGTCACTCCTAACTAACTTGTTCATCCTTCTTAGGGAAATATGACCTAGCCTAGCGTGCCAAAGTTGTGCTGGGTTCAAGCTGTCGGTTTTCCTTTTAATTGTTGTTGTATGTGTTTCCACATCACGAGTTGGAACTTCTTTTAATTTTAAGGTGTACAAATCATTTTTGCGTTCCACAAATCCAATTAAACATTTATTCTTGTATATATTGCAAATCGAATTAGCAAAAGCACAATAATATCCATCACTATCAAGCATAGAAACAGAAATAATGTTTTTTATTAATTCGGGAACAAATAAAACGTTTCCCAATAACAACTTAAAATTTGAAGACAGAAATAAATAAACATCTCCTATAGCTACTGCAGCAACCCTTGCTCCATTGCCCAGCCTCAAGTGGGTCTCACACTCTCTAAGACGTCGGCTTCTTGTAATCACCTGCAAATCATTGCAGATATGAGATCCACATCCGATATCAAGTACCCAAGAAGTAGAATTAAGAGACATATTTATTTCGATATAGAACATACCTTTTGCAGTTCGCAACTGCTCGAGGTACTCCTTGCAGTTCCTCCTCCACTGCCCAGGCTTGTGGCAGTGGTGGCAAACATCCTCAGACTTGTTTGGCTTGGAAGCCTTTGCCTTGGGCTTCTTAGTGGGCTTTTCCTCCTTCGCAGGGGCAGAACTTTTCTTGCCCTTGCGTTTGGGCCCCTTCTTCACAGAGGAAGAAGAGCCCATAAGGAGGACGGGCTTGTCCTTCTTTATGGTCCCCTCAAACACTACAAGCATGTTCACCTTTTGCAGTTCGCAACTGCTCGAGGTACTCCTTGCAGTTCCTCCTCCACTCGCCCAGGCTTGTGGCAGTGGTGGCAAACATCCTCAGTACTTGTTTGGCTTGGAAGTCCTTTGCCTTGGGCTTCTTAGTGGGCTTTTCCTCCTTCGCAGGGGCAGAACTTTTCTTGCCCTTGCGTTTGGGCCCCTTCTTCACAGAGGAAGAAGAGCCCATAAGGAGGACGGGCTTGTCCTTCTTTATGGTCCCCTCAAACACTACAAGCATGTTCACCACCTCTTCAAAGGTGGATTCCATCTTGTTCATGTTGAAGTTGACCATAAAGGGGTCGAATGCAGCGGGGAGTGAGAGGAGAAGCAAATCCACAGACAGCTCATGTGGAAGTGTGATATCAAGTCCCACCAACTTTTCAATGAGCCCACTCATACGAACCCCATGCTCGCGGACCGAAGTCCCATCGCGCATGCGGCTCGTCATAAGCTCCTTGACAGTGGTGAACCTCTCATGTCGAGAGTTCTCCACATACAGTTCCTTAAGATGAAGGTGTATGTCAGCAGCATACACCGTCTTCTCAAAGCGCCGTTGCATTTCGTTGGACATCGATGCCATCATATAGCATCGAGTCTTAAGCTCGTCATCCCAACATTTGTTAAGCGTAGTCAGCTCCTCAGGGCTGACGTCGGCAGGAGCTTCCTTCGGAGGGCTCTTCACTAACGTGTAGAGAAGTTTCTCCGAAGCCAATACAATATTGAGGTTTCGAAGCCAGTCTTGGTAGTTCAGACCAGTGAACTTGTTGCTATCCAGTATAGCAGCGAGTGGGTTTTTGATCGAAGACATTTTATAAGCAGTTTATACTGAAAAGAAAAACAGACATGCATTACTAACTATATATGAAAAACGCTAAGACATAAAACAAGGTCATTTAGTTTTATAAATTACCCTCCCACTATTTTAACGATTTCACCACCCTCTAGAAAGCAAGTTTCCTTAGTGGGTACAAAGAGTTCAATCAAGCGATTATGGTCCCGAATAATATCAGCCAACCATGACCCTCAAAAGGTAGAGCCCAATTACAACCGGTGCAACCTCCATGTATTACCTCACGTCCAGTAAGGGCCCAGCCGGGCCATGTATGCGGGTAGCATCGACGTACACTCATTGTTGATGGAAGGTAGGAAAAATTTAAACAAATTTAAATTCCCTTAGTTTATCGAATAAACTTTTAATCTTGATATCAGTTTTAAATCATATTTAAAACGAGGGATTTTAATTTTGAAAATTTGGTCTCAACAATAATTAAATCATAATTTAACATGCGGATTCAACTATCATATATATCACATATATAAAACTTTGGGATGATCGATCGCGAGAGCTATGCGGTCCGTGGTTGCCAATCACGGACCTGGGTCCAGTCCTAGGTGAAATGCAGTATGCAATGCAATCCTATTACATTAGCTTCCGGTTTTACAGATCTTCGGTCTTCGACATCTTTGATCATCATCTCCACCATCTTCGAGTGTCCTCCCACTAAATCTAGTATTTACATTAAATATCCATGACACGTTGGGATACATTTTAAAGGGGTGGGAACGGGCCATAAACCAGGCCCACTTTATAAATGATATACCAACAATATTTACAACTAAAATCGCAAAACCTAGAGCATACACCTAACACATTGGGCACGACTCTCGATCATCCCAAACATGCAATCAATCTAATTAATTGACATAAATTAAATAATCAAATCAAATTTGATAATTTCCAACAAAATCATATTTTAATTATAAAATCATATTTTATAAATAAAATCATATTTTTTCAATTTTAATTGCATCAAATTGGGCTTAAAATAATTTTAGGCTCAAAATCTCAGAAATTTCAAAATCAATTTTTGGTCCAACCAAAATTGGCCCAATATCAAATATTGGCCCGAAAACTTCATGGGCTGCCCGGGACAGGCCCGAACAAAACCTAGAACACAAACAGCCGTCGCAACGCTGCCACGGGTACGTCGGACGGCGGCCGCACGGCGGCGCCCGCCGCGCGAGCAGCGTGCGGCAGCTACAGTGCCTGCGTGCGGCGGCTGCAGTGCCTGCGTGCGACGGCTGCAGTGCCTCCGTGCGGCAGCTACTGTGCCTGCGTGCGGCGGCTACAGTGCCTGCGTGCGGCGGCTACAGTGCGGCTGTTTTTTTTTTATTTTCGAAAATTTGTGATCTGATGCAATAAGGCACATACATGTATTGAATGATCCGAGCCTTGGATCTGATACCACTGTTGGTGACAATGACGGATCCGGATCCCGTTTCTCGGGGGTGCATCGGAAGTTTAAAATTTGCCCCGAAAAACGTTCAATACATCAAAATAATCATAAAACCATGCATAGGAGGTTTTATAGAGTGTCACTGATAGTGCCTGCAAGAACCAGTTGGTCATGGTTAGCGTACAGTACGGTCCTTTCAAAACATATATCCCGATCAGATCAACGACCATTGGTAAATCGAGAGTCGTTAGAGATCCTATAACTATGCATACATCTTGGAGATCAAATAGTGACATCGCGAGTGTTACTGGGTAAACCCATTTACCTAAAACACATCCAGTACTCTGGCCAGAGATTTATTACACTATTATCTCCTCAGATAGCATAGGATATCCACGCATGAAAGCGAGCGGTGAATCCTCGACAACGAAGTATAGACTCCTATATGCATCGGGACCTCACCCAATCCCGCCACCTAATGACCCCAAGTGAGTCGGTAAACGGGTCAAAGTGAGGCGCCTATCATGTAGAGTCTCAATGACGTTTCGAGTAGTGAGTACTAATCAGTACAACCAAGACCTCGGACTTATCCACTCGACAAATGGTAACCACTTGGAAAGTCCGAACGAGGGTAGTTCGATAGATCACCAGGTCACTATCCATCTGCATGCTCAGAACATCATAATGTTCCCTACCAATGAAACATGGTACTTCACATCGCAGATGCTAGTCTCAAGCTCAGGCGACCTTATCCTCATTTTGACGGCAGGAACGAGTTCAGAATGCACAGTGACCATTAGACGTGTTTCATGATAGCCATCATATCCACTATCACATCTAAAATACACTATGGTGCATTCTAGGTCTTTATCCAACACAATTTTTAACATTATAACATAATGAAAATAAAGAATGCCATAAAATAAATGAATATTTCATAAATAAAGATCGTTATACACAAGAGTCAATAAAACCCACACGCCACAAGTTGGCTAGTTGGGCATCTACTCTAACATCCTGAAGAAGGAAGAAGGGGAGATGTAGGAGATTGAGCTCCGAACTTACAGAAACAAATATCAGTGTATTGTATTCTTTTATTTACTTCCGCATAAGCTTTTTATTTAGCAATGCATAACACTTCAGTTGCACACACAGTAGTCGAACAGTAAACAGAAATCTGTTTGTGTTGAGTTTTAAAATTAGGATTCATTTCCGGTGTTTTCCGCATGTTTTTATTATATACCAGATTTGTCTCCGATGCTCTGTATAATGTTCAAGAACCCGAGGTATTTCACCTCATAATAGCAGCGCAAAATTTTTATTTAACTGTAGCAGCGGTTGCTTGCATTAATTTCCTGATTTTCGGTCCTAACAAGTGGTATCAAAGCAGGTTGTTATTGAACGAGCACTTATTTTAAAACGCATGTGCTATGTTTTAAAAATGTTTTAAATGTTTTTGAGAAGCTTATAATATGAAGGCCAGGTGAAAATGATTTTATATATCGGTTTTCTCTTGATGAACTGACACGGAATGCACGAGTTCCGTACGGAGCCAAGATCCTATTTCGGTTGGGCTATGAGCTCACCTGGAGCGAGGCTCGGTGACTCATTTTAGCACATGGGACGAAATAGGAGAAATGAAAATCTGAGTTTTAGCTGTCACATTTTCTTTCTGGTTCTTCATATGTGAGTGACTCAGTAGCACATGTTCTTATTTGAAACAATATTTAAAGTGCTCTGAAAATTTTTTTAAACATTATGTTATGCGTAATTTCAGCTGGTGCTTCATTTTTTTCTTTTAAAATGATTTGAGCTTATATTATAAAAGATAGGGAGAGTTATTATTAATCTTTCTCTGCATATATAAGCTTAAGCAGAAGCACACTTTCAGCTCTTTCAAAATCATAGCATATTGTTGCATTTGGTTCTTCCCACAAATCTGTTTTTGTTTTTCAAATCTAAATATTCCTGCTGTCACGGTTTTTGGTGTGGCAGTGTAGGGAGAGCTTCATTTTAAATTTCATCGGGAAGACCAGATTTCTACCCCTTTTTGATTCCCACAAAAAGGGAGAGAATTGTTAGATCATGCATCTGTTATTTGAGGTTTTGTGTAAATCAAAAAGGGAGAGATTGATGGATCTGGATAACAGATCCAGATCTGAGTTTTGAATTACACAAAACCTGTTATTGTGTTTCTAATGTCTCTACTAAGTGTGCAGATGTTAGCTGGATTTACAACAGAAGAAGCTGAAGCTGATACCGTAGCAGACCAAAAGCAGAAAACAGTAAAACGCGATTTCGGAGACCTAAACGAAGGAATTTGGCCGAAAAGTAGCTTAGGTCATCAAACAAAGTTTGATGAGTTGTGCTCGTTGGATCATTCCGGAGGGAGTAGCACTGGTCTCATGCGAAAATATGCAAGTTGGTTCAGAGGTGCGCAAAGATGGATCAGCTGGAGCAACTGAACCAACTGGTGCGCGAAGATGGATCAGATGGAGAAAAGATAAAGTTCACAGCTAGTGTATTTTGTCATTCAGACGGAAGTTGATTTAGCAATGAAGACGTCCAGAGTTGAGTCAGCATACCGTAATCAGTTAAGACCAGCTGGAGTACTAAGGTGTATAAGGGGATCAGCCGGAATGGCTGGTACACCAAAGAAAAGATGGACCAGCTGGAACATCAAAGAGAACCAGCTGGAACATCAAAGGGGACCAGCCGGAACAGAAGCTTAGAAGAGGCAGTTGGATCAAGCCGAACCAGCTGGAGCGATAAGTTGAACCAGCTGGAACGATATGAACCAGCTGGAAGCGCTAAGGAGAAGCTGGACCAGCTGATGCGCTAAGAAGTGAACAGTAGAAGAAGAAGAATAAAACCAGACGTAGCAATGATACAGACGCTGTGATGAAGAAAGACAAGCTGGTGCGAGAAGACGTCAATCAGCTGTTGCAAAAAAATCCGCCGTAGCGCTAAGCAGAAGATGCAATCAGCTGTTGCAAACAGTCATCAGTTGCAAACAATCAGTCGAAGACAAAACACTCAGCTGTTGGCAGTAGTGTTGTAATGCGAAGAAGACAACAGCTGATGATCAGATGTCGAAGAAGAACAATTCAGCAGCAAGCTACAGTGATTCAGCAGCAAGCTACAATGATTCAGCTACAAGCTACAGTGATTCAGCTGCAAGCTACAGTAATTCAGACGCAGCGTAAAGAAAAGGAATAACCAGACGCAATATAACAGATGCTGTGAACAAAGTTAAAACCAGACGTTGCAATTGCACAGAAGAAAACCAGCCGTTGCAAAGATGGAAGAATCAGTCGTTGCATTGCACAAAATATTCAGACGCATGAACAAACCAGCAGTTGGAAGACATGGTTCAGCTGTTGCGCTAACAAGATGTATAAATCAGCTGCAGCGCAAAGAAGAGTTTGAAGCAGCTGTTGCGCTAAGGAAAAGCTATCTGTTGTTGGTATAGTTCAAAGATAAAGCAACAGCTGCTGGAATTATTTAGTTGTGGGAGCAATCAGCTGCTGGAACATATAAGCCAAATCGAAAGATGACAAAAAGCCTGCAAAAAGAAAGGACACAAGGACAACTCACTGTCGGTACTTTACCGAACACATTTCAACAGAAGAAAACTTGTGTCTAACGGGAAGAAATTTGAACAGCAATATATATACAAGGAGCACTGTTGAGGAAAGTGATTTTTTACAGATTAATTAACACAGTGCAAAATACAGAGGGAAGAAAATTGGAGACGAAGCAGTAGACCGCCATTAGAGAGGAGCGCATAACGAGTGTCTACTGCTGAGTCTCAATCAGCTATTGAAGAGAATTTTCCCAGTGCGTGAGATTTATGTTTCTGAGAGTTGAGCGTTCACTGTAAAATCTCACACACACAGATTCACTCGCATATTTTGAGAGATGTGCGAAATTGATTAGCGAGTGAATCACAAACAAAAATCAGATCTCGTCCAAGCACGAAGACGTTAAACTCTGTGTCTGTAGCCTTTCTCACACAGGCGTAAAACAAGTGATTGAGTGCATGCAGTTGCGGCTGGTGTACATTGGTGTTGCTATGAGTTCACCTGGAGCGAGGCTCGGTGACTCATCTTATAGTGAAACCTTCCTGAAGAAGGAAGAAGGGTAGATGTAGGAGATTGAGCTCCGAACTTCCAGAAACAAATATCAGTGTATTGTATTCTTTTATTTACTTCCGCATAAGCTTTTTATTTAGCATTGCATAACACTTCAGTTGCACACATAGTAGTCGAACAGATTTCTGTAAACAGAAATCTGTTTGTGTTGAGTTTAAAATTAGGATTCATTTCTGTTTTCCACATGTTTTTATTACATACCAGATTTGTCTCTGGTGCTCTGTTTAATGTTCAAGAACCCGAGGTATTGTACCTCATAATAGCAGCACAAAATTTTTATTTAACTGTAGCAGCGCTTGCTTGCATTAATTTCCTGATTTTCGGTCCTAACAAGTGGTATCAGAGCAGGTTGTTCTTGAACGAGCACTTATTTTAAAACTCATGTGCTATGTTTTAAAAATGTTTTAAATGTTTTTGAGAAGCTTATAATATGAAGGCGAGTTGAAAATGATTTTATATATCGGTTTTCTCTTGATGAACTGACACGGAATGCGCGAGTTCCGTGCGGATGCCAAGATCCTATTTCGGTTGGGCTATGAGCTCACCTGGAGCGAGGCTCGGTGACTCATTTTAGCACATGGGACGAAATAGGAGAAATGAAAATCTGAGTTTTAGCTGTCACATTTTCTTTCTGGTTCTTCATATGTGAGTGACTTGTTAGAGTAGATGCCCAACTAGCCAACTTGTGGCATGTGGGTTTTATTGACTCTTGTACAAACGATCTTTATATATGATATTCGCATTCTTTTATATGGCATTCTTTACTTTCATTATGTGTGTAATGATTTACAATTGTGTTGAGTAAAGACCTAGAATACACTAAAGCGTATGTTAGATGTGATAGTGGGTATGACGGCTATCATGAAACACATCTAATAGTCGCTGTGTATTCTGAACATGTTCCTAGTCGATTGGGCCGTCAAAATGAGGATAAGGCCAAACGATGTTTTTTTATGATATTCGCATTCTTTTATATGGCATTCTTTACTTTCATTATGTGTGTAATGATTTACAATTGTGTTGAGTAAAGACCTAGAATACACTAAAGCGTATGTCAGATGTGATAGTGGGTATGACGGCTATCATGAAACACATCTAATAGT
>KV001390.1:182202-213057 GCA_001598015.1 Dorcoceras hygrometricum | reverse complement strand
GGGCATCTACTCTAACAACGGGTTCTGCTTTAATTGATTGTTAGTATCAACACGGTGCTCTGTATATATAGCTATCTACATCTCAGATGGACTGGGACCCGGATGGTCCGTAATATTCACTTCTGAATTGGGTTTCGGACCCAAATTTATTTACATCATCCTCATTGTGGACGGGAAAATTTCCAGAGAGAGTAGGATTCTCATTGAGACTGGGAATGGAATCGGGATAGAAACGCATACTGTTACTCTTGTCACTGTGCATGGAGGGATGAAAACTAGAAGATCTTGAACTAGATTGGGCTGGACTGTGTTGAGGCTGATCCTCTTCCTCAAGAACTGGTTGTTCCTGTTGTCCACCCGAAGAACCCAATTGTTTCTGCTCTGTGTCCTTCACTTGCTCAACAATCTGATCAACCACCTCAATCTGTCCATCTGTTGTGGGCTCATAAATCTGAGCTTCGTGATCCCGATCCGTTGGCTTTTCTGGTTTGGGGTTGGTGGGCTTTGCGAGCTGAGCTTTAAACTCTTCCCAAGTAAAGCAAGGAGTCAAATCCAAAGATCCAACTTTGTCTGCAGATCGCTCATTGTACATAACGGGCAGATCAGCTCGAGCTTGAAATAGGTTGATACTCTTCCTAGCTTTGGCCAATTCAGCTTCCAACTTGCGAATAGCCATAATGCCCTGGTTGGCAGATGGCTTATCTTTGTGAAAATTTTTCCAATGCTCAGCCACAGCTTCTCGTAAATGCAGTTCCACCAACTTGTACATGATGAGATCTCTTTGGAGCAGCTCATTAACCCTGTCCATCTCTGCTCATGGAAGTAACTTATTCTCAGCCTGTGCAAACTCTGCCAATAACTTCAAGAAATTTTGTCCAAGCGATAACTAGTTCGGAACCGATACCATGGACCAAAGATTCGGAGTTGACATTCTGCTTGCTCCCGTATGTTCTGAATTACCAGCAGGTAGTGTTCCTCTACTGGATTTGGTCGATCAAAGTGGGGCAGGATTCCCATGCCATTATTTGCTGGGTCAATCTTTGGAAGGAAGTGTGTGACCCAGTTGATTTCTCGAATCTCGATAGGAGCAAATATGCTCTTGCCCGTATAGTTCATGGGTTTCTGAGCTGGTTTCTTAGGTCCAGACCTCACCACAATAGCCCCTTCATCCGTATCAGCTTCCTTATCGATCTGGTTACTGCTCTTCTCTGGCTATGTTCGACCAACATTATCAACATGTTCCTCATTCTCCACAAAACTTGCGGAACCACCATCAGCAAACTTACCAAGCTCTCCCTGAGAAATAGCAAAAATAGCGCCATCCTGGTTCTTCTTCCCAGTTTGGTTGTCATCCTCCATACGTTTCCTCTTGTTCATCCATGTTGGAGGTTTTATTCCTACACTCTATATGATCGTCCTGTGCAGGAATGTTGGACCATCACCATCTTGCGTTTCAAACTCTAGAGGTGTTGCTACAGTATCTTCTGGTCCACCAACGGTTGACCTTTTGTCACTCCCGGCTGGTTCTTCAGGGACTGGACCAGGTTGAGACTCCATTCAATTTCCAACAGTGGAATACGCCTTCTTAGTTCGCTTGGTCTGATTCTTCTTTGTAATGAGCATCGGAGTAATAGTTACGGTAGCATCAAAACCAGACGATTCCACCACTTGTTTTCGCTTCGCTCCACGGTTCTTCAGATTGGCTATCGTGCATGAATCTTCGTCTCATATGGTCCCAGACTTAGACTTCGTGGTAGCAGCTTGACTCCTTGTCGCCTCAGGTTGCTTTTCCACCACCTTCTTCACCTTTTCTTGCTTCTTCTTCTTCTTCTCCACAACCCTATTTTCGGCCTTTTTATTCTCACTGTCTTCTCTCTCAGCCCTGCTAGATGGAATACTATCCGCAGTAGATTGATGTTCACTGGAGTAGCCCTTGACACCCTGATGGTTTCGCCAGTTTGTCCAATAGTTAGATTTTTCTTGATGTACGTCTGCACCGATTTGTTGGTCAGCACTTTCTGTGGATGGGCTTGACTGATTCCCCGAGATCAGCCTTGATCAACCGCTCCAACACCACACTTAGCTGGACCAGAAACCCTTGTTACTGACGGGTGGGGTTGTTCACCATAGCCGTCAACACTTGAAACAACACCTATGCCCAGTTCACCTTCAACCCAGCAGTAATAGCTACCATCAAATAAAACTTATCGCTGGTAACCATATCAAATGATCCAACCTTCACACACAGAGCCTTTGCCACAATATCATGCAGCAAATGAAATTCCATCTTCATTTCCTTTCTCTTGCTGGGTGCCCTGAACGGCACATCGGAGCCAAAAAACCGACCTCGCATCTCAACCACAGTCTCCTTTGGAATGTCCAGAAAACTGGTCAACCCCTCAGTAATTAGCCCAAACACTTCAGCAAATATTTCTTTCGTCAGAGCCAAATTCCGATTAACGACGAAACTAACAACTGTCCCTACTATCACCTTTGCATTAGCAAACAACACGACCACAACGTTCTCATACAATAAACCAGTTGCTTTCAAAAACCCTTTGAGCCCTGTATTCTCCAAGGTCTTGAACATATGCACCATACAAGAATGCTCCATAGCAAGCACAGACTCAAAGTCGACCTGCAAAGTGTTAACAAAGAATCAAGCGTATTGATGATAAGGGGATTGGAATTTGGAATATGCGTAAGATTGCAAGAAGAATGCAGTAATTTGTTTTCAAGAAGGCTTGATTGCATTAAAATTTGAAAGTGTACTGTACAAAGTAAAGTAAAATAGTTTATGTACAAACAGGGAGAGAGAAGGGTTTTTACGGGACACGTGTCATCATCATATTAAAAAGACATTTGAAATTCCAGAAAGATGATCGTCCGATTTAAATAAGTTTTAGAAGCAACCCAGTCTCTACCGTCCGATTTCATATACCAGCACAGAAGAAAGTAACTCAAACACCGTGATAACATCGCACTATATATGCCTCAAGCTGGACCAGACCGGCACGGTGCTAACCAGCACAAAGACAAACAGTGGATTTTTTGTGTTCTCTGTTTGAATTAAATTGTTCCCCATGAATGTATGCATGCAGAACACAATTATTACATATCCAAGAGACCTAAAATATTTTTAAAGTAAGAAAACTTACCGTCCGGTAGAGGTTTGGTGAAGATATCAGCTATTTGCTGATCCGTTGGCACATGATCCACCCGAACGTCTTTCTTTAGTACGTGGTCTATAATGAAATGGTGTCGAATGTCAATGTGTTTGGTTCTGGAATGAAGCACGGGGTTTTGAGTAATTGCGATCGCACTTGTGTTGTCACAAAATATGGGTTCTTCTTTTGCATCGACGCCATAGTGATGGAGCTGTTGTTGAATCCATAACATTTGAGCGCAACAGCTTCCAGCTGCAACATACTCTGCCTCAGCGGTGGATGTGGCTATCGATGTTTTTTTCTTGCTAAACCATGATATTAGTCTGTCACCCAGAAATTGACAAGTCCCACTTGTGCTACGTCGATCGACTTTACAACCTGCGTAGTCTGCATCACTATAACCAATCAAATTTAAACTTGAGTATTTGGGATACCGAATACCCACGTTCTGCGTGCATTTCAAATATTTAAGAATTCCTTTAACAACAACGTAGTGTGATTGTTTTGGATCAGCTTGAAACCTGACACACATACATATCGAGAACATAATGTATGGTCTGCTTGCAGTGAGGTATAAAAGCGAACCAATCCTCCCACGACACATGGTTACCTCAACGGCAGTTCCAGCTTCGTCTTTATCCAGCTTGATGGAGGCACTCATTGGAGTAGCCGTTGACGAACAATTTTTCATACCAAACTTCTTGAGAAGCTCCTTGGTATACTTTGCTTGATTTATGAATATACCCTCAAGTTGCTTTACTTGTAATCCTAGGAAAAATGTCAGCTCCCCCATGCTCATTTCAAATTTATCCTGCATAAGCTTGGAAAATTTGTCGCAAAGCTTGGAATTAGTAGACCGAAGATAATATCATGAAAATATATCTGTACTAACAAGACATGATCATTTTTATAAATTTTAACAATGTCTTGTCGACAGAACCAATAACAAAATCAGGATCTATTAAAAACTTGGATAGAGTATCATATCAAGCTCTTGGAGCTTGTGTCAGACCATACAACGCTTTCAAATCAGGATCTAGTTAAAAACTTGGATAGAGTATCATATCAAGCTCTTGGAGCTTGTGTCAGACCATACAACGCTTTATCAAGGTTGTACACAGATTCCGATCTGGTATGATATACGAAGCCAGGAGACTGTGTAACATACAATTCCTCATTGAATATGCCATTTAAGAATGAACTTTTGACATCCATCTGATAAACCTTGAAATTATTAAATGATGCATATGCAAGAAAGATTCTAATAGCCTCAAGTCTAGTTACTGGTGCGAAGGATTCATAAAAATCTATTCCTTCCTCTTGTATATAACCTTGCGCCACCAGCCTAGCTTTCGAACTACATTTCCATTTTCATCTAGTTTGTTCCTAAAGACCCATTTTGTTCGTATGATGATTTGATCATTAGGTCTAGGAACTAGATGTCATAAATTTCTACGTTCGAATTGTCCTAGTTCTTCTTGCATTGCTTCTATCCAGCTTGGGTCTACTAAGGCTTTCTCTACTTTCTTACATTCAATATGTGAGATTAATGTAGAATTAAAGTATTCGTTTATCATCTAGTCTCATGACTGAACTGGTGTAGTAGGATTACCGATGACCAGCTCTGGTGGATGATTTTTATTCCATCGAAGACCTGGTATATATGAGGTAGATGGTTTGTGCTGTTCCCCCTACGTCCTAGCTTGATTTTGATCATTGCTTATTGGATTACTACTTGTTGTGTGTGGCTCGTCATTTTGTGTATGTTCTCTACCAGCTTGATCATGATCCGGACCAGCTCGCTCAACACCTTGAATGTCTGCGTTGGTGATTGGCATGTACAGTGAGTGCTGGTTATCAGCTTGGTACTTGTTTCGTGCCTTGTCGTCACTTGATTCATCCAGATTGGTAGTTTCCAGACGAGTGCACATATCATTTAACTACGAAGCTGATGTTCATTTGAAGTTGGTTTCATCGAACACGAGATGTGCTGATTCTTCAACTGTAAGCGTCCTGTTGTTGAACACTCGATATGCTCGGCTTACAGCTGAGTATCCCATAAAGATACCTGCATCAGATTTTACATCAAAGGATCTTAAATACGTTTTACCATTGATATGGATTAAACATCTTCATCCAAACACCATGAAATAAGAGATATTAGGTTTCTTCCATTCAATATCACATATGGAGTGACTCCATGTCGCTTATTTATCATTGATCTGTTTTGGGTATAGCAAGCTGTATTGACTTCTTCGGCCCAAAATTTGTTTGAAATACTGGAATCAGCAATCATAGTTGTAGCAGCTTATTTTAAAGTGCGATTTTGACGCTCAGCCAACCCGTTTTACTGAGGTGTTCTAGCTGCACTCAACTCATGTTTGATTCCAATGTCATCCAGATAGGAGGAAATTTTAAAGTTCAAAAACTCGGTTCCTCTATCACTCGTAATTCGGTTGACATTGAAAGATTGCTCATTTTAAATACGTTTCAAAAGCTTGATCAGCTGGTCTGCGGTTTGATCTTTTGATTTTAAAAACAACACCCAAGTACATTTGAAAAATTCATCAACAACGACAAGGGTGTGTGTAGGACCGAGCGCTTGCAGCTTTAGCAAAAGCTATAGCAAGTGATAACTGTGTAACTCCAATCTTTTAAACCGTATAGCAACACAAGTACCATGTTTCGATCGCTCTACCTAGCAGGGGAAATTATTGCACCTCAACAATCCCGCTCCCAATAATTACACTCCTTGCAATCAATGGGAGTCGAACCCGTGACCTTGGCTCTGATACCAATTGTTAGGATCAAGCGCTTACCACTAGGCCAACAGCTATAGCTGTTAGCCAATGTGCAACTTTATTTCCTTATAATGTGGCAGCGCAGAGTGCATCTATTATGTGCTTTAGGGTTGGGCTGTTAGGCCCATGAGACCGGGGAGGAGCGTGTCTAACTGATGGTGCTGTCTCATTTCCCTTAGAGACATGTCTTACCCTTTCCCCTACCGCCGGCCCTATCCCCATCAGAGATAGTATTACTGTTAGAGTAGATGCCAAAATAGCCAACTTGTGGCGTGTGGGTTTTATAGACTCTTGTATATGACAATCTTTATATATGAAATACGCATTCATTTATGGCATTATTTATTTTCATTATGTTATATGATGTTAACAATTGTGTTGGATAAAGACCTATAATGCTCCATAGTGTATGTTAGATGTGATAGTGGATATGATGGCTATCATGAAACACATCTAATAGTCACTGTGCATTCTGAACTCGTTCCTAGTCGATTGGGCCGTAAAAATGTGGATAAGGCCGCCCGAGCTTGAGACTAGCATCTGCGATGCGAAGTACCATGTTTCATTGGTAAGGAACATTGTGATGTTGTGAGCATTCAAATGGATAGTGACCTGGTGATCTATCGAACTACCCTCATTCGGACTTTCCAAGTGGTTACCATTTGTCTAGTGGATAAGTCTGAGGTCTTGGTTGTACTGATTAGTCCTCACTACTCGAAACGCCATTGAGGCTCTACATGATAGGCGCCTCACTTTGACCCGTTTTCCGACTCATTTGGGGTCATTAGGCGGCGGGATTGGGTGAGGTCCCGATGCATGTAGGAGTCGATGCTTCGATGTCGAGGATTCACCGCTCGCTCTCATGCGTGGATATCCTATGCTATCAGAGGGGATAATAGTGTATAAATATCTGGCCAGAGTACTGGATGTGTTTTAGGTAAATGGATTTACCTAGTAACACTCGCGATGTCACTATTCGATCTCCAAGATGTATGCATGGCTATCGGGTCTCTAGCGACTATCGATTTACCAATGGTCGTTGATCTGATCGTGATATATGTGTTGAAAGGACCGTACTATACGCTAACCACGACCAACTGGTTCTTGCAGGCACAATCAGTGATACCTAGGGGATCATGGGGCGATGTTGCTAGGCGCTTTACCATGATCCGATGGGCAAGTCCGAAATTGTGATTTCGGAGTCACAATGGTTGTGGACCCACGGCTAGCTGTATCCCTGAACCATTGAGGGTCACACAATCACTGGACTCACAATTCCCGCACGGAAACTGAGCTCAATGTGTTGAGCATAGGAGAAGGAATTTGGGGAGTGCGACTTCCTAAAAGTCAACAGGGGTCAAATTGCGATTTGCCAAAGTTGAGGGGCTAAACTGCTATTTTGGGCTAGATGATCTGAAAAACTGTTTTTCACATCATAACATTCAGTTTTGGAAACTGAGTCGATCGGTCCGATCTGATCGTCGATCGGAGTTATGATGAAACCGTAGTGATTTAATTGTATCGGATGTTCACTTGGACCTGGGCCTGACCCAAGTCCAATGGGCCGGTACATACCCATTGCAAGTCTATTAATTGTAGAGTTAGGGTTTTAATCACACACTTAACACTTGAAAAACCCTAGCCTCCAACTCTAAGATTTCGGCAGCCCCCTCCTCTCCAAGCCTCACGCTGCCGCCAGCCGCCGCCAAGCGCCGCCGCCGCCGCCCCTTCGCCAGACTTGTTATGGCCACCGCGCTGAGGTGTTTCCGTCCATGCTGAATTCGTCAGGCCTTCTAGTGCAAACTGACAAAGGCTTCTTGATTCCGGTCGTGGACCTGATTGACGATCTACCACCGCCTACCGTTTGAAGTGCCGGTTTCCTCGTGAAACTGGTCGGAGCCGGGCGCCTAGACGCCAGCAAGGTAGCAATTCGATAAACGCCCTATGAATGTTTATTGATTGTTTTTAATGTATTGAACGCATCTCGGGGCATAATTTTAATTTCCGCTGCGCCCTCGGGAAGCGGGATCCGGATCCGCCATTGTATGCCAACAGTGGTATCAGAGCTCAGGCTCGGATCCTTCAATACATTTGTGCCATATTGCATCAGATCTCGATTTTTAAAATCAGAAAACAAAAATTTATTAGGGTTGCAACTGGCCGCGGCGCCGCCATGCGTGGCGGCGCCCCCCACCGCGCGCTGGCCGCCCAATGGCCGGCCGATGGGCCAGCAGCCTTGCGCAATTGTTGCGCCATGGCTGGGCGCTGCTTCGTGCATGGTTATGCGACGAAGGGCTGGCCGTGGCCAGCGGCCACGCGCAAACAGTTGCACAGTGATCGGCCGATGCACGCGGCCGTGCGACTGGATTGGCGCGGCCTGCTGCCGCGCAATACATTGCCGGCGGCCGCCGCCGTGCGGCCTCCGCCCGGCGTTTCCCGACAGCCGGTTGCGACCTGTTTTAACTTCTATAATTTGTTCGGGCCTGTCCTGGGCAGCCCATGAAGTTTTCGGGCCGATATTCGATATTGGGCCAATTTTGGTCGATTTTGAAATTTTTGAAATTTTGGGCCTAGAATCGTTTTAAGCCCAATTTGATGCAATTAAAATTGCAAAATATGATTTTAGTTATGAAATATGATTTTATAATTAAAATATGATTTTGTTGATTAAAATATGATTTTATCGACAAAATGCGATTTTATTATAAAATGCGATTTTTAATTAAAATATGATTTTGTGGGTAAATAATTTGATTATTTAAATTTATGCATATTAATTAGATTGATTGCATGTTTGGGATGATCGAGAGCCGTGCCCAATGTGTTAGGTGTATGCTTTAGGTTTTGCGATTTTCGGTTGTAATATATTATTGATTATCATTTTTTAAAGAAGTTGTTTGAGTAATCGGCAGAGAAGAGTTTTGTTTGATTGGACGCATCGAAAAAGAAGATGAACAGTAGTAGTAATCTGTCCAGCAGATGGTTCACAATATAAGTTCAGCAGTTGGTTTGATGCATTCATTTAGACGGCAGCTGGATTAGCAATGGAGACGTCCAAAGTTGAATCAGTTGTTCGTAATCTGGCGGAGGCCAATTCAGACCAGCAGATGTGATTATTGCTTAGAGAGCTTGAACTAGCTGGAGCGCTAACAAGAGCTGGTAACAGCAGTGATGACGTCAGCACATATAATGGAGATAGCTGTGAGCAGCAAGGATGACGTCATCACAATCAGCAGTGAGCTACAGTGATCAGCAGTTAAGCAAAAGCTATCAGCAAATGAGTAGAGAAGCGCAAGAGAGGAAGCGACGTCGTAGAAGAAGATTCCAGTCGCAAGTTACTGTTGTCTAAGATGTTGTCAGTTACTATTCACGAAGCTGTCAGCAGTTGCCATTCATATTACTGTTAACGAATCTGTTAGCAGTCGCGCTTCATATTACTGTTGACGAATCTGTTAGCAGTCGCGATTCTTATTACTGTTAACGAATCTGTTAGCAGTCGCGATTCTTATTACTGTTAACGAATCTGTTAGCAGTCGCGATTCTTATTACTGTTGACGAAACTGTTAGCAGTCGCGAATCTAATTACTATTGACGAATCTGTTGACAGTCGCTATTCAAGAAGCTGTTGACAGCTGATGAGCAATGTTGAACAAGAAGATGACAACAGCAAACGTAACAGTGAAGAAAGCGACGTCGTGCTAAAGAATTAGCAGATGGTTAGAGTTCAGCAGATGGCTACAGTGGAATGGATTCAGCAGAAGCGCAAGTCAAAGATTCAGCAGATGATATGTGATGTTGGCGATTGCAAAACGATGTCGCTTGAATAAGTTGGAACGATAGCGTTTTGCATTCGCGATAAGAATCAGCAGGAGGATTTTGTGATGGCAATGACCAGCAGTCGCAAGATACCAGCACGCAGCTACAGTACATCCAGACGAGAGCTTCAGCGTTATTTTTATCCAGTCGAGGATGCATAGCAAACGATGTATGAGTATCCGTGCGGGAATCTCTAATCCAGTACTTGTGTGACCCTCAATGGTTCAGGGATACAATTAGCCGTGGGCCTACAACCATTGTGGCTCCGGAATCACAATTCCGGACTTGCCCAACGGATCATGGTAAGAGCATCTAGCAACATCACCCCATGATACCCTATGTATCACTGATAGTGCCTGCAAGAACCAGTTGGTCGTGGTTAGAATACAGTACGGTCCTTTCAATCCATATATCCCGATCAGATCAACGACCATTGGTAAATCGAGAGTCGCTATAGATCCGATAGCTATGCATACATCTTGGAGATCGAATAGTGACATCGCGAGTGTAACTAGGTAAACACATTTACCTAAAACACTTCTAGTACTCTGGCCAGAGATTTATACACTATTATCCCCTCAGATAGCATAGGATATCCACGCATGTCTGCGAACGGTGAATCCTCGACAACGATGCATCGACTCCTACATGCATCGGGGTCTCACCCAATCCCGACGCCTTATGACTCCAAGTGAGTCGGCAAACGGGTCAAAGTGAGACGCCTATCATGTAGAGTCTCAATGACGTTTCGAGTCGTGAGGACTAATCAGTACAACCAAGACGTCGGACTTATCCACTCGACAAATGGTAACCACTTGTAAAGTCCGAACGAGGGTAGTTCGATAGATCACCAGGTCACTATCTATCTGCATGCTCAGAACATCACAATGTTCCCTACCAATGAAACATGGTACTTCACATCGCAGATACTAGTCTCGAACTCGGGCGGCCTTATCCTCATTTTGACAGCCCAATCGACTAGGAACATGTTCAGAATACACATTGACTATTAGATGTGTTTCATGATAGCCGTCATACCCACTATCACATCTAACATACACTTTAGTGTATTCTAGGTCTGCACGAGGAAAGTCACAGCGCTTTTAACTACCCTTTTATAGACACATGGCTCCTAGGGATTCTTGATGAAACCAAATTCCTTAATTTTTTCATCGAATCTCAGGTTCCAACTTCGCGATGCTTGTTTGAGACCGTAGATCGATCTCTGAAGCTTGCATACCTTATGCTCGCTTCCAACAGATGTGAAACCCTCAGGCTGCGTCATATAGATCTCTTCCTTAATGTTACCATTTAGGAACACAGTTTTCACATCCATTTACCATATCTCATAGTCGTACCATGAGGCTATGGCTAACAAGATTCTAATTGACTTGAACATTGTGACTGGCGAGAAGGTTTCATCATAGTCAACACCTTGCCTTTGAGTGTAACCTTTCGCGACCAGTCGTGCCTTGTAGGTCATTACCTTACCATCAGGCCCAAGTTTCCTCTTGTATACCCATTTGCACCCAATAGGAACAATCCTTCGGGAGGGTTAACAAGAGTCCAGACTTGGTTAGCATGCATTGAGTCAAACTCAAACTGCATTGCTTCAATCCACAAATTAGAATCAGCATCGTAAATTGCCTCCTTGAAAGTTCTTGGATCAGATCCAATAACTTGATCAGAATGATCATCTTCAAGGAGAAAACCATATCTCTCAGGAGCTCTAGGAATCCTTTCGGATCTCCTAGGTGCGACCATTTCTGGTATTGACTCTGTAGGTGCAGGAGACTCACCTGGTACTTCGATTGGATCTCGAACCTCTTCGAGTTCTACTATTTTGCCGTTTCTTTCATCCATAAAGATGGCATTCCTAGAAACAAACACTTTTGTTTCGCTCGGATAGTAGAATTAGTTTCCAATGGAATTCTTTGGATACCCAATGAAGTAGCATAATATGGATCTCGTATCCAGCTTATCTCCCACTGTCTGCTTCACGTAAGCAGGACATCCCCAAATCCTCATAAATGAGTACTTGGGTGGTTTGCCCATCCATATCTCATACGGAGTTTTATCCACTGCCTTGGTGTGGACATTGTTCAACAACATTACCGCCGTTTTGAGCGCATAGCCCCAAAACGAGGTGGGAAATTCAGTGAAGCTCATCATAGATCGAACCATGTCCAACAAGGTCCGATTACGACGCTCCGCTACACCATTGAGCTGTGGTGTGGCCGGAGGGGTCCACTGTGAGAGAATCTCATTCTTTTTCAGATAGTCTTGAAACTCAGCACTTAAGTATTCACCACCTCGATCGGATCGAAGTGCTTTAATACATTTGCCTAATTGATTTTCTACTTCAACCTTGAATTCTTTGAACCTTTCAAAAGATTCAGACTTGTACTTCATCAAGTACAAGTACCCATACCTAGAGTAATCATCGGTAAAGGTGATGAAGTATGGGTGATCATATTTAGTACCAATACTAAACGGGCCGCACACATCAGTATGGATCAGATCCAATAGGCCTTGAGCACGCTCACCCTTGCCCTTGAAGGGTTTCTTGGTCATCTTTCCTTTAATACAAGATTCACAAGTCGGTAGGGAGTTGATGTCTGACAGATCAAACAGGTCATTCCTAACTAACTTGTTCATCCTACTTAGGGAAATGTGACCTAGCCTAGCGTGCCAAAGTTGTGCTGGGTTTAAGTTATCGTGTTTCCGTTTAATCGTTGTTGTATGTGCTTCGACATCGCGAGTTGGAACGCCTTTTAATTTTAAGGTGTATAAATCGTTTTCGCGTTCCCCAATTCCAATTAAACATTCATTCTTGTAAATATTGCAAATCGAATTAGCAAATATACAAGAATATCCATCACTATCAAGCATAGAAACAGAAATAATGTTCTTTATTAATTCGGGAACAAATAAAACGTTTCTCAACAACTACTTAAAATCAGAAGATAGAAATAAGTAAACATCTCCTATAGCTACTGCAGCAACTCTTGCTCCATTGCCAAGCCTCAAGTGGGTCTCACCCTCTCTAAGACGTCGACTTCTTGTCATCACCTGCAAATCATTGCAGATATGAGATCCACATCCGGTATCAAGTACCCAAAAAGTCGAATTAAGAGACATATTTATTTCAATATAGAACATACCTTTCGCAGTTCGCAACTGCTCGAGGTACTCCTTGCAGTTCCTCCTCCAATGCCCAGCCTTGTGGCAGTGGTGGCAAACATCCTCGCTCTTGTTTGGTTTAGAAGCCTTTGCCTTTGGCTTCTTGGCGGACTTATCCTCCTTCGCAGGAGCAGAACGCTTCTTGCTCTTGCGTCTGGGCCCCTTCTTCGCAGAGGAAGAAGAACCCAGAAGGAGGACGGGTTTGTCCTTCTTTATAGTCCCCTCAAACACTACAAGCATTTTAACCACCTCTTCAAGGGTGGCTTCCAGCTTGTTCATGTTGAAGTTGACCACAAAGGGGTCAAATGCAGCGGGTAACGAGAGGAGAATTACATCCACCGATAGCTCGTGTGGAAGTGCGATATCAAGGCCCGATAGCTTTTCAACGAGCCCAATCATACGAACCCCATGCTCGCGGACCGAAGTTCCATCATGCATGCGGCTCGTCATCAGCTCCTTGACAGCCGTGAACCTCTCATGTCAAGAGTTCTCCCCGTACAGTTCCTTTAGATGAAAGAGTATGGCAGAGGCATACTTTGTCTTCTCAAAGCGCCGTTGCATTTCGTTGGACATCGATGCCATCACATAGCATCGAGCTTTAACCTCGTCGTCCCGCCATTGGTTAAGCGTAATCAGCTCCTCAGGGCTGATATCGGCAGGGGTTTCCTCCGGAGGGCACTTCTCTATCGTATAGAGGAGCTTCTCCGAAGCCAATACAAGATTGAGGTTGCCGAGCCAGTCTTGGTAGTTCAGACCGGTGAACCTGTTGCTATCCAGTATAGCAGCGAGCGGGTTTTTCATCGAAACCATTTTATGCAGTAATACTGAGAGGAAAACGGACATACATTACTAACTATCTAAGATATAAGCTAAGACATAAAACATAGTCGTTAAGTTTTATGAATTACCCTCCCACTATTTTAACGATTTCACCACCCTCTAATGAAATCGAGAAAAAAGATTTATTTAGTGGGTACACGGAGCCCAATTAAGCGACCATGGACCCGAATAATATCAGCCATCCATGATCCCCGAAAGATAGTTTCCGATTGCAACCTGTGCAACCTCCATTTATTCACCTCACGTCCAGTAAGGGCCCAATAATATGACGCCGTTTACTATCACGTGTCAAGATGACCCATCAATGTCGAGTCATGAAGGACGGTCCCCTTAACGTCCCCAATAATATGAGCCAACGTTAAAGGGAGTTCCAACCGACTCACAACAGTTGTCAATGGCGTGGACAGCTTTCCGGCATACATGACCCCCTCAATAATATGAGCCGGGCCATGTATACGGGTAGCATCAACGTACACCCATTGTTGATGGAAGGTAGGGTTAATTTAAACAATTTTAAATACCCTTTCGTTTATCGAATAAACATTTTATCTTGATATAAGTTTTAAATCATATTTAAAACGAGGGATTTTAATTTGAAAAATTTTGGTCTCATGCATTCATTTTAAATCTAATTTAAAACACGCAGCATGCGGATTCAATTAAACTATATATCAACAAAGCTTCCGGTTTTACAGATCTTCGGTCTTCAATATCTTGATCGTCATTGTCCACCGTCTTCGGATGTCCTCCCACTAAATTTAGTAATTTATATTTAAATACTATGACATACAAGGGACACATTTATCAAGGGGTGGGAACGGGCCACAAACAGGGACACATTTATCAAGGGGTGGGAACGGGCCACAAACAGGCCCACTTCAAATGATAATCAAAATATATTGCAAAACCGAATCACAAAAACCTTTCGCATACACCTAACAAATTGGGCACGACTCTCGATCATCCCAATCATGCAATTAATCTAATTAACATGCATAAATTAAATAATCCTATTATTTATCGCAAAATCATATTTTAGTCATAAAATCGCATTATATAATAAAATCGTATTTTGTCGATAAAATCGAATTTTAATCAACAAAATCATATTTCATTATAAAATCATATTTTATCATTAAAATCACATTTTTCTAATTTTAATTGTATCATATTGGGCTTAAAACAATTCTAGGCCCAAAAATCTTAAAATTTCAAAATCGACCAAAACGGGCCCGATATCGCATACCAGCCCGAAAACTTCACGGGCTGCCCGGGACAGGCCCGAACCAAACCCTAAAAGAAATCAGCCGTCATGACATCGCCGGAGCGGTGGCCGGCGACGGCGCCACCACCACAAAAATCGCGGCGGCAGCGCACGACGCCGCGCGCAACAGCGCGCCTCAGCGGCGTGAAGCTTGCGCAACCAGTGCGCACCATCATCGACTAGCAGCGACCAGCGTCGTACAATCGACGCGCAGCAGGCGGCGCCACGAGCGGCGCAACACCGCACGATCAGCAGCGCCATCGCGCAACAGCAGGCCGGCCGCGTCGCGCATCCAATAGCGCAACAGATTGCGCGAAGCGGAACTACGGGCGGCGCTACATCGCACGGCCTCCGCGCGGCCAGCGTGCAAGCGGCTTGCCAACGAGTGGCCAGCATCGTGCGACCAGTGGCGTGTGATCAGCGGCGCATCACCGTGCAACCCTTGCGCGAAATTTGCAGCATCTTCGGCCGATCGTCGCGCGTCCAGCGCGCGATCACTTGCGCACAAGCGCGCGAGGATGGTCGCCGCCATGCGCGGCGGCGCCGTGGCTTTCTTCAAGAATTTTTTTCTTTTGATCCGATCTAAAATTCACGGTTAGATACAATAAGGCAGTAATCATATTGATCAGATCCGAAAACCATGGCTCTGATACCACTGTTGGGATCCGGATCACGCCCCCCGGCGAGGCGGTGGAAGAACAAAAACATGTGCTGGGAGACGATCAATACGAAAAACAAAACTAGCTATGACATTCATAGGGCGTTTAGAATCGCTACCTTGCTGGCAACTCGTGCCTGGCTCCGACCGGTTTCGTAAAGAAAACGCCTTTCACGGTAGGCGGCGGTAGATATCGTCAATCAGGTCCACGACCGGAGACGGGATTCCTTCGTCAGCCTGCACTAGAAGGCCTGACGAGATCTGTACGGACGGATTCTCCTCGTCGAGTTGGCCGGAACGAATTTCCGGCGAAGAGGCGGCGGCGGTGGTGGCTTTGTGAGAGGAAGAGGGGCGGCGCTTAGTGCTCTAGGTTTAGGGTTTAGAGTGTTGTTAAGTTATGAAGTCTAGGCTTAATTAAATAGAATTAAGGATGGACTTGGACCGGCCCAACGGGCCCGGGTCCAACGGATGAACATTCAGTTCATCCCCATCATCGAGACTTCATTATAACTCCGATCGCCGATCAGATCGGACCGATCGACTCAGTTTCCAAAACTGAATACTATGATCTGAAAAACCGTTTTTCAGAACCCCAGTGCAAAATGACCGTTTTGCCCCTCAACATCGGCAAATCACGATTTGACCTCTGTTGACTTTTTAGGAAGTCGCACTCCCAAAATCCTCTTCGTATGCTCAACACATTGAGCTGAGTATCCGTGCATGAATCTCGAATCCAGTACTTGTGTGACCCTCAATGGTTCAGGGATACAGCTAGCCGTGGGCCCACAACCATTGTGGCTCCGGAATCACAATTCCGGACTTGCCCATCGGATCATGGTAAGAGCGTCTAGCAACATCGCCCCATGATCCCCTAGGTATCACTGATAGTGCCTGCAAGAACCAGTTGGTCGTGGTTAGCGTACAGTACGGTCCATTCAATCCATATATCCCGATCAGATCAACGACCATTGGTAAATCGAGAGTCGCTATAGATCCGATAGCTATGCGTACATCTTGGAGATCGAATAGTGACATCGCGAGTGTAACTAGGTAAACACATTTACCTAAAACACTTCTAGTACTCTGGCCAGAGATTTATACACTATTATCCCCTCAGATAGCATAGGATATCCACGCATGTCTGCGAGCGGTGAATCCTCGACAACGATGCATCGACTCCTACATGCATCGGGGTCTCACCCAATCCCGACGCCTTATGACACCAAGTGAGTCGGCAAACGGGTCAAAGTGAGACGCCTATCATGTAGAGTCTCAATGACGTTTCGAGTCGTGAGGACTAATCAGTACAACCAAGACCTCGGACGTATCCACTCGACAAATGGTAACCACTTGGAAAGTCCGAAGGAGGGTAGTTCGATAGATCACCAGGTCACTATCTATCTGCATGCTCAGAACATCACAATGTTCCCTACCAATGAAACATGGTACTTCGCATCGCAGATACTACTCTCCAATTCGGGCGGCCTTATCCTCATTTTGACGGCCCAATCGACTAAGAACATGTTCAGAATACACAGTGACTATTAGATGTGTTTCATGATAGCCGTCATACCCACTATCACATCTAACATACACTTTAGTGTATTCTAGGTCTTTACTCAACGCAATTGTAAATCATCATACACACAATGAAAGTAAAGAATGCCATATAATAAATGCGAATATCATATATAAAGATTGTCATATACAAGAGTATATAAACCCACACGCCACAAGTTGGCTAGTTGGGCATCTACTCTAACAAATATGTTGCACAGTACACCAACAGAGGGAAAATAAACAGAAAGACGAAGCAATCGACCGCCATTAGAGAGGAGCTTTCACGAGAGTCAATTGTTGAGTTTTAATTAGCTTGTGTAGAAGCAATTTCCCTAGTGTGTGAGAAACAAAGAGTTGAGTGTTTCATTGTATCAAATCTCACACACAGAGATTCATTCACATTGTATTAGTGAATGAATCTCAAAACGTTTCAAACAGTTACCGTCCAAGCACGATGACGTAAAACTCATGTGTATGTAGTTTGTCACACAGTTGCGGCTGGTGTGCATTGTTGAAGTCTAAGAGTTCTCACAGCTGCTGGTTGTGGGATCGGGTCTGTACACAAGTTGTAAGATCAAATCTTCTAGTGGATCCTTCCGAGGTGGAAGAAGGGGAGACGTAGGACATTGAGGTCCGAACTTCCAGAAACAAATATGCTGTGTATCGGTCCATTTATTTAAGCTTTCAGCACTCGCATTATTTTAGCACGCATAACACACGTTTACAGTTCAGCACTTGCATTTTATACATAGCATCGCATACAGTTCAGCACAAGCACTTGCACAGTTTCAAACAAATTTATGTTGCACATAAATCTGTTTGAATCGTTTTAAAATATAGGATTTAGTTCTGGTATTTTCCGCATGATTTTTAAATCATACCAGATCTGTCTCCGGTGCTCTTTCGTGATATTTTTAAGTGTTCAAGAACAAGAGGTATTGCACCTCATCCTTTGATTAGCAGCACAAAATTTTTATTAACCTTTCAAAGCAGCGCTTCTAAGTGATTTTCGGTCCTATCAACCATGATCGCTTGATTGGGCTCCGTGTACCCACTAAGGAAACTTGCTTTCCCGATTTCATTATAGGGTGGTGAAATTGTTAAAATAGTGGGAGAGTAATTCATAAAACTAAATGACCTTGTTTTATGTCTTAGCGTTTTTCATATATAGTTAGTAATGCATGTCTGTTTTCTTTTCAGTATAACTGCTTACAAAATTTCTTCGATCAAAAACCTACTCGGTGCTATACTGGATAGCAACAAGTTCACCGGTCTGAACTACCAAGACTGGCTTCGAAACCTCAACATTGTGTTGGCTTCGGAGAAACTTCTCTATACGATAGAGAAGAGCCCTCTGAAGATTTCATTATAGGGTGGTGAAATTGTTAAAATAGTGGGAGAGTAATTCATAAAACTAAATGACCTTGTTTTATGTCTTAGCGTTTTTCATATATAGTTAGTAATGCATGTCTGTTTTCTTTTCAGTATAACTGCTTACAAAATTTCTTCGATCAAAAACCTACTCGGTGCTATACTGGATAGCAACAAGTTCACCGGTCTGAACTACCAAGACTGGCTTCGAAACCTCAACATTGTGTTGGCTTCGGAGAAACTTCTCTATACGATAGAGAAGAGCCCTCTGAAGGAAGCCCATGCCGATATCAGCCCTGAGGAGCTGGTTACGCTTAAACAATGGTGGGACGACGAGCTTAAGACTCGATGCTATGTGATGGCATCGATGTCCAACAAAATGCAACGGCGCTTTGAGAAGACGAAGTATGCTGCTGACACTTTCATCTCAAGGAACTGTATGGGGAGAACTCTCGACATGAGAGGTTCACCGCTGTCAAGGAGCTTATGACGAGCCGCATGCGCGATGGGACTTCGGTCCGCGAGCATGGGGTTCGTATGATTGGGCTCGTTGAAAAGCTGGCGGGCCTTGATATCACACTTCCACACGAGCTGTCTGTGGATGTGCTTCTCCTCTCACTACCCGGTGCATTCGACCCCTTTGTGGTCAACTTAAACATGAACAAGCTGACAGCCACCCTTGAAGAGGTGGTTAACATACTGGTCGTGTTTGAGGGAACAATAAAGAAGGACAAGCCCGTCCTCCTTATGGGCTCTTCTTCATCTGCGAAGAAGGGGCCCAGACGCAAGGGTAAGAAGCGATCTGCCCCTGCGAAGGAGGAAAAGCCCACTAAGAAGCCCAAGGCAAAGGCTTCCAAGCCAAACAAGTCCGAGGATATTTGCCACCACTGCCACAAGCATGGGCATTGGAGGAGGAACTGCAAGGAGTACCTCGAGCAGTTGCGAACTGCAAAAGGTATGTTCTATATCGAAATAAATATGTCTCTTAATTCGACTTCTTGGATACTTGATACCGGATGTGGATCTCATATCTGCAATGATTTTCAGGTGATGACAAGAAGCCGACGTCTTAGAGAGGGTGAGACCCACTTGAGGCTGGGCAATGGAGCAAGAGTTGCTGCAGTAGCTATAGGAGATGTTTATTTATTTCTGTCGTCAAATTTTAAGTTGTTATTGAAAGATGTTTTATTGGTTCCCGAATTGATAAAGAACATTATTTCTGTTTCTATGCTTGATAGTGATGGATATTCTTGTGTTTTTTCTAATTCGATTTGCAATATATACAAGAATGAATGTTTGATTGGTATTGGGGAACGCGAAAACGATCTATACACCTTAAAATTAAAACCAGTTCTAACTTTCGATGTCGAAACACATACAACAACAATTAAAAGGAAAAACGATATCTTGAACCCAGCACAACTTTGGCACGCTAGGCTAGGTCACATTTCTCTAAGTAGGATGAACAGGTTAGTTAGGAGTGACATGTTTGATCTGTCAAACATTAACTCCCTACCGACTTGTGAGTCTTTTCTCAAGGGAAAGATGACTAAACAACCCTTCAAGGGCAAGCCTGAACGTGCTCAAGACCTATTGGATTTGATCCATACTGATGTGTGTGGCCCACTTAGCATTGGTACTAAGTACGGTCACACATACTTCATCACCTTTACCGATGATTACTCTAGGTATGGGTACTTGTACTTAATGAAGCACAAGTCTGAATCCTTTGAAAGGTTCAAAGAATTCAAGGCTGAAGTAGAAAATCAGTTGGGGAAAAGTATTAAAGCACTTCGATCTGATCGAGTTGGTGAATACTTGAGTGCTGAATTTCAAGACTATCTGAAAGAGAATGGGATTCTCACACAGTGGACCCCTCCGGCCACACCACAACTCAATGGTGTAGCGGAGCGTCGTAACCGAACCCTAATGGACATGGTTCGATCTATGATGAGCTTCACTGAGCTTCCTACCTCGTTTTGGGGCTATGCGCTCGAAACGGAGGTAATGTTGTTGAACAATGTCCACACCAAAGCAGTGGATAAGATCCATATGAGATGTGGATGGGCAAACTGCCCAAATACTCATACATGAGGATTTGGGGATGTCCTGCTTACTTGAAGCATACAGTGGGAGATAATCTGGATACGAGATCCATCTTATGTTACTTCATTGGGTATCCAAAGAATTCCATTGGATACTACTTCTACTATCCCAACGAAACAAAAGTGTTTGTTTCTAGGAATGCCACCTTTATGGAAAGGGAGTTTCTACTTGATAGAAAGGGCAAGATAGTAGAACTCGAAGAGGTTCGAGAACCAATTGAAGTACCAAGTGAATCTCCCGCACCTATAGAGCCAGTACCAGAAATGGTCGTACCTAGGAGATCCGAAAGGGTCCCTAGGGCTCCTGAAAGATATGGTTTCCTCCTTGAAGATGATCAAAGTGATCAAGTTTTTGGATGTGATCCAAGGACTTTCAAGGAGGCAATTTCCGATGCTGATTCTAATTTGTGGCTTGAAGCAATGCAGTATGAGTTTGACTCAATGCATGCGAACCAAGTTTGGACTCTTGTTAATCCTCCCGAAGGAATTGTTCTTATTGGGTGCAAATGGATATACAAGAGGAAACTTGGACCTGACGGTAAGGTATTGACCTACAAGGCGCGACTGGTCGTGAAAGATTACACTCAAAGGCAATGTGTTGACTATGATGAAACCTTTTCACCAGTCGCAATGTTCAAGTCGATTAGAATCTTACTAGCCATAGCCGCATGGTACGACTATGAGATATGGCAAATGGATGTGAAAACTCCGTTCCTTAATGGAAACATTAAGGAAGATATCTATATGACGCATCCTGAGGGTTTCACATCTGTAGGAAGTGAGCATAAGGTATGCAAACTTCAGAAATAGATCTACAGTCTCAAACAAGCATCGAGGAGTTGGAACCTGAGATTCGATGAAACAATTAAGGAATTTGATTTCATCAAGAATCCCGAGGAGCCATGTGTATATAAAAAGGTAGTTAAAAGCGCTGTGACATTCCTTGTACTTTACGTTGATGACATTCTACTCATTGGGAATGATGTAGGAATGCTGCAGTCAACTAAATTATGGTTGTCTAGTAGATTTTTGATGAAGGACATGGGTGAAGCATCCTATATTCTTGGAATACAGATCTATCGGGATAGATCGAAACGGATGCTCGGACTCACCCAATCTACCTACATCGATACCATACTTAAGCGATTCTCTATGGAAGAGTCTAAGAGAGGACACCTACCTATGTGCCACGGGGTAACTCTATCTAAGTCTATGTGTCCAAAGACTGATGAGGAGATAGAGAGTATGGCACATGTGCCATATGCCTCGGCGATAGGTAGTATTATGTATGGCATGATCTCAACTAGACCGGATGTCGCATATTCTCTGAGTGTCACGAGCCGCTACCAGGCCAACCCGGCCAATTGCATTGGAAGGCTGTGAAAGATATTCTTAAGTACTTGCGAAGGACTAAGAATATGTTCATGGTCTATGGGGTGGTGAACTGAAATTGGAAGGCTACACTGATTCTAGCTTCCAATGTAACGTGGATGATTCGAAGTCTACCTCTGGATTTGTATTCATTCTCAATGGTGGTGCTGTCTCTTGGAAAAGTTCCAAGCAAAACACCATCGCGGATTCAACCACTGAGGCTGAGTACATTGCAGCATCAGCTGCTGCTAAGGAGGCGGTTTGGATAAGGAATTTCGTCCAAGAGTTGGGCGTCATCCCTGATGGAGTTGGTCCAGTCCCGGTGTACTGCAACAACACGGGTGCCGTTGTGCAAGAAAAGGAGCCTAGGTCTCACCAAAGATCCAAACATACACTGAGGAAATACCACATAATACGGGATATTGTGGCTAGAGGTGACATAGCAGTTGAGAGGGTCGCCTCTGCAGACAACGTTGCTGATCCACTTACGAAGCCCTTGCCAGGACCGTTGTTTGAAAAACATCGCGAAACAATGGGACTGCGTCTGATGAGTAGTTGGCTATAGGGCAAGTGGGAGATTGTTAGAGTAGATGCCCAACTAGCCAACTTGTGGCGTGTGGGTTTTATAGACTCTTGAATATGACAATCATTATATATGCAATACGCATTCATTTATGGCATTCTTTATTTTCATTATGTTATATGATGTTAACAATTGTGTTGGATAAAGACCTAGAATGCACCATAGTGTATGTTAGATGTGATAGTGGATATGATGGCTATCATGAAACACATCTAATAGTCACTATGCATTCTGAACTCGTTCCTAGTCGATTGGGCCGTCAAAATGAGGATAAGGCCGCCCGAGCTTGAGACTAGCATCTGCGATGCGAAGTACCATGTTTCATTGGTAGGGAACATTGTGATGTTCTGAGCATGTAGATGGATAGTGACCTGGTGATCTATCGAACTACCCGTGTTCGGACTTTTAGAATGCACCATAGTGTATGTTAGATGTGATAGTGGATATGATGGCTATCATGAAACACATCTAATAGTCACTATGCATTCTGAACTCGTTCCTAGTCGATTGGGCCGTCAAAATGAGGATAAGGCCGCCCGAGCTTGAGACTAGCATCTGCGATGCGAAGTACCATGTTTCATTGGTAGGGAACATTGTGATGTTCTGAGCATGTAGATGGATAGTGACCTGGTGATCTATCGAACTACCCTCGTTCGGACTTTCCAAGTGGTTACCATTTGTCGAGTGGATAAGTCCGAGGTCTTGGTTGTACTGATTAGTCCTCACTACTCGAAACGCCATTGAGGCTTTACATGATAGGCACCTCACTTTGACCCGTTTGCCGACTCATTTGGGGTCATTAGGCGGCGGGATTGGGTGAGGTCCCGATGCATGTAGGAGTCGATGCTTCATTGTCGAGGATTCACCGCTCGCTCTCATGCGTGGATATCCTATGCTATCTGAGGGGATAATAGTGTATAAATCTCTGGCCAGAGTACTGGATGTGTTTTAGGTAAATGGATTTACCTAGTAACACTCGCGATGTCACTATTCTATCTCCAAGATGTATGCATGGCTATCGGATCTCTAGAGACTCTCGATTTACCAATGGTCGTTGATCTGATCGTGATATATGTGTTGAAAGGACCGTACTGTACGCTAACCACGACCAACTGATTCTTGCAGGCACTATCAGTGATACCTAGGGAATCATGGGGCGATGTTGTTAGGCGCTTTACCATGATCCGATGGGCAAGTCCGAAATTGTGATTTCGGAGTTACAATGGTTGTGGGCCCACGGCTAGCTGTATCCCTGAACCATTGAGGGTCACACAAGTACTGGACTCACGATTCCCGCACGGAAACTGAGCTCAATGTGTTGAGCATAGGAGAAGGAATTTGGGGAGTGCGACTTCCTAAAAGTCAATAGGGGTCAAATTGCGATTTGCCAAAGTTGACGGGCTAAACTGCTATTTTGGGCTAGATGATCTGAAAAACTGTTTTTCACATCATAACATTCAGTTTTGGAAACTGAGTCGCTCGGTCCGATCTGATCGTCGATCGGAGTTATGATGAAACCGTAGTGATTTAATTGAACCGGATGTTCACTTGGACTTGGGCCTGACCCAAGTCCAATGGGCCGGTACATACCCATTGCAAGTCTATTAATTGTAGACTTAGGGTTTTAATCACACACTTAACACTTGAAAAACCCTAGCCTCCAACTCTAAGATTTCGGCCGCCCCCTCCTCTCCAAGCCTCACGCCGCCGCCGGCCGCCACCAAGCGCCGCCGCCGCCGCCCCTTCGTCGGACTTGTTCCGGACCCGGCGCTGAGGTGTTTCCGTCCGTGCTGAATTCGTCAGGTCTTCTAGTGCAGGCTGACGAAGGCGTCTTGATTCCGATCGTGGACCTGATTGACGATCTACCGGCGCCTATCGTTTGAAGTGCCGGTTTCCTCGTGAAACTGGTCGGAGCCAGGCGCCTAGACGCCAGCAAGGTAGCAATTCGATAAACGCCCTATGAATGTTTATTGATTGTTTTTAATGTATTGAACGCATCTCGGGGCATAATTTTAATTTCCGCTGCGCCCCCGGGAAGCGGGATCCGGATCCGCCATTGTATGCCAACAATTACCCGATAAGATCTAGCATAACACTTTTGTAGCCCACATGGCCAACCAGATCAAGCGGCACAACGTCAGCAGCTTGACGTACGAGAACTTCCCAGAAGGTCACCCATCCCAGTACTGTTCTCACCCATGCACGCTTAACTCAAGAATCCCCTCCCCAAGAAGTATAGAAAATTCTTCTTGGGAGACTCGAACCCTTGACCTTGCTCTGATACCAATTGTTAGGATCAAGCGCTTACCACTAGGCCAAAAGCTATAGCTGTTAGCCAAGATGCAACTTTATTTCCTTGTAATATGGCATCACAGAGTGCACCTATTATATGCGTTACGGTTGGGATGTTAGGCCCATGAGTCAGGGGAGGTGCGTGTCTAACTGCTGGTGCCGGCCCTATCCCCAACAGAGATAGTATTACTCGTTAGGATCTGGCATCATACTTTTACAGCCAACATGGCCAACCAGATCAAGCGGCGCAACGTCAGCAGCTTGACGTATGAGAACTTCTCAGGAGATCACCCATCCCAGTACTGTTCTCGCCCTTGCACGCTTAACTCAAAAATCCCCCCCAAGAAGTATAGAAAATGCTTCTTGGGAGACTTGCACCCCTGACCTCGCTCTGATACCAATTGTACGACCGAGCGCTTGCCACTTTACCAAAAGCTATAGCTGGTGATAACGGTGCAACTCCAATCTTTTAAACCGTATAGCAGCACAAGCACACGTTTCGATCGCTCTACCTAGCAGGGGAAATTTTTGCACCTCAGCAGTGTATGTTTCCATTCCCCCTAAGCCGGTTACAGGTATTGGACCAAAGAGATCCATGTGTAAAAGATCCAGCTTTAGTGAGGTTTTATCACTGCCTTTAGTTTTTAAACTTGATTTTAAATGTTTTCCCAGCTGACATGTAGAGCAACCCTTGTATTTTGAAAATTTTAGTTTGGGCAGGCCATCAACCAAATCATGCTTACTCAAATTGACAATTGTTTTGAAATTTAGATGGTTCATCCGCTGATGCCATAACCAACTCTTTGAAGATTCAGCTACTAGGCATGTTTGTTCTATATGCGGTTGGTCTGACCAGTAGACTTTGTAGGTCTTACCTGATCGATAACCAACTAGCACAGTCAGACCTTCGGGATTCAAAACAGTGCAAGTGTGCTTTTGAAATTTTGACAGAGTAGTTATTGTCACACAACTGACTGATACTGATCAAGTTGTAACACAAGTTCTCTACGAGGAGAACGTTGTTGACAGTAAAATTTTCATGGGTAAGCTTACCCTTACCCACGGTGTTACCGTTTGAATTATCACCGAAGGTGATTTTAGGTCCGTTGCAATGCTTGATGTCTGTAAGCAGTTTGAAATCTCCAATCATGTGCCTTGCACATCCACTGTCTAGATACCATGTTTATTGCTCCAATCTTGATACATGTTGTTCCTGCAATCAAAAGTCAAGAAAATTTGGTCCCATTTTATTCATTTGGGTCAAGGTTTGATTAGACCTTTTGGGACCACACTTGGATAAACCCATTTACCAGTGTGTGCATCAAAGCACTTGTGTGGTCCGGTGTGTGTTCTTTGATCTGGTTGGAGTTTGATGAGCAACATATAAACCACTCGATCTGGGCTTATGATATCGAGGCCTATACTACCTATCCTTTGTAGAAGTTCGAGAAAACTGGCTTTGTTTTATACCACCATATTTGGGTTTACCCTGCATCTGTTCAGTTATTTTGTTAAGCCAGATTTCCCAAGGCTTCTCGGGAGCAGTATACCCCAGCCCACAAAACCTTCTTTTCCAGATCGTAGGCTCAACTGATCTTTAATTCACCAAGATGTGCCTTTTCAGGCTGTCCCGCGCTTGATTTTACAAAGTTCATTGTTTTAAACTTTTTCCTTTCCAGTCTTGGGGTACTGCTGGTTTCTGCTGTACTGCCTTTATCGCTATTATAACCCAATCAGGTTTTATCACAGATGGCTTTGTAGCTCCATGTAGCTTTTGTAAGGAAGCAGAATACTTGGTCCAGGAGTTTATTATAGCAGCTAACAGCTTATTCTCATGAAGCATCTCCTCGGACCTGCTTCTCAATTCCTCATTCTCAGTTTCAAGCTTATTTAGAGCAGCTTGCATATTTCTTGAGTCAACCAGCTCAGCGTTCGTTGCATAGCTCTCTCTTTCGGCTTTAACTTCCTCGAATGATTGAGAAAGCTTCTTATATTCTAGGACCATGTCATTAAGTGCAGTAGGAAGTCCTCACGTGTAAATTCCCAACTAGAGAAATCAAATACCTCCTCAGTGTCATCTGCCACGAGACACAATACTTCGTCTTCACCTTCACTAGATGAGGAGGTTCTCGAGCTGGATTCTTCTGAATCTGAGTCAGCCCAAGCACTTTTATTCTCCTCAGCAACCATTACTTTCTCCGTTCTCCCTTTCGATAAAGCTTCTTATCCTTCTTGTCTTTGCTCGTGCTGCGATCTGGTCTCTTCTTTGCATCTTTCATTGGCTTCCTGCAGTCAGCCATGAAGTGACCATGCCTGTAGAGCTACTTGTAGAGCCAATATTCTTTGAGATGGTTTACTTAACTGGTCTTCAGCTGGTCTGTTATTCCACTTATCACTCCAGCTGGTCTATATACCATTTATCACTACCACTGTGATCTGTTTTCTCAACTGTAAACCACAGTTTTGCTGCTCTTCATCTCAATTCTCTCTGTTTTAAATCCTTCGAATTATCTCAAATGAATTTTCCTTATTTGGCTAAACATATTTGAACCGGTATTAGCACAACTTATTACCCAGCGGGTTTGTCCTAAACTGGCACACCTCAATATCCTGAGCTTGTTTGACCTTAAACAACTTGACTCTGCTCCGATCTGGTTTCTACGTCCAATGTAGTAAGCTTTGTCCATGTCAGGCCCCGTGCTAATATACAAAGATTATAGCACAATTAAGCACATAATAACGGAAGCGTAAAATCGGGCTTAAAAATTTTCGAAATAGTTTGGGCCTGAACTTAAAACATCATTCAAAATATTCATAATCAAAATAAGATTTAACTCAAACTCAATCAAATCAGATAACAAAAATACTTAATTCAAATACAGATCCCCCAAAATACATATGACACGGGGCATCCCCGGGTTTGATACATAAATAAAATAACTGGGACTCATGGGAACGGGGATCGACCAGCTGAACCTCCATTCTGTCCAGCTTGGTTACCTGAAGATCCTGCAAGTGGGTAACACAGACCCAAACAACACAAAGCAGGAAAAGAAATACGAGGTCAAGCCTCAGTACGAAGAGCTATCAAAACAGCTAATCATGCAACATGCTATAAATCAATGCCAAGAAATGCATGAGGGCTATCAAGGATCGGATATCTACACCAGTGTATCAACCGGGGAAATCATCTCAGTCAACCTCTATATCCGCACAGTGTATCAACCGGGGAAATCATCGGTCCGTGATCTTCAGAGCCCGTCAGCCCATCACAGCTCAGTGGTAGACACTCGAATCCGGTAGACCACTCCGATGATAGCGTTGGACTTTTCAGGCACAACTCATCAGTCGGCCAGTCACAACGTGGATTTCAATCAGGTCATCAATCAATCTGTCAGGCTCAATATGTATGCATGTATGCCAATCACTAATCAATTCACAATGCATAAAATCATCATACGTGATACAGAACATCAAAAATTCGCATAAAACACATTCTGTTCACGCAATTGCAACCATAACAGATTCAACAGCCTGAATTATACGCATGCTCAAGCATCAAAGCTATCCAGAGCCGCTCAAATTCGTACCTTAACAGCTTAATTCTACTTCACTTATTTCTCACAAGGTACGGCAGCAACAACTGAAGCAAGTCAGCTTCCTCATGCTACGGCAATCACAGTAGAGACTCCCTAGAATTCAAATCTGTACCAGGTATCTAACAATCAATTAAATTTGAACTCAACATCTAAAGTTCTAAGGTCCAGTAGCATAATTCAACTACCGAATCCTACAGAGTACTTCTCAACTCTTAAAAGAGGCTTAAACTTGGCAAGGAATCACTTACCCAAAAGCGCACAACACCCAAAGAACGCTCTGCCAGATTTCTCCAGAAATCTTCGCACACGAGTACCTTCACGTTCTATTCCACAAGTCGTTCTACAGTCTCTAAAGGGTAACAATCGGAAGAGCAAGCCTCAGGGAGTTCAGCGCCACCCAAATCGTCGAAAAAAAGGCTGGAATCGACAGAAATCTAGGGAAGAAATGATCGAGTGAATAGTAGCTAAAACTAGGGTTTGGATATGGAAATAAGAAGTATCGGGTTCAGAATAATTCTAAGTGTCGATCAACACTTATCTATATATATATCTCAATCCAACTGCTGCTGTTCCCAAAATAACCAGACGTCGTGAACAGTAGGTATCTCACAACAGATACCAGTACTTTCTTTCAACAGAAACCAGATTTTCCTTTCGATAAAACCAGCAGCAACAACCAGTCGTTTCATTCACAAAGGAGCATCAAAACGAAACCGTTCCAACTAAACAAAACGACGCCGCAACGATCCACCAACTGACAATAGATATCTCTTGCGAAGCGACCAAAATCTGGTAACAGATTCCTTTCAAAAACCACTATCGACTGGTTACGCGAAACAATTCAAAATGACGATGTAGAGGACACGTCATCTTATCTGCCAACAACTGGTTAAACAAACCAGCGACTGGATAAACAATGCAACAGAGCCCTCGCGACTGGTACCAGACGCAATATCCAAAACGCTGTGTTTCAACTTATCAAAACGACGTCGCATCATCCTCCTCGACTGGTTCCTCAAACCAACAGCTGGTCACTCAGCTGGAACAATTCTTCAAAATCGCAACTGCTGAATAGCGAAACGCAAGCGCAACTACTGATACAAATTTCACCAGCTGTGAGCTACAGTAACGTTGACTTGCGTTGACGTCTGAAATGCGCTACGCCTGGTTCCTTGTATTAGCGTTACGGCTGGTTTCCACGAAACGACGGTGTATTACTCCCGCACCATCAAAAACTGACCAGATTTCACCAAATAGAGCTACAGCTGAACGCTAACATCTGAGTTCTACTGGTATCAGATTTCTCTCGAAAAACCCTCAAAATCCAAGTGACTAATACCAAATCAAATCGATTAATCACTAATCTAAAATCTGATTCCTCACATTCTCCCCACCTTAAGAGATTTCGTTCTCGAAATCAAAGGCAACTCAGGGAAAATTTCAATCAATTCATTCCAACAACAGGAGACAAAACAGAAATTAATCTGGTACAAGTCCAAGAGTTCAAGATAACTGGGTAATCAACAAATATCAACTAGGGAAATGTTAGAGTAGATGCCCAACTAGCCAACTTGTGGCATGTGGGTTTTATTGACTCTTGTACAAACGATCTTTATATATGATATTCGCATTCTTTTATATGGCATTCTTTACTTTCATTATGTGTGTAATGATTTACAATTGTGTTGAGTAAAGACCTACAATGCACTAAAGCGTATGTTAGATGTGATAGTGGGTATGACGGCTATCATGAAACACATCTAATAGTCGCTGTGTATTCTGAACATGTTCCTAGTCGATTGGGCCATCAAAATGAGGATAAGGTCGCCCGAGTTCGAGACTAGTATCTGCGATGCGAAGTACCATGTTTCATTGGTAGGGAACATTGTGATGTTCTGAGCATGCAGATAGATAGTGACCTGGTGATCTATCGAACTACCCTCCTTCGGACTTTCCAAGTGGTTACCATTTGTCGAGTGGATAAGTCCGAGGTCTTGGTTGTACTGATTAGTCCTCACGACTCGAAACGTCATTGAGACTCTACATGATAAGCGTCTCACTTTGACCCGTTTGCCGACTCACCTGGAGTCATAAGGCGTCGGGATTGGGTGAGACCCCGATGCATGTAGGAGTCGATGCATCGTTGTCGAGGATTCACCACAATGCAATGGGTGTACGTCGATGCTACCCGTATACATGGCCCGGCTCATATTATTGAGGGGGACATGTATGCCGCTGTCCACGT
>KV001390.1:132937-157238 GCA_001598015.1 Dorcoceras hygrometricum | reverse complement strand
ATGTAGCGCATCTGCTGAAATAATACTTCTGCTGAAACTCTAAGCCAATACGCTGTCGTTCCAACTAAATCAAACGCTGTCGTATCACCATCTTCAACAGAGAGACTAAACCAACTGCTGAACTTCTTCAACAAAGAGTCTGCTGAAATCTTCATCTGCTGAAACGAAACAGTGCATTCCACGACGTCGTTCCAACTTATCAAAACGCTGTCGTTGACACTTCTTAGCAAAACACGATAGAACTCAAATCGAATACCATCTGCTGAATCTTCACGAATAACTGCTGTAGCTCTTCAAGAGGGTATCTGCTGAACTATAACTGTTCATACCCACGACGTCGTTCCAACTTATCAAAACGCTGTCGTTGACACTTCTTAGCAAAACACGATAGAACTCAAATCGAATACCATCTGCTGAATCTTCACGAATAACTGCTGTAGCTCTTCAAGAAGGTATCTGCTGAACTGTAACTATACATACCAACGACGTCGTTCCACCTTATCAAAACGCCGTCGTTTTAGCACTCCTCCAACTAATCAACTGCTGATCTCTTCATGAAAAACTTCAACTGATAAAATAGCACTTGTTGAATGCGACAACTGATCGATCAATCCATTTTGTCTTTTTGTTATCACCAAAACTTAATAAATATTGTTCTAACATACCTGAATCGATGAAACCATAAAGTACTGATCCCCCGGCTGGAAACGCCAACCAGAAGTACTCAACAGCTCATAGACTTTTGAGGCACTCAAAAACGAAAGCATCGCAGGCTGCGTCTTCCTACTCAAGGCATCAGCAACCGAGTTCATCTGCCCAGGCTGATACTGAATATCACAGTTAAAGTCTTTGAGCAACTCCATCCATCGTCGTTGCCTCATATTCAGATCATACTGCGTGAAAGATATACTTCAGGCTCTTGTGGTCGGTGTACACCACAAAATCTTCACCATACAGATAGTGACGCCAAATCTTCAAGGCAAACACTGTTGTAGACAATGGCGGATCCGGATCCCTTTTCCCGAGGGCGCAGCGGAAGTTTAAAAGTTTTGCCCCGAGAAAAGTTCAATGCATCAAAACAATTCTATAATCCATGCATAGGATGTTTGAATCGTTATCTTGCTTGCGTCTAGGCGCCTGGCTCCGACCAGTTTCACGAGAAAACCGGCACTTCAAACGGTAGGCGGCGGTAGATCGTCAATCAGGTCCACGACTGGAAGCACGAATCCTTCGTCAGCCTGCACTAGAAGGACTGAAAAATTCACCACGGATGGAATCTCCTATTCACGGCGGCCGGAGCAAGTCCGACGAAAGGGGCGGCGGCGCGTGTGGGTGGCGTCGGCCGAAGGGGAGGAGAGGAGGAGGTGGGCGGCGCTTGGAGTAGGGTTTGGAGTTGTTGTGTTGTGTGATTAAAACCCTAAGTCTATAATTAATAGACTTATAATGGGTTTGTACCGGCCCATTGGACTTGGGTCAGGCCCAGGTCCATATGAACATCCGGTTCAATTAAATCACTACGGTTTCATCATAACTCCGATCGACGATCAGATCGGACCGATCGACTCAGTTTCCAAAACTGAATATTATCATGCGAAAAACAATTTTCAGATACCTATTCCAAAATTACAGTTTAGTCCCTCAACTTTGGGAAATCGCAATTTGACCCCTGTTGACTTTTAGGAAGTCGCACTCCATAAAATCCTCCTCCTATGCTCAACACATTGAGCTCAGTTTCCATGTGGGATCATGAATCTAGTACTTGTGTGACCCTCAATGGTTCAGGGATACAGCTAGCCATGGGCCCACAACCATTGCGGCTCCGAAATCACAATTTCGGACTTGCCCATCGGATCATGGTAAAGCTCCTAGCAACATCGCCCCATGATCCCCTAGGTATCACTGATAGTGCCTGCAAGAACCAATTGGTCATGGTTAGCGTACAGTACGGTCCTTTCAACACATATATCCTGATCAGATCAACGACCATTGGTAAACCGAGAGTCGCTAGAGATCCGATAGCCATGCATACATCTTGGAGATCGAATAGTGACATTGCGAGTGTTTCTAGGCAAACCCATTTACCTAAAACACATCCAGTACTCTGGCCAGAGATTATACACTATTATCCCCTCAGATAGCATAGGATATCCACGCATGAAAGCGAGCGTTGAATCCTCGACAACGAAGCATCGACTCCTACATGCATCGGGACCTCACCCAATCCCGCCGCCTAATGACCCCAAATGAGTCGGCAAACGGTTCAAAGTGAGGCGCCTATCATATAGAGTCTCAATAACGTTTCGAGTAGTGAGGACTAATCAGTACAACCAAGACCTCGGACTTATCCACTCGATAAATGGTAACCACTTGGAAAGTCCGAACGAGGGTAGTTCGATAGATCACCAGGTCACTATCCATCTGCATGCTCAGAACATCACAATGTTCCCTACCAATGAAACATGGTACTTCCCATCGCAGATGCTAGTCTCAAGCTCGGGCGGCCATATCCTCATTTTGACGGCCCAATCGACTAGGAACGAATTCAGAATGCACAGTGACTATTAGATGTATTTCATGATAGCCATCATATCCACTATCACATCTAACATACACTATGGTGCATTCTATGTCTTTATGCAACACAATTGTTAACATCATATAACATAATGATAATAAAGAATGCCATAAATAAATGCGTATTTCATAAATAAATATTGTCATATACAAGAGTCTATAAAACCCACACGCCACAAGTTGGCTAGTTGTGCATCTACTCTAACAAACACTATCGCAGCCAACTCCAAATCATGAACAGGGTACCTCGTCTCATTAGGCTTCAAATGTCGAGACACATAGGCAATCACGTACCCGTTCTGCATCAGAACACATCCCAAACCATTGAGAGAAGAATCGGAGCACACAACGAATCCTCCGGATCCAGACGGTAGAGCCAAAACTTCTCCTTCAACGTCTGAAAACTGTACTCGCATTCCTCAGTCCAAACGAATTTCCTATCCTTCTGAGTCAATTGAGTCAGAGGCCTGGCTATCGAAGAGAACTTCTCGATAAAACGTCTGTAATAGCCAGCCAATCCCAAGAAGCTGTGGATCTCGAAAACGTTCCTAGGTCTCTCCCAGTTAAGAACTGCTTCGACATTACTCGGATCCACTGAAATCCCGTGCGCCGAAATCACATGACCCAAAAAGATAATCCGGTCAAGCCAAAATTCACACTTGCTGAACTTGGCGTACAACTGCGAGTCTCTCAATCGCTGCAACACCAATCTCAGATGCTCCTTATGCTCTCTCAAGTTCTTCGAATACACTAGGATGTCATCTATGAAGACGATCACGAACCGATCGATAGATTCACTAAAGACGTGATTCATAAAATCCATGAAATCAGCTTGGGCATTCGTCAACCCAAACGGCATCACAAGAAACTCATAATGCCCATATCTCGTCTGGAAAGCTGTCATCGCCACGTCAACATCTCTAATTCGCAACTGGTGATAACTAGAGCGCAAATCAATCTTCGAGTATACGTCCGATCCCTGCAACTGATCGAACAAGTCATCAATCCTCGGCAAAGGATACTTGTTCTTCACCGTCTTTATTCAACAGTCTAAAACCAACACACATCCTCATAGACCCATCCTTATTCTTCACGAAAAGAATCGGAGCTCCCCTAGGCAACATGCTCGGTCTGATGAAGCCTTTCTCCAAGAGATCTCTCAACTGATCCTTCATCTCTTTCAACTCTGCTGGCGCCAACAGATACGGAGCTCTAGAAATCGGTGCGGTACCGGGCACAACCTCGATGTTGAAGTCGATCTCACGTCTCGGAGGGAATCCAGGAATCTCATCTGGAAACACGTCGGGAAACTCTCGAACGATCGGAAGGTCACTCAACTCCAATCGAGGCTCTTGGGAACTATCAAGCGCATAGATCATGAATCCAGAATTATCCAGCGATAGCAGGCTAAACATCTCCATGGCGGACACCAGTGGAATCTTCGAGCGCGGATCAGCACCGTAGAACTCCCACTTCTCACCCGAGTCAGGGCGAAATCTCACCACACCATGATAACAGTCAACAGTAGCCTTATAGCTAGACAATACATCCATCCCCAAGATGCAGTCAAAATCTCGGATTCCCAAAACAATCAGATTGGAAACCAAAACATGCTCATCAAATCGAAGCACATAATCCAACACCACTTCACGGGACCACAGACTCACACCAGCAGGGTTAGACATGGAAACAACATCACACAATGGGGAAGAACTCAACCCATACTCACAAACAAACATCTCAGAAATAAAAGAGTGTGATGCACAAGTGTCAAATAAAACTCTCGCAGGATAATCAAAAATAGAGCATGTACCTGCGATCACTATGGCAGGCGTCTCCTCAGCCTGCTCTCTCGACAAAGCGTTCGCCTGAGCCTGCTGTGGAATCTGGAACTGAGGTCTCGAAGGAGTTCCAAATCTAGAAGGCTCACGGGGTTGGAATCCAGATCGCTGAGTAGGGGCAGGAAACTGTGGTCTCTGAGAAGAACCACCAGCTGATCCTTGCTGCCACGAAACTGAAGACTGACCCCTCAACAAAGGACACACTCTCTGAAAATGTCCGAGCTGTCCACAGTTATGGCAAAACCCTTAACAGCACGACACTTTGAAGTCGGATGCCTTCCTCCGCACTGACCACAAGGCACGCCGCCAGAACCACTGCCAGAACCAAAACTCGCAGAACCAGAGGAACTCGAATTCGCCTTCTTCTTGAACTGTTTCCCTCGAGGTCGAAACCTTTGGCGATTCGACTGCTGCTGCTGTGACCCTTGAGGAGAATAAAAATATTGTGATGCCTCCTGAAGAGGCTGATAGGTGCGTCCAGTACTCGGCTGAATCGGAGCCTCGACCTCCAACAGACTCTCCTCGATATCCACTGCTCTGTTCACCGCATCACTATAGGTCGCAGGTGAACTAGACAGAACCATCCGGTACAGGTCAGGCCTCAAGCCTTTTAGAAATTTTTTCCTCTTCGTTCTCTCCTGGTTGGCTACGTGTGGCACATACATCAAAAGCGCAGAAAACTGTCGGGCATACTTAGCCACTCGTAGGTTACCCTGCTTCAAGTTGTCAAACTCCCGCTCCCGGCTGTTATAGTAGGAATTTGGGGTATACTCCTGTCTGAACGACTCACAGAAGCTCTCCCAGGTGATCACAGCCCCACTATCACGAAGTATACGAGAAGTACCTCTCCACCAGCGTTGAGCAACGTCTCTCAGTTGCAGCACCGCCAGCTTCAGTCTCTTCTCGGGAGCGTAATTTAGAGTATCGAACAACTCCTCCATCTGAACTAACCAAGCCTCAGCCATCGCACCACCCTCGGCTGTAGAAAACGTCGGAGGGTTCGTCCGCTGAAACCTAGCTAAGACCAACTCCATCTCACCTTTCTGTCTAGTAACATTCTCAACCTGCTGAAAGTCATCATCACTGCCAGCCCTAGACTCCTCCTCAATACGTCTAGTCGTCCTACCTCTTCCTCTCCTCGGCGTCATCTAAACAAGTCTAGAGGTAAGATCTCACAGCAGATATATCACAAAGACAGATAAAGATCACATAAGTCACAGAGTCAATCAAAAATAAAATCAAAACTCTGTGCCTAGACTCGAGTGTGATCAAAGGAAATCGAGCTTATCCCTATTTAAGCTCTGACAAAAAATATTTCAGGCCCAGTGCTAATATACAAAGATTATAGAACAATTAAGCACATAATCATGGAAGCGTAAAATCGGGCTTAAAAATTTTCGAAATAATTTGGGTCTGAACTTAAAACATCATTCAAAATATTCATAATCAAAATAAGAGTTAACTCAAACTCAATCAAATCAGATAACAACAATACTCAATTCAAATACAGATCCCCCAAAATACATATGACACGGGGCATCCCCCGGGTTTGATACATAAATAAAATAACTGGGACTCATGGGATAGGGGATCGACCAGCTGAACCTCCACTCTGTCCAGCTTGGTTACATGAAGATCCTGCAAGTGGGTAACACAGACCCAAAAAACACAAAGCAGGAAAAGAAATACGAGGTCAAGCCTCAGTATGAAGAGCTATCAAAACAGCTAATCATGCGACATGCTATAAATCAATGCCAAGAAATGAATGAGGGCTATCAAGGATCGGATACCTAGACTAGTGTATCAGCTGGCAAATCATCTCAGTCAGCCTCTATACCCGCACAGTGTATCAATCGGGGAAATCATCGGTCCGTGATCTTCAGAGCTCGTCAGCCCATCACAGCTCGGTGGTAGACACTCGAATCCGGTAGTCACCACTCCGATGATAGCGTTGGACTTTTCAGGCACAACTCATCAGTCGGCCAGTCACAACGTGGCTTTCAATCAGGTCATCAATCAATCTGTTAGGCACAATATGTATGCATGTATGCCAATCACTAATCAATACGCAATGCATAAAATCATCATACGTGATACAGAACATCAAATATTCGCATAAAACACATTCTGTTCATGCAATTGCAACCATCAAAATCAAACAGATTCCACAGCCTGAATTATACGCATGCTCATGCATCAAAGCTGTCCAGAGCCGCTCAAATTCGTACCTTAACAGCTAATTCTACTTCACTAATTTCTCACAAGGTACGGCAGCAACAATTGAAGCAAGTCAGCTTCCTCCTGCTACGGCAATCACGGTAGAGACTCCCTGGAATTCAAATCTGTACCAGGTATCTAACAATCAGTTAAATTTGAACTCAACATCTAAGGTTCTAAGGTCCAGTAGCATAATTCAACTATCGAATCCTACATAGTACTTCTAAACTCTTAAACGAGGCTTAAACTTGGCAAGGAATCACTTACCCAAAAGCGCACAACACCCAAAGAACGCTCTGCCAGATTTCTCCAGAAATCTTCGCACACCAGTAGCTTCACGTTCTATTCCACAAGTCGTTCCACAGTCTCCAATGGGTAACAATCGGAAGAGCAAGCATCAGGGAGTTCAGCGCCACCCAAATCGTCGAAAACAAAGGCTGGAATCGACAGAAATCTAGGGAAGAAATGATCGAGTGAACAGTAGCTAAAACGAGGGTTTGGATATGGAGAAGAAATATCGGGTTCAGAATAATTCTAAGTGCCGATCAACACTTATCTATATATATATCTCAATCCAACTATTGCTGTTCTCAAAATAACCAGACGTCGTGAACAGTAGGTATCTCACAACAGATACCAGTCGTTGCTTTCAACAGAAACCAGATTTTCCTTTCGATAAAACCAGCAGCAACAACCAGTCGTTGCATTCACAAAGGAGCATCAAAACGACACCGTTCCAACTAAACAAAACGATGCCGCAACGATCCACCAGCTGACAACAGATATCTCTTGCAAAGAGACCAAAAGCTGGTAACAGATTCCTTTCAAAAACCACTAGCGACTGGTTACGCGGATATCTCTTGCAAAGAGACCAAAAGCTGGTAACAGATTCCTTTCAAAAACCACTAGCGACTGGTTACGCGAAACAATTCAAAACGACGACGTAGAGGACACATCATCTTATCTGCCAACAGCTGGTTAAACAAACCAGCGACTGGATAAACAATGAAACAGAGCCCTCGCGACTGGTACCAGACGCAATATCCAAAACGCTGCGTTTCAACTTATCAAAATAACGTCGCATCATCCTCCTCGATTGGTTCCTCAAACCAACAACTGGTCACTCAGCTGGAACAATTCTTCAAAATCGCAACTGCTGAATAGAGAAACGCAAGCGCAACTACTGATACAAATTTCACCAGCTGTGAGCTACAGTAACGTTGACTTGCGTTGAAGTCTGAAATGTGCTACGTCTGGTTCCTTGTATTAGCGTTACGGCTGGTTTCCACGAAACGACGGTGTATTACTCCCCCGCCATCAACAAGTGACCAGATTTCACCAACTAGAGCTATAGCTGAACGCTAACATCTGTGTTCTACTGGAATCAGATTTCTCTCGAAAAACCCTCAAAATCCAAGCGACTAATCCCAAATCAAATCGATTAATCACTAATCTAAAATCTGATTCCTCATAGTTCAGATCTTGTCACTTTGGTTTGATTGATCTCTTTTATTCTTCATCACCAAAACTTATGAAATTTACTCTAATACGCTTGTTGATCTGACGTACACTTGTTCACTGCGCTTGTACTCGGCTCTGCACTTGAAGACCGCACTTGTAAGCTGCACTTGATCTGCACTTGAACCACACTTGATCTGCACTTCAACCGCTGATCTGATCCTGCTCTTGCTTCAATCTGGTGAACCAGCTTGATGTTTCCTGCAATCTGGATCTCTTCTGCTGTACCAGTTCGGACGTCCTCTCACTGTTCCAGCGTAGATATCTTCAACTAGACCAGCTTAGGCGTCCCCTCACTATTCCAATTTGGATATCATCTATATTGCTCCAGTCTAGCACTGCACATGGATTCTATGATCGTTATTAAGATAATAACTGGTTTTGTGTTAATAAAAATTAAGATTCTGATCTGTAAAACTAGATCCAACAATGTAACTCCTAGAATTTCCTGACTACATAGAAATGAGTGCATGACTAGGGGAAAACATTTTTAGATGATTACATGCCTTATTATATGATTTATTTATGGTTTTATGTTGCATGGTATGCATGTGTCAATTTTGAGATTATGGTCGATCGGAATGAAAAGGATTTTGAGATTTTAAGTTATCGGATTTTTAAGAATGAATTATTTTTATTTTAAGCAACAATTTCTGAAAATTAGGATTTTTATAATTATTTTGGAGGGGAACCCGTATTTCACCTATACTGGCTGGTATATTGAGTTTTAAGGAATTTTAAATCATGAGGAGGCCTATATTTCGAAATTATGTATCCATTTAAAGCCCAACTATGAGTTTTAAATACAGTTTTAATCTAATTAGAGGGGCAAGCTTGTATTTTTCATAACTAAAGCATTAGTGGTCATATTAGGCACTTTCATTATTTCTTAATCACACTTTACACAAAACCTATCATCCTCTTAATGCACCAGCCGTCCTCTCCACTCCTTTAGCACACAAAAATTTGAAACTTTCAGCCATTGAATAAGCTTAGTGACCCAAATCCGGTTGCGCCTCGATCTCGCGTCTACAACGTCCGTACTTGCAGATTTACATATTCTTCAACCCAGGCATGTGATATCAATTCTCTTGCTCGCCATTTAAATCATAGTAATCTGTTTTTATGAAAATTATGCATGAATTTATTTTGAATGTTTCGAATCTATACACCTATGATCATATCTCATGCATAAGATCCACGGTTTTGACATGCTTTTCTTTTCCTCTTGAGGCTTCGGTCATGGCAATTTCCAGGGGTGATGCTCGGTTCTAGAGGTTCCTAGGGGACTCATGGTGGTCTATATGAAGGTAGGAAAGTGGCTAGGTGGTCGAGCGAACTAGATCGTGCTGTAGAAGTCGAGAGTGGCGCATCGCGCCGCATGGCTGGTGCGTCCACTTTCAGCGATCCGTTCTCCCTGGTTGGTCCATGGTTTGAGTCATGGTCGGTCAGGTTAGGACCGGCTGGACCTAGGGGTGGTCCAGACGGAGAGGCTCTGTCAGGCCCCGTGCTAATCTCACATGATAACAGCACAATTAAGCATATAATCACAGAAGCGTAAAATCGGGCTTAAAAATTTTCGAAATATTTGGGCCTGAACTTAAAACATCATTCAAAATATTCATAATCAAAATAAGAGTTAACTCAAACTCAATCAAATCAGGTAACAACAATACTCAATTCAAATACAGATCCCCAATATACATAGAATCACGAGGCATCCCACGGTTCAATACGTAATAAAGTAGACTGGGACTCAAGGGAATGGGGATCGACCAGCTGAACCTCCACTTTGTCCAGCATGGTTACCTGAAGATCCTGCAAATGGGCAACGCAGACCCAAACAGCACAAAAGCAGGAAAACAAATAAGAGGTCAAGCCCCAAAACCGCTAATCATGCAACATGCTATAAATCAATGCTATGAAATGCATGGGGGCTATCAAGGATCGGATAGCTAGACCAGTGTATCAACTGATAAATCATCACCAGCAGCCTCTAAACCCGCACGGTGTATCAACCGGGGAAATCATCGGTCCGTGATCTTCAGAGCCGTCAGCACATCACAGCTCGGTGGTATTTAGACACAACCAATCAATTGGTCACCACTTCGATGATAGCGTTGACTTTTTAGGCACAACTCATTAGTCGGCCAGTCAAAATGTGGCTTTCAATCAGGTCATCAATCAATCTGTCAATCAGGCTCAAGATGTATGCATGTATGCCAATCAATAATCAATTCACAATGCATACAATTCAATACGTGAGAACAGAATGTAAAACTCAGATAAATCAACAAACTGTGCCATGTAATATCACAGAATCACATAAGCAGATTTCATAACATCAATCACAGCCATGTCCACGCTCAAAGCTGTTAAATCTGCTCAATTCGTACCTTCAACAACTGATTTCTACCTCAACAGATTCACAAGGTACGGCTCAAACAATTGAAGCAAGTCAGCCTTCTTTTGCTATGGCAATAACGGTAGAGACTCCCTAGAATTCGAATCCAAAAGCGGAAAACACCCAAAGAATGCTTTGCCAGATTTCTCCAGAAATCTTCGCACACCAGCAGCTTCACGCCCTATTCCACAAGTCGTTCTATAGTCTCCAATGGGTAACAATCGGAAGAGCAAGCCTCAGGGAGTTCAGCGCCACCCAAATCGTCGAAAACAAAGGCTGGAATCGACAGAAATCTAGGGAAGAATGATCGGGTGAACAGTAGCTAAAATGAGGGTTTGGATATGGAGATAAAAAATATCGGGTTCAGAATCATTCTAAGTGTCGATCAACACTTATCTATATACATATCTCAATCCAACTGCTGTTGTTCTCAAAATAACCAGATGTCGTGAACAGTAGATATCTCACAACAGATACCAGCTTTTCCATTCGATAAAACCAGCAGCAACCATCGGTGTTGCATTTGCAAAGTAGCATCAAAACGACACCGTTCCAACTAAACAACGCCGCAGCGTTCCACCAGCTGACAACAGATATCTCTTGCGAAGCGACCGAAAGCTGGTAACAGATTCTTCAACAGTGCGGAGCTCACAACAGCAACCGCAACGCAACGATCACTAATCAAAACGACCACACTTCGCACACGTCAGCAAATCTGATCAAAGCGCTACGCTACAACAGATCCATTCAAAGCGAATATGACGTCGCGTAACCTACGTTATCATTCTGATGAACTAAACGCCCGCAACAGCAATCGCTAACGCTAAACCAATACGACGGCATTTTGCACCCGCTACAGGAACTCGCTGTTAACAGATATCACCAAGCGTTACCATAGCGAAACGACGACGCATCACCCCTCTCGCTACAGTCACTATCTGAAATGCGCAACAACTAGTTTCATGGAACGACAGCGTTTTTTACTTCAAAACGCCAGGGAACCAGATTTCACCGAAATTCGAAATTCCAAAATCTGAAAATTCTAAATTCGAATTTCTCAATCCTCACATTCTCCCCACCTTAAGATATTTCGTCCTTGAAATCAAAGGTAAACTCAGGGAAAATTCAATCAATGCTACCACAACAGGAGACAAAACAGAAATTCATCTGGTACTAGTCCAAGAGTTCAAGATATCTGGACAAACAACAGACAACAACTAGGGAAAACACAACCAGAAACCGAAATCTAATATAACATCTACTCAAACAGATGCGGCCAATCACGCTGCATCTTCTCTTCCGGTTCCCAAGTTGCTTCTTCTCTACCATGCTTGCTCCATTGGACCATCACCAACAGAACTACTTTATTCCTCAGCTGCTTCTCCTTCCTATCCAGAATCTGCACTGGATAATCAACATAACTCAAGGCATAATCCAGCTTAACTTCATCGGTTCTCAACACATGGGATGGATCTGTCTCATATTTCCTCAACATTGACACATGAAAAATGTCATGCATCGCTGCTAATTTAGCAAGCAGCCTCAATCGATAAGCCAATTGCCTAACCCGCTCAATAATCTCAAAGGGACCAACGAATCTAGGAGCTAATTTGCCTTTAAATTTAAAGCGCATCACGCTCTTGAAGGGAGAAACTTTGAGAAATACTCGATCGCCAACCTCAAATTCCAAAGGTCTGCGTCTACGATTAGCATAGCTAGAGAAACGGTCTTGAGCAGCCTTCATTCTGCTCCGAATCAAATCAACTTGATCTTTCATGTGCTGCACAAATTCAGGGGTAGAAAGCTGTCTCTCACCAACTTCTTCCCAACAGATCGGAGATCTGCACTTACGACCATACAACGCCTCAAATGGATCAATCCCGATAGTCACCTGGTAGCTGTTGTTATACGAGAACTCAACCAAGGACAAAGAATCCTGCCAGCCACCACTGGAATCCATCACAACTGCTCGCAGCATATCCTCTAAAGTCTGAATGGTCCGGTCAGACGGACCATATGTCTGTGGGCGATCTGCTGTACTCATAGCCAATCTCGAACCCATCGCTGCTTGCAAACTCTTCCAAAAACGAGAAGTGAATCTTGGATCTCGGACAGACACTATCGAAACAGGAACTCCATGCAATCTAACCACATGGTCGATGTACAGTTTTGCCATTTTCTTCATTGAACACCTCAAATCATAGGGAATGAAATGGGCTGACTTCGAAAGTCTATCAATCACCACCCAAATCGCATCGCATCCCCTACTCGATCGAGGTAGATGAGTCACAAAATCCATGGCGATGTGCTCCCAATTCCATTGGGGCGCCTCCAAACTCTGTAGCAATCCACCAGGTCTCATTCTCTCAGCCTTTACCTACTGGCAATTCAGATATCTAGCAACAAAACCAGAGATGTCGCTCTTCGTACCTGCCCACCAGTAGTGAGACTTCAAGGCATGGTACATATTTCGCTCGCCCGGGTGCACACTGTACTAAATACAATGCGCTTCATTCATGATGGCCTCTTTCAAATTGATCAAGTTCGGAACCACCAATCTTCCTCGAAATCTCAGACACCCATCAGAGGAAACAGAGAAATCATCAGACTGACCACTTCGGGCTTTAATCTTCAACTCATGAACATATGGATCAGTCCTCTGTGCCTCCCTGATGTCACTCACAATATGCGGTTCTACCTGATACGATTAAACCATAAAGTATTGATCACCCGGCTGGAAACGCCAACCAAAAGTACTCAACTGCTCATAGACTTTTGAGATACTCAAAAACGAATGCATCGCAGGCTGGGTCTTCCTACTCAAGGCATCGGCAACCGAGTTCATCCGCCCAGGCTGATACTACCATAAAGTATTGATCACCCGGCTGGAAACGCCAACCAAAAGTACTCAACTGCTCATAGACTTTTGAGATACTCAAAAACGAATGCATCGCAGGCTGGGTCTTCCTACTCAAGGCATCGGCAACCGAGTTCATCCGCCCAGGCTGATACTGAATTTCACAATTAAAGTATTTGAGCTACTCCATCCATCTTCGTTGCCTCATATTCAGATCAGACTGTGTGAAGATATATTTCAGGCTCTTGTGGTCGGTGTACACCACAAACTCTTCACCATACAGATAATGTCGCCAAATCTTCAAGGCAAACACTATCGCAGCCAACTCCAAATCATGAACAAGGTACCTCCTCTCGTGAGGCTTCAACTGTCGAGACACATAGGCAATCACGTACCCGTTCTGCATCAGAACACATCCCAAACCATTGAGAGAAGCATCAGAGCACACAACGAATCCTCCGGATCCAGACGGTTGAGCCAAAACAGGAGCAGTAGTAAACTTCTCCTTCAATGTCTGAAAACTGTACTCGCATTCCTCAGTCCAAACGAATTTCCTATCCTTTTGAGTCAATTGAGTCAGAGGACTGGATATCGAAGAGAACTTCTCGATAAAACGTCTGTAATAGCCAGCCAATCCCAAGAAGATGCGGATCTCGGAACCGTTCCTAGGTCTCTTCCAGTTAAGAACTGCTTCGACCTTACTCGGATCCACTGAAATCCCGTGCGCCGAAATCACATGACCCAAAAAGATAATCCGATCAATCTAAAATTCACACTTGCTGAACTTGGCGTACAACTGCGAGTCTCTCAATCGCTGCAACACCAATCTCAGATGCTCCTTATGCTCTCTCAAGCTCTTCGAATACACTAGGATGTCATCTATGAAGACGATCACGAACCGATCGATGTACTCACTAAAGACGCAATTCATCAAATCCATGAAAACTGCTGGGGCATTCGTCAACCCAAACGGCATCACAAGAAACTCATAATGCCCATATCTCGTTCGGAAAGCTGTCTTCGCCACGTCAGCATCTCTAATTCGCAACTGGTGATAACCAAAGCGCAAATCAATCTTCGAGTATACGACCGATCCCTGCAATTGATCGAACAAGTCATCAATCCTCGGCAAAGGATACTTGTTCTTCACCGTCGCTTTATTCAACTGTCTAAAATCAACACACATCCTCATAGACCCATCCTTATTCTTCACGAAAAAGAATCGGAGCTCCCCAAGGCGACATGCTCGGTCTGATGAAGCCTTTCTCCAAGAGATCTCTCAACTGATTCTTCAGATCTTTCAACTCTGCTGGCGCCAACCGATACGGAGCTCTAGAAATCGGGGCGGTACCGGGCACCAACTCGATGCTGAAGTCGATCTCAAGTCTCGGAGGGAATCCAGGAATCTCATCTGGAAACACGTCGGGAAACTCTCGGACGATCGTAAGGTCACTCAACTCCAATCGAGGCTCTTGGGAACTATCAAGCGCATAGATCATGAATCCAGCATTATCCAGCGATAGCAGGCTAAACATCTCCATGGCGGACACCAGTGGAATCTTCGAGCACGGATCAGCACCGTAGAACTCCCACTTCTCACCCGAGTCAGGGCGAAATCGGGGCGGTACCGGGCACCAACTCGATGCTGAAGTCGATCTCAAGTCTCGGAGGGAATCCAGGAATCTCATCTGGAAACACGTCGGGAAACTCTCGGACGATCGTAAGGTCACTCAACTCCAATCGAGGCTCTTGGGAACTATCAAGCGCATAGATCATGAATCCAGCATTATCCAGCGATAGCAGGCTAAACATCTCCATGGCGGACACCAGTGGAATCTTCGAGCACGGATCAGCACCGTAGAACTCCCACTTCTCACCCGAGTCAGGGCAAAATCTCACCACACCATGAAAACAGTCAACAGTAGCCTTATAGCTAGACAATACGTCCATTCCCAAGATGCAATCGAAATCTCTGATTCCCAAAACAATCATATTGGACACCAAAACATGCTCATCAAACGAAGCACATAATCCAACACCACTTCATGGGACCACAGACTCACTCCAGCAGGGGTAGACACGGAAACAACATCACACAATGGGGAAGAACTCAACTCATGCTCACACACAAACATCTCAGAAATAAAAGAGTGTGATGCACCAGTGTCAAATAAAACTCTCGCAGGATAATAAAAAATAGAGCATGTACCTGCGATCACTATGGCAGGCGTCTCCTCAGCCTGCTCTCTCGTCAAAGCATTCGCCTGAGCCTGCTGTGGAATCTTGAATTGAGGTCTCGATGGTGCTCCAAACCTATAAGGCTCACGGGGTTGGAATCCAGATCGCTGGGTAGGGTCAGGAAACTACGGTCTCTGAGAAAAACCACCAACTGATCCCTGCTGCGACGGAACTGAAGACTGACCCCTCAACAAAGGACACTCTCTGAAAATGTCCGGGCTGTCCACAGTTATGGCAAAACCCCTGAACACCACGACACTGCAAAGTCGGATGCCTTCCTCCGCACTTACCATAAGGCACGCCGCCAGAACCACTACCAGAACCAGAACTCGCAGAAACAGAGGAACTCGAATTCGCCTTCTTCTTGAACTATTTCCCTCGAGGTCGAAACCTTTGGCGATTCGACTGCTGTTGCTGCTGCTGTGACCCCTGAGGAGAATAAAAATATTGAGACGCATCCTGAACCGGCTGATAGGTGCGTCCAGTAGTCGGCTGAATCAGAGCCTCAACCTCCAACAGACTCTCCTCAATATCCACTGCTCTGTTCACCGCATCGATATATGTCGCAGGTGAACCAGACAAAACCATCCGGTACAGATCAGGCCTAGATCCTTTCAGAAATTTGTTCCACTTCGTTCTCTCCTGGTTGGCTATGTGTGCCACATACACCAAAAGAGCAGAAAACTGTCGGGTATACTCAGCCACTCGCAGGTTACCCTGCTTCAAGTTGTCAAACTCCCGCTGCCGGTTGTTTTAGTAGGAATTCGGGGTATACTCCTGTCTGAACGCCTCACAAAAGCTCTCCCAGGTGATCACAGCCCCACTATCACGAAGTATACGAGAAGTACCTCTCCACCAGCACTGAGCAACGTCCCTCAGCTGCAGCACCGCCAGCTTCAGTCTCTTCTCGGGAGCATACTCTAGAGTATCGAACAACTCCTCCATCTGAACTAACCAAGCTTCAGCCATTGCACCACCCTCGGCTGTAGAAAACATCGGAGGGTTCGTCCGCTGAAACCTATCTAAGACCAACTCCATCTCACCTATCTGTTTAGTAACATTCTCCACCTACTGAAAGTCATCATCACTGCCAGCCCTAGACTCCTCCTCAGTACGTCTAGTCGTCCTACCTCTTCCTCTCCTCGGCGGCATCTAAACAATCTAGAGGTAAGATCTCACAACAGATATATCACATAGACAGATAAATATCGTTCGTCCGCTGAAACCTATCTAAGACCAACTCCATCTCACCTATCTGTTTAGTAACATTCTCCACCTACTGAAAGTCATCATCACTGCCAGCCCTAGACTCCTCCTCAGTACGTCTAGTCGTCCTACCTCTTCCTCTCCTCGGCGGCATCTAAACAATCTAGAGGTAAGATCTCACAACAGATATATCACATAGACAGATAAATATCACATAAGTCACAGAGTCAATCAAAAATCAAAACAAAACTCTGTGCCTAGACTCGAGTGTGATCAAAGGAAATCGTGCTTATACCAGTTTAAGCTCTGATACCAAAAATGTCAGGCCCCGTGATAATCTCACATGAAAACAGCACAATTAAGCACATAATCACGGAAGCGTAAAATCGGGCTTAAAAATTTTCGAAATAATTTGGGCCTGAACTTAAAACATCATTCAAAATATTCATAATCAAAATAAGAGTTAACTCAAACTCAATCAAATCAGGTAACAACAATACTCAATTCAAATACAGATCCCCAATATACATAAAATCACGAGGCATCCCCCGGTTCAATACATAATAAAGTAGACTGGGACTCAAGGGAACGGGGATCGACCAGCTGAACCTCCACTATGTCCAGCTTGGTTACCTGAAGATCCTGCAAATGGGCAACGCAGACTCAAACAACACAAAAGTAGGAAAACAAATACGAGGTGAAGCCCCAGTACGAAGAGCTATCAAAAACAGCTAATCATGCAACATGCTATAAATCAATGCTATGAAATGCATGAGGGCTATCAAGGATCGGATATCTAGACCAGTGTATCAACTGGTAAATCATCACCAGCAGCCTCTATACCCGCACGGTGTATCAACCGGGGAAAACATCGGTCCGTGATCTTCAGAGCCCGTCAGCCCATCACAGCTCGGTGGTATTCAGACACACCAATCAATTGGTCACCACTCCGATGATATCGTTGGAATTTTCAGGCACAACTCATCAGTCGGCCAGTCACAACGTGGCTTTAAATCAGGTCATCAATCAATCTGTCAATCCGGATCAAGATGTATGCATGTATGCCAATCAATAATCAATTCACAATGCATACAATTCAATACGTGAGAACAGAATGTAAAACTCAGATAAATCAACAAAATGTGCCACATAATATCACAGAATCACATAAGAAGATTTCATAACATCAATCACAGCCATGTCCACGCTCAAAGCTGTTAAATCTGCTCAATTCGTACCTTCAACAACTGATTTCTACCTCAACAGATTCACAAGGTACGACACAAACAATTGAAGCAAGTCATCCTTCTTCTGCTATGGCAATCACGGTAGAGACTCCCTGGAATTCGAATCCAAAAGCGCACAACACCCAAAGAACGCTCTGCCATATTTCTCCAGAAATCATCGCACACCAGCAGCTTCACGCCCTATTCCACAAGTCGTTCTACAGTATCCAATGGGTAACAATCGGAAGAGCAAGCCTCAGGGAGTTTAGCGCCACCCAAACCATCGAAAAAAAAAGACTGGAATCGACAGAACTCTAGGGAAGAAATGATCGGGTGAATGTTAGAGTAGGTTCCCAACTAATTAACTTATGGCGTGTGGGTTCTTGTTGACTCGGTAAACGATCTTTATTTATGAAATTCATATTCTTTTATGGCATTCTTTATCTTCATTATTTTATAATGTTAACAATTGTGTTGTATAAAGACCTAGAATGCACCATAGTGTATGTTAGATGTGATAGTGGATATGATGGCTATCATGAAACATATCTAATAGTCACTGTGTATTCTAAACACGTTCCTAGTCGATTGGGCCCTCAAAATGAGGATAAGGCCGCTCGAGTTTGAGACTAGCATCTGCGATGTGAAGTACCACGTTACATTGGTAGGGAACATTGTGATGTTCTGAGCATGCAGATGGATAGCGATCTGGTGATCTATCGAACTACCCTCGTTCGGACTTTCCAAGTGGTTACCATTTGTCGAGTGGATAAGTCTGAGGTCTTGGTTGTACAGATTAGCCCTCACTACTCAAAACGTCATTGAGACTCTACATGATAGGTGCCTCACTTTGACCCATTTACCGACTCAGTTGGGGTCATCAGATGGCGGGATTGGGTGAGGTCCCGATGCATGTTGGAGTCGATGCTTCGTTGTCGAGGATTCACCGCTCGCCTTTGTGCATGGATACCTATGCTATCTTAGGAGAAAATAGTGTGATAAATCTCTGGCCAGAGTACTTGATGTGTTTTAGGTAAATGGGTTTACCTAGTAACACACGCGATGTCACTATTTGATCTCCAAGATGTATGCATGGTTATTGGATCTCTAGCGACTCTCGATTTACCAATGGTCGTTGATCTGATCGTGATATTTGTGTTGAAAGGACCGTACTGTACGCTAACCATGACCAACTGGTTCTTGCAGGCACTATCAGTGATACCTAGGAGATCATGGGGCGATGTTGCTAGGCGCTTTACCATGATCCGATGGGCTAGTCCGAAAATGTGGTTTCGGAGTCACACATGTTGTGGGCCCACGGCTAGCTGTATCCCTGAACCATTGAGGGTCACACAAGTACTGGTTCTCGATTCCCGCATGGAAATTAAGCTCAATTTGTTGAGCATAGGAGGAGGAAGGATGGAAGTGCGACTTCCTAAAATTAAACAGGGGCCAAAATGCAATTTCCCTAAAGTTTGGGCTAGTTTGATTATCCTTAAAACTTGGAGGGGCCAAACTGCTATTTTGGACTAGGTGGTCCGAAAAATTGTTTTCGCATCATAATACTCAGTTTTGTAAACTGTTTAGATCGGTCGGATCTGATCGTCGATCGGGATTATGATGGAGCCACGGTGATGGACTTGAAACGAATGTGCGCTCTTGGACTGGGCCCGGCCGAGGGCCATTGAGCCGGTTCAAGCCATATGAAGTCTATATATAGTGGCCCTAGGGTTGCATTGAGCACACAACACACTCCACAAACCCTAGAGCACGCCTCCCTCCCTTCTCCCACTCCTCACGGCCGCCGCCTCTCCTTGCCGTCGCCGCCCGTCGTCGACGTCCCGTCGCCGCCGCCTCTCGCCGCTGTCGGACTTGTTCCGACCGCCTCGACGAGTAGATTCCGTCCATGAAATATCCGCCGCGTTTTCTAGTGCAGACCGATGAAGGGATCAAGATTTCAGTCGTGGACCGGATTAGGATACGACAACCGCCTAACGTTGAAGTGCCGATTTCCTTGTGAAATTGTTCTGAGCCAGGCGCCTAGACGCCAGCAAGGTACCAAACTAAACATCCTATGAATGTTTATTTGCTGTAATTATTGTGTATTGACCGTTCCCGGGTCTAATATTTAAAATCTTCCGCTGCGCCCCGAGAGCGGGATCTGGATCCGCCGCTGCGCCAACAGTGGTATCAGAGCTTTGGCTCGGATCTGTCAATACATATATTGTACCTGTATTGCATCAGATCTCAGATTTAAAAAAAAAAAAATTTTGTCACCGCGCCGCTGCGCGCAGCTTGCGCAACTGCTGCGCTCGATTCATGCGATCGTGCGTGCAGCGTGCGGCGGGCGTCGTGCAACTGCTGCACACGCCGCGCGCACACGTTGCAGTAGGGGTTGCGCGCCTGTCGCGCACACCCCTGCACGCACTGGCCGGCGGGCGGTGCGCCCGCTGGCCGGCACCCGTGCGTGCACGTCGCGCATGCTGCTGTGTGACATTGCACGACATCTATCGCCCCACCTGCGCGAGGTGTGCGCGCAGGTGGCCACCCTCGTGCGCACGCGTTGCGCACAGGGTCGCGCACAGCGTGCAGCACGCGTGTGGGCGGTGGTGCTCCGCCCGTGCGGCGTTTCCGAGGCGGAGATGCGATGGCCGTTTTTGAATTGTAGGGCATTTTCGGGCCTGTCCCGGGCGGTTCGAGGTGTTTTCTGGCCAATATTTGATAATGGGCTCTTTTGGTCGGACCAAAATTAATTTTTGAAATTTTTGAGATTTTGGACCTAAAATTGTTTTATGCCCAATTTGATGCAATCAAAATGACAAAATAAGATTTTATTTATAAAATATGATTTTATATTTAAAATATGATTTTGTTGGAAAATATCAAATTTGATTTGATTATTTTATTTATGTCAATTAATCGAATTGATATTATTTGGGATGATCGAGAGCAATGCCCAATGTGTTAGGTGTATGCTAGGTTTTACAAATTTTTGGTTGTAATATTGTTGATATCATTTTCAAAGTGGGTCTGGTTTATGGCCCGTTCCCACCCCTTTAAAATTGTATCCCTATTTGTCATAGTTATTTAAATGTAAATATTAGACTTAGTGGGAGGATGAATTTGAAAATGGTAGAGATGATGATCAAAGATACCGAAGACCGAAGATTTGTAAAAAAAAATTGGAAGCTGATGTAATAGGATTGCATTTGCATAATGCATGTCACCTAGGACTGGACCTAGATCCGTGCTTGACAACCACGGATCGCATAGCTCTCGCTTATCGATCATCCCAATTATATATGCGATATATATATCTGATGAATCCGCGATTTTAAACTTGATTTAAAAGTAATTGAGACCTGATTTCAAATTTAAATCCCTCATTTTAAATTTGATTTAAAATTCATATCAAGATTAAAAGTTTATTCGATAAGCTAAGGGAATTTAAATATTGTTTAAAATTTCCTACCTTCCATCAACAATGGGTGTACGTCGATGCTACCCATATACATGGCCCGGATCATATTATTGAAGGGGTTATGTATGCCGGAAAGCTGTACACGTCATTGACACTTGCTGTGAGTTGGTTGGAACTCCCTTTAACGTTGGCTCATATTATTGGGGACATTAAGGGGACCGTCCATCACAACTCAACATTGATGGGTCATCTTGAAACGTGACAGTAATCGACGTCATATTATTGGGCCCTTACTGGACGTGAGGTAAATGCATGGAGGTTGCACCTGTTGCAATTGGACTCTACCTTTTGAGGGTCATGGTTGGCTGATATTATTCGGGACCATGATTTCTTGATTGGACTCTGTGTACCCACTAAGGAAACTTGCTTTCTCGATTTCATTAGAGGGTGGTGAAATCGTTAAAATAGTGGGAGGGTAATTCATGAAACTAAATGACCTTGTTTTATGTCTTAGTGTTTTTCATAAATAGTCTGTAATGCATGTCTGGTTTTCTTTCCAGTATAAACTGTTATTACAATGTCTTCAATCAAAAATCCACTTGCTGCTATACTGGATAGCAACAAGTTCACTGGTTTGAACTACCAAGATTGGCTTCGAAACCTCAAGATTGTCTTGGCTTCGTAGAAATTTCTCTACACGCTAGAGAAGACACCTCCGAAGGAAGCCCCTGCCAATGCCAGTCCTGAGGAGCTGGCAAATCTGGACAAATGGTGGGACGACGAGCTTAAGCACGGTGCAATGTGATAGCATCAATGTCTAACGAAATGCAGCGGCATTTTGAGAAGACGGTGTATGCTGTTGACATACACCTTCATCTCAAGGAGCTGTATGGGGAGAACTCTCGGACAGAGAGGTTCACTACTATCAAGGAGCTCGTGACAAGCCGCATGTGCGATGGGACTTCGGTCCGCGAGCATGGGTTCGTATGATTGGACTCATTGAGAAGCTAGTGGGCCTTGATATCACGCTTCCACATGAGCTGTCTGTAGATCTGCTTCTCCTCTCCCTCCCTGCTGCATTCGACCCCTTTGTGGTCAACTTTAACATGAATAAGCTGGAAGCCACACTTGAAGAGGTGGTGAACATGCTTGTCGTGTTCGAGGGGACCATAAAGAAGGACAAGCCCGTCCTCATTATGGGCTCTTCTTCCTCTGCGAAGAAGGGGCCCAAACTCAAGGGTAAGAAGCATTCTGCCCCTGCGAAGGAGGAAAAGCCCGGCAAGAAGACCAAGGCAAGGACTTCAAAGCCAAATAAATCTGAGGATGTTTTCCACCACTGCCACAAGACTGGGCACTGGAGGAAGAACTGCAAGGAGTACCACAAGCCCGTCCTCATTATGGGCTCTTCTTCCTCTGCGAAGAAGGGGCCCAAACTCAAGGGTAAGAAGCATTCTGCCCCTGCGAAGGAGGAAAAGCCCGGCAAGAAGACCAAGGCAAGGACTTCAAAGCCAAATAAATCTGAGGATGTTTTCCACCACTGCCACAAGACTGGGCACTGGAGGAAGAACTGCAAGGAGTACCTCGAGCATTTGTGAACTGAAAAAGGTATGTTCTACATTGAAATAAATATGTATATTAATTCGACTTCTTGGGTACTTGATACCGGATGTGGATCTCATATCTGCAATGATTTGCAGGTATTGAAAAGAAGCCGACGTCTTAGAGAGGGTGAGACCCATTTGAGTCTTGGCAACGGAGCAAGGGTTGCTGCTGTAGCTATAGGATATGTTTACTTATTTCTATCTTCAAATTTTAAGTTGTTATTGAGAAACGTTTTATTTGTTCCCGAATTAATAAAGAACATCATTTCTGTTTCTACGCTTGATAGTGATGGATATTCTTGTCATTTTGCCAATTTGATTTGCAATATATACAAAAATGAATGTTTGATTGGAATTTGGGAACGCGAAAACGATCTATACACCTTAAAATTAAAAGAAGTTCCAACTCGCGATGTGGAAACACATACAAAAACTATTAAACGGAAAAACGATAGCTTGAACCTGGCACAACTTTGGCACGCTAGGCTAGGTCATGTTTCCTTGAGTAGAATGAACAAGTTGGTTAGGAGTGACATGTTTGATATGTCTGATATTAACTCCCTACCGACTTGTGAGTCTTGTCTCAAGGGAAAAATGACTAAACAACCCTTCACGGGCAAGCCTGAACGTGCTCAAGGCCTATTGGATTTGATCCACACTGATGTGTGTGGCCCACTTAGTATTGGTACTAAGTACGGTCACACATACTTCATCACCTTTACCGATGATCACTCTAGGTATGGGTACTTGTACTTAATGAAGCACAAGTCTGAGTCTTTTGAAATGTTCAAAGAATTCAAGGCTGAAGTAGAAAATCAGTTGGGGAAAAGTATCAAAACACTTCAATCCGATCGAGGTGGAGAATACTTAAGTAACGAATTTCAAGACTATCTTAAAGAGAATGGGATTCTCTCACAGTGGACCCCTCCAGCCACACCACAACTCAATGGTGTAAGGGAGCGTCGTAATCGAACCTTGATGGACATGGTTCGATCTATGATGAGTTTCACTGAACTTCCTACCTCGTTTTGGGGCTATGCGCTCGAACGGCGGTAATGTTGTTGAACAATATCCACACCAAGGCGGTGGATAAAACTCCATATGAGATATGGATGGGCAAGCCGCCCAAATACTCATACTTGAGGATTTGGGGATGTCCTGCTTACGTGAAGCAGACAGTGAGAGATAAGCTGGATAA